>JAGSMT010000216.1:600000-932773 GCA_029286875.1 Lamproptera curius
AAAACAAAAGTTTAGGCCTGATGGATAGAGATTACGAGCTCGTAAGAACACATTGATTTGTGTTAAGCTTCCGATATTAGTTTGGCGTAATAATTCACCAAGTATTTATTTGTCTTTTGGTACGATTCAATGGTTCAGCTTTATACTGATACTTTAATATTATAGCTGCCTTAAGATCGTTTGGTATCAACATCACATGATATAGTAACATACTGCAATACAAAATATTGCAGTCTACATCATATCAAATCTTTGTGAAGACTAGTTTAAGAAACTTTAAAATTTGGATAGGAAATAAAAACTGCAGTAAGAATCAAAAACTGTTAACTTTTGTGAACATTATACATCTAATCAATGAAAACGATTACATAGTAAATTGAAAATGTTTATATATGTATATATTATTTTTTAGTTTACGCAAAAACTACACAAAATTTAATAAATATTACTTTTGACAAATTTTATAACAAGTCACGTGACTACGGCCGCTGTGTTCGAAATATTGGTAATTATAAATTTAAATAAACGCGATTATTTAAATTTATTATTACCGATGATGAGAATGATGATTGCATCTTTATCAGAATCATCATCATCAGTCTGTGTTAGTCTACTGCTAAACATAGGCCTCCCCTATTTTATTATTTATACCGCGTCCACGGCCTAGCGGTATTGACCCTTGCTCTATAATCCGGAGGTCGTCGGTTTGAATCCCGCGGGAAAACAACTTTGTATTATTATAGTTTTCTGGTTGGTTAGGGCATTTTTTACATGCCCATCCGACGCATGGATCATCTTACTTTTCAGACAATTGGGTTATCGCCAAAATTGCCCTAAACAACTAGGAAACAACAATGAAAATTTGTTGAGTCCCCGCAGGATTCGAACCCACGACGTCTAGTTTCCAAAGCACACGCCCATACCACTAGGCTACGGAGACAGTTTTAACAGTAGTGTTTTATTAAATTATACAAACTAAGGAAAACGTTGGTCGACCCCTGACCAGTTGTGATGCTTATCTCCGTGCAGTAGCCGGTTCAAGTTCGCAGCCAGTAGCAAGAGATCGGCCGCCTTGGCATTAGTTGAAAAAGGCCTATGTCTAGTAGTGGATAGATAAAGGCGGTTGATGATGATGAGGATATAGAAAAACATTTTTATGGATTTATTTATTTAGAAAAAATCTGAAATAATAAAGAAATATTATTGTCAGAGTAAGTATCTTTATAATAAAAGTAAAATTTAACAAATAATATCATCAATTTGAAATAAAGGCAAATTTTCATACATTTTTGCTGTCTTCAGCGATTTGCCCTATCTAAGCTCATCCACCACCATAAATTACTTATAACTTGAAAGGAATTAATATCACGCTTATAGGATAACACGCTCCGATTTGAGTATCTCATTTTGGGAGGTCGGTCAAAGGGAAATAAAACTTTCATAACTGTATTATGGTTTTAATCGTAAATAAATATGAACATTTTATACACGTTAACTGCTTTTTACTACACTAGCTGATACCCGTGACTTCGTCCGCAGTGGAACAGCAGAGTGGAACAGCAGGATTTTCTAGGAGGTGTGTGAAATTAACCGTACTGTATAATACAAATGACGTGTATTTATTGTATGTACCTATTACTAATATAAACCCAGAGTTTTATGGATTTTTATTCGCCAATGACGAATTTCCATAGCGACTTTCACACCAATTCTACCCCTAGTTAATCCCCGTCTAGTTTAAAAATACAAAATTTCTATAAAAATACCATTTATGTTTTGAGTATTCTTTATATACACAAAATTTCATCGTTTTATGTTCAACAGAGACTATTTCCAAATAAACTTTCATCCCATACTTCAGCCCTTTCCACCACTTTATCGCCATAATTGATAGCCTAAGTCCTTTTCCCCACTACTTAAAGGTTTTTTTAAATATATAAGTAAAGAAAATATTAATTTCTATAAAATTAATGCCGTAACAGTAAGAATAAGATTTATATTCAAAATGTTGTAAATATTCTAAATATTTTCTTCATCATCATCATCAGCCTGTGGTAGGACACTGCTGGACAAGGGTCTTCCCTAATACACCCCTATTAATTAGGGGTTTTGGACCGTATCCCACCACGCTGGTCCAATGCGGGTTGGTGGATGGTGGGTCGGTCCACGCACTATCACAGTCTGATGATGATGATGATGATGACTACTGTTATGCTTTTAAATTTCATGTTAACTTTTTTAGTTTTGTCCAGACTTTCAGGGTGGTATCTTAATAAAATTTTTAACAAATGCTGAAATACAGAATCATAAAAATATATTAGTCAGAAAACTACCTATAAAAGTCAAACTTTATCAAACGTTTTTACACGTGTGCCGTCAATCTTCCTCATTCTGTCCATGTTACATTAATGCTGTATATAGCAAGTAAGCTATATACGCTAAATCTTATTTCTTTTAGAGATAGATATGTGGTTGTAATTATTATAATTGCATTGAAGCTACGCTAAGTAATATTCAAAGTAAATTCAAGTTTTATTTTAAATACCAACTAACGGCAACAACTTTGTAGTATTCAACAATATTAGTACAATAAAAGTATTGCAAGATTATTCCTGAATAAATTCTTCTAAGCAGCTATGGTATCAGTCAATATAACACGTATTTTCTTTGTTTATTAAATGAATTCTGTCACGTACACGTACGTACGTACACGCATGGGCAATAAAAAATATTGTCCTATGTTAAATATAAATGATCTATACAAATAAATAAAACTGAAGTGTCAGTTTTAACACTAAAATAATTCTTTTTAAATAAGAATTTTGTCATATATATCCGGTACTAATAATATTTTAACTGTTTGTCTGTCGGAAAAGCGGCCTTGGATTTTGAGGAAGCTTTCACTAAAGGATAGCTGACGTAACTATGAGTAACTACGTCTACTTAAAATATTACAATTTTAAAGAAAATCAGCAAGTAAATAATGATAAGATGTACATGATAACAGTAGGTAATTAGCTACCACCGCCAACGTTTATATTCCACCACGATAAGTTAAAAATATTAACACACACCGAGAGAAATTTCCGCGTATATTATTGATACATACTTCATTACGTTGTAATATTGAAGGAAAGGCTCTACAAACAGTAAAAAGAGAGTTGTGTTTCAAGAATGAATTCATATTTGCTAATATTACTGTTGTTATATGAATAAATAGAAAATTTGAGAAAGACAGCCTAACACAATAGGCCAAAAATAGTCCTTCAGAGATAGATTGTGAATAATTTTTACTATTGGCCACATAAATATTTCTCCTTCACCCTATTTGCACTGATATATTTACGTTAGATCCAAGTAAACTAATAAATGTGGTCATACAAAAACATATTTATTGTGATACTTACTTGCATATGTGTCGATTAGACAACGTTATGAATTACAATTATGATAATATCATCGGTCGCGATGTTATACATCAGCGTGTTTAGAAAAACTTCCCCAGAGGAACTGCACGCAAAAGAATATTAGTGTTTACTAAATTGTTCAAGATGTATTGGTTTCCTATAACATTTAATAACTGTTCAATTGTTATGTGCCAAAGGTACACCGTAAGGTTCAATGTTAATATCATGTAATACACATACATTTATTCATTGTCTTAGTTATGTTGCATCTGAACTAACTATGGCCACCACGTTATTTCATTAATTATCTTTACTTTTACTCTTTGTAATCTTCTATCTCCTCAAAAGCATTTATCACAAAATGTTATGCGATGCTTATGCGAATACTATTCATAACAAATAAAATAATTTTACTGATTTTACCCTGTTTATTTATTAATATTTACGTTTGGAACCCTTCCTAGGGTTCCGTAACCAAAACTATATTGTATATTATTTATCATGTAGTCACATTCTCCGGGGCAATACCCACTTCATTTGTAGCCCCGAAAACCGAAATACGAACCATTCCGTATCTGTCCCTTTAAGCTCCCCCGCGGCTGTCGCCGGCCACAGGTATTGATCCCTACAAATACGACCTTGGGCCTCCTATTATTAACACTTACTGTATATTCATATTGAACCGTCCAAAACCGGCATATGTACTGATAATAAGCAATATTTTTTAAAAGTTAATGTCCTTTTGAAACGTTAGCCATGCGAGTTGTTGGTGTAAAGATATTTATAAGTTTTTGCTTACATTTACGAATATATATTATATAACATAAAATGTTATTATATAACATTGTAGTTATGAAATACAAATATTTTCTAATAGCATCGAGAAAATAAATATACACGATCTTTACACTTTGAATGTTATTAAGATTATCACTTTATCTGGGAAGGAGTCACCATATCTACATTGATCACGAAACTACTGTTTATGACCATTTTTCTCTTTTATGTTTTACAATTCGCTAGTGCAAATACTGGTAATTTATACGTATTTGACAGATGCCTTGTTACTAATCATGACTTTTGGGGGTAATTTACAGAGGAATTTTAATCAATAAGTAAACTATGAGTAACATTATTTGCTAATGCCTGGCTAATCTTATTTAGGGAGTTATTTCTTTATAAATAAAATTACAAAAAGCCCTTAATATATTATTTTAGAAACAAAAAAAATTTATTGTGCAAAATGATATTACCATAGGTTATTGTTAAAGTGTGTGACTTTAAAAAAAACTATTTTATGTTTTTTTTTATAAAGGTCACCTTAGATAAATATTATATCTTCTAGAGGAATCTCATAAATTATCTCAAAAGTAATACTACTGTAACATCCTCTGTAATGCGTACCTCCTCAGATGTTGGCACAAAGTTATTCGCCTTCAGAAAGAGTCGATCACAGTTAAAACATGTAGTGATCATATCATGAACTGTCAACAGGATATACATAATATTGATTCTATAATGCTTTATGTATATTGATAATATACAGATATATATTACTATATATATATAGTTTATATTATTTACATTATTTATGTCGTATTTACATATAATAGAATTAATAGATTGCTATATCTATATGTAATAATATTTTATTATATTTACTTTATCTTACTATGTATGGAAAACTCATTTTAAAATATTTTCTTTGCTTATTTTGGCACCACTTGTATCTCTTCACCACCAAAAGTTGGCTGAGACAATGCCATCGGATTAAGTCCGCTTGTACGAATTTGTGGATAAAGAATAATAAACGAAATAAATAAATAATAAATAAACTAGATGTTTCATTAAAAAATTAAAGAAAACGTTTACCAACAGTTCCACTATTATAAGTTTGATTAATAATTTTAGAATAAAACGAAGATCAATCATAAATCACTTTTTATTTTCGTATAACTATCATTCATTAATGATTATAATTATATACCAATAGATAAATCTTTAAACGTTATATTTACAAATATGTTATCACGTAGGCAACAGCAAGACAATGTGCCTTACTGCGGTTTCCACTGGATCCAATGGGCACAGAATGGCCAATGAAAAAGTTAAAGATATCACTAGATACTGAATCACTGATCCGTTTAAAACGACTACCAGCGACCACAGAGTAAAAATGCTTCTTGGTGACGGTAAAAGTGTTTTGACACCGGCATGAAGTTCAGCTAGGCTTTCTTCTGGAACAAAGGCAAGTATTAATGATAGTTCGTAATCACACAGTGCGTTTGTACAAACTATGGTGCTTTGTAATAATCTTGTAAGTTGTAAGGCGTTCCAGGTAAATATGAAGTTACTACCATTAACCTCCGCATCATGTACTACATCTGTGGCCTAGCGGTTTTGGCCCTTGCTTTATATACCGGAGGTCGTAGGTTGGAATCCCGCGGGGAAACAATTTGTGTTATCGTTGGCCATCAGTAACACAGGCTGATGATGATTGTAGCCAATGACAGGTTGTAGCCATACCATAAACATTTCTTAGTATCTAATATCATTAGTATATTAAATAGACTTTACTTTTTTTAACTGGCGTATGGGCGTGTGCTTTAAAAACCGGAGGTCGTGTGCTTAAATCCTGCGGACTCAACAAATTTCATTGTTGTTTCCTTAGGTCTGTTGAAGGACGCCATTTGTGCCCCACTAACCCACATTGGACCAGCGTGGTGGGATACAGTCAAAAACCCCTTAATGGATAGGGGTGTTATAGGGGAGGCTTATGTCCAGCAGTGGACTATCACATGCTGATGATGTTTAAATAGATTTGTGGCAAACATTGAATTAAAAATAGGGTTAGCGACAGTTTATTAGCTATTTAAACTCATAATGGTTCATAGTTTGAGGGTAGAAGTGTGCAATAGAAATGCGCTTTCACAGCATTGACACATTACTGATAATTTTGAAAAGATAGGTAATTACTAGCTGAATTAGATAGAAATTAAAATAAAAAGGTAATTCACGTACCATTGAGTACGTGGACAGCGACAGTGTGAGGTCGGGCGCCACGCACGGCGCAAGTGTAATTGCCCGCATCAGTACTATTCACGCGTGCTAGTCGCAGCAAGCTGTCCGCACCACCTGGTACCTGTTCAGTCCTGACGCTGCAAAACAAAATACATCAGTTGCTATTACGATGTAGTTTATTGATAGATATATCCTTTGGCTGATTCAAGTACAATATTCTTGATAATACTACACATATGCCCAAGCTGGCCTTAATGATGCTTAGCTACTTCAAATATATAACATAATATAAAAATATATAAATATCTAGCTCTGCTAGCTTGACCATCATTGAAGCAATCTGTTTTAAGTCACTTAAAAGAATAATTACGGCACTTTTTCAAATTTATCGATTGTGGTCACAAACTTGAAATACTTTTCTTTGAAGTATATCATACTGATTGGAAAATGCATAAAATATATGTATGTCAATTAATTTTGTACTAAATTTATAAATTCTTAACAGTTAATTTTTCTTAACTTATAAACGAACCAAATGTGTGCTTAAATCACACTCCATACCCCTACTCACCGCCTAGGTTAAACAGTCTCATTAATTCGACCCATTTCGTCTGACGGCGCATGTACCTTGTAACGTTAGAGTGCAAGTGTACTTAAAATCACAAAGAAAGTTTACCTAATACCGCCCCTAGTTGTGTCGGCGTTGAGGGCCCTCCCTTCGTGTATCCAGGTCAGTACAGCGGGCAAGTCGACGTGTCTCGCTCGACATACCAGCGCGAGCGTTGACTCCGCTTCGTAGTACTTTTCCGACAGTGGCGCCCCCGCTTCGTCAACGACCCACACTTGAGGTGCTAGTTGGATAACACTCTTTAATTGGCTTAATTGAATGTGTACGCCGCTTTCTTTACTCCTATGATGTAACATGATACTTTGATGATATAAAATAATTATATAGATTACTTGTCATTGCCATTTGGGCTATGTTAGTATATAGGATAGAACCATCCATAAGTTACGTTAGAAATTTTATTATTCTTGACCACTACCCCGTCCTTGTTACAGCTGGCCATAGTATGAAGTCACATGTTTTGCTTTTTTACACTTAGAAATTATTTAAATCAAACAACAGTTCTAAATTTAATATTGGTATTTTACAAATCGATTTGTAAATGTGACGTCACGTAATTTAGCAACCACTCAAAAACAGATAAAAATTGTTTTTATTTTTTTATAGAAAATTCAATTTGAACATAAACAATTGGTATTTGTTCTAGATATTTATCAATACTTTAGAGGTCTACATTTTACAGTAAACTGACAAGGCTCCTGCGCCCTTTAAATTACAAAACTGTTCTATATCCTCTATAATAAATCAGCTGTTTGAAAAGTTAGACGTGTACCTGTAAGAGCTCCACTGTAGCTTTCGCAATTACTAGATAAACAAGACGTCGTACGTGTCTGGGCGTTGAGAGGACTTTGAGCGTCTTACGTAGTAATTCTTTTAATCAGGAAATCAGGAATACTAAAGCCAGTAGCTTAAGCTCTCAATAATTAAAAATAGAATCAGAAAATTTTATAAACATTAGGGAACAAAGATATAAATTCTTTTTTTGTCGAAAAGAAAAACTTGATAGCCCAATACTGTATAGACGACCTCATGTACGCTGAAACAATAGCTAATAGTTTAGGATAATTCGTGGATTTCTATGGAGCGGGAGTTATTTCTACAGGGCTTTTACACTAATCGCAAATGTTTCAAATAAACGTACATAATATAACTTACTATTGACATGCAAGTAAATCCGACTAACTCTCGGTGGATGCGTCGATATCTGGCATTCGTAAATGCCTTCATCGTCAGGTTTAACTTCTTTAATTAGTAGTCTCCAGTTTCCTGGATATCTTCTTGCAACTGTCACCCTGTTATCGGCGGCATAAGTGACCGCACCAACAGTAAGGAGTTCAGGTAACTCCTCTTTGCCCTTGCGACGCACCCACGAAACCTAATATTCAAAATGATTGAAAAACAGCTAAATACAATTTGTTAGGCTAAAAAACTTCAATTTCAGTCATTATTAGCTATATGGTTCTTTCTATTGAAAAATATCACGGTTTTTGCTCTCTCTTTCTTGATGAAGTATATGAAAAGTTTGCCAAAACTATTTTATGTTCTAAGCAATGGTGTTCTATGATCACATTTTTCTAACCAGCTGGAAAAAGGTAGGGTCCGAACTTTTAGATCAATGAGCAGTGACCAACGCTTCTTGGCCACTGCACATTATTACTAAGTTTTTGGACCTTTTTTAGTTTTACTTGCCTCGTTTGTAGACAAGTTGTCGATACTCCTCTATTATTTATAAAATGTAAAGATAATTTTAGAGTTGAAGATTAATTGTGTAACATTAAAGACTAGGATGTTTCTTAAGTACTTGACACATATTCAAGACAACAACTCAGAGGATACGCAACAGGATATACATTTGCTGTAGATATGACTATATGTTAACTTAATGAGTGTAACTTACAGTTTTATCTTGCAGAAGACTGATTCTACAATTAAGGTACGCATCCTCTCCAAGTTGTACTGTTATCTTGGTCACATTTCCATTTGAAACATCTTCAAACGTTGGTCCGTACTTCCTATCATGGTCAAAGTAGGTGTTCTTTACTGAAACTACATGGGGAACGATGTCCATGGCTTTGCCTTGATCTGTTATCGTCCCCACTTCTGTACTCTCTGGTGGTCGCGGTACTTTGAATGACTTTGTGCTATCTATGGTCGAGTTGCCAAGTCGCAACATAACCGCTGCCGGCACGGCGCCTGTGCTGAGCACATAAAACGAAGACACCGTGTTGTCATCAGTTGTCGTTGGATCTGTGTGAGTAATTAGTTGTTATTGACATGCATATTAAGTCATTGTAAAAGTTTAACTGCGTCTGTACTTTATTTGTATGGACTTGCGTTTTTGAAACGGAATTTCGTAGGTTTGAATCCTGCGGGACTTTTCATTGTTGTTTCCATACTTAGTTAGGAAATGCGGGCTGATCATTCGATCGTCTGTTAAGTGAGGTGATCCATTCGTCGGATAGGTATGAAAACGTCGATTTTTCAATTTATTCAAAATAATATTTCCAAATGGATATGACGTATTAGATCCTATATTCGTTTACACAGTTTCTTTTTAACATCGAGTTTTTAGTTACCTTTAAGTAGACGTTAGAGACTAATACCGGTGCCTATTTCTAGTGTGAGAAGGATCTGTCCTGCTTAGTCATAAAATATATAGTAGTCATTAGAGGTCATCGTTCGAAATCATCTTAGTTAATACCATGTGAATGAAACAGCATATTATTGAGGAATGCTATCCAATATGATGTCGGATATAGCCTTTGAACGTAATCTGAAAAGACAATTAATTATGTATTGAATTACTATCTCTAGATTCTATTATTTTTAACAGTTAAAGAACGTATATTCATAATCTCGGTCTACTCTTATATGTATACAGTTACATTTATTTGGCTAAACATAAACCACTTCCATAAACTTTTTATAATATATTATAATAAATTCTTTCCAACTTTCTATAAACGCAAATAAAACACAGTGCTACTAAACCTATGTAGTATCATTTGCGTTAAAGTCTTTATGCTTCAATTAGAAGTCGATCTTTTAATTAAAATGAAAAAGTTAAGGCAAATGAGCTTTAAGGAAGGAAATATGGGAAAAAGCATTAAATTAAGCTAAGTCTTGTTAAGACTATTTCGCAGACTTTGAGAAGCACTGTGCTTTTCAGAATCCGAATGAAATACTTTGCATTCAACTTATTAATATTTCCAAGAATTTATAAACGTTAAGACTTTCTTTAGTTCTAGAGAAAGAGAGGAAAGTAATGATAAAATATTTCTTCATACTAATATTGTTCTAAATATTTCTAATAAAACCATCTAACGGAGAAGGCGTGCATAAGAGGAGACCTATGCCCAGCAGTGGACTAACACGGCTGGTGATGATGATGATGATGAGTATTTACTAAATGGATAGGGACAGTAAATCATGCTAAAGTAAATTACGTATCATGTACGTTTTATATATATATTAGATTAAATATAGTTTCCTTTGTATAAGGTGAAGGGCAACTGCATTCTTTCGCCTTAAATTTAGTGTAAATTCTTATTCTTACGTGTAATATGTAATAGAAATTAAAAAAAAAATGTTTTTATAAATAGTCAAGAATATAACTTCTTTAATAATCATCATCTACAATTTACAGGCTCTTTCATTTCAAGGTAATTCGTTACTCTAATGATTTTTCTACGATATATTCTTTAGAATTAAGTGATACATTGTACCGTAATATATGCAGCTTAATACGCAGACCTGCAGACATCTCATATCACACCACAATTGCCCAACAATTCAAGGAACGACGGTACCCTTCGTATCAGACCACGTCAATGAATAATACTACAGCTTTGTGTTGGGAATAGATACCCTAGCGGTACTTACCTATTCGTTATCCCATAAATGAAAATATAAAATGAACATAACAGCTTATAAAGTTTATATGAGTTAACTTTATACTGCATGCTTTAATTTGAAATAAGTATAATGTGTTTTAACAGTAAAGCGCATTACATAAACTGTTTTAAACAAAAATGTACTGAAATTTCGTGTTTAAAAAGGTATACACGTTTTAGTTTAGTGTGGATATGCACTTTTGCCACAAGATAAGACACTTGACTTTACTAGACAGGATCGTTGAAAACACGGCACCTTTTGTTTGCAAGGATACTGAAGTAATCCTTGCATATTTTTTACAATTCAAGGGTTAAAAAAAGTTTTGTCAGTTTTCCTACCAGCTTGAAGTCTCGAAAACTATAAAATGTAATTTAGATTTTGTTACGGGCATTAGATATTGGAAATTAAAGGGGCTTTTACTGAGTTATATTTTCACAATTTTTTTAACAGATAAATCGAATTATCTCAAGTATTTTTTATGTAGGGCCGCGATTGAAATAACCACTTTGTTTTCATATTTTCTTTCTTTATTTCACATTCCTCGTGCCTTAATTAAAAGAGAAAAATAAATAGTCTTGGCTAAGATTACTAGGGTAGAATTATCATAACCTTGTAATATTAACATGTTCAATAAACAAGAACCATATAAATTCAAAATCACCATACACACCTCTATGTAGTGTTTAAAATATTCTTCCAATATTAATAAGTTTTCTAATTAGCATACCAATGCAATGCCGAAAATGTAAGTCTGTTTAAAAAAATAACTATATTCCTTACTTAAAAAAAAACCCTATTGGAGAAGGCATGCGTTAGGGGAGGCCTGTGTCTAGCAGTGGACTAACAGAGGTTGATGATGCTCTTAACGTTAAGTTTATATAATAAAACTGAGTAATGGTAGCTTGTTAAAATACTACGCAGATACGAGACGAGGCGAAATTATGTGAGCCAGAATTTTGTCATTAAGGCAAGATATGCGTCGAGCGGGTTAAGTTATTCGGGTCACACGTTCACGTGAGCCACATACTGTATTTAAAAAGTAATCTTAAGCACGGCATTATAAACCTTTTGTTTGTGTTAGGAATATGCATTTAATAAAAAGGAATGACTATAAAAACCAGCATTTTTGCGTGTGTGTACATGTAGTTATACTATGTGTCAGATATATAACCTTAATATTTAGTTCGTCATCATCATCATCACTGCTAGGCATGGGCCTCTCCTAATGCACGCTCACTCCTTTAGGGTTCGGTTTTTGGTCCGACTGTTTACTTGCCCATCCTTTTTACGTGATCATCTTACTTTTCAGAAAGTTAGGTAATCGGACCATTGTAAAACAACTTAGAAAAGTAGTTACGTCCCGCAGGATTCCAACCCACGACTTAATAGCAGCTTAATACATAATAGCAGCTTTTTTGCTAACTTACTACTTCTCTCAAACATTTAAAATAAACCTTGTCTATAGAATTTATATACACAAGTAAATATATTAAATGACTAAAGTTATACAGTGAATACTTGTTTTTTTCTGGAAATAATGTCGCGGAAACACGAAATGTGAAAGTTTTAATATCCAATCTTTTTTCTTTTCATCATCATCATCATCAACAACCTTTGATAGTCCCATGTTGGAAATAAGCCTCCCCTAATTCATCCCTACCCATTAAAGGGTTTGGACCGTATCCCAACACGTTAGTCCAATGCGGGTTGATGTGTGGACCGACTTTTTACATGCCCATCTGAGTTGGATCATCTTACTTTTAGACATTGGGTCCCCGCTGTATTCGAACCCACGACCTCCATTTCTAAAGCATATGCCTATACCACTAGGCCACGGAGACAGGCAGTTTTATTTGAACACGCGTAAAATTCATAACTATCATCCGTCCAGAATTAAGTCAAAATGTTTATTAATGGCTTCTTCAAAGACTTAATTAAACTAATTGTGCTTTAAATAAACTGCACTCATTAATCATAATTTTATAATTGTTTTTGCTATTTTCTTATAGAGAACAACTGTTAGGTATCTTCAACCATTTTTCATCACAAAATACGCGTTCAAGTAATTTATGGTAAAAGTAAGTTACATTATTGAAAATTTTAAATAATTTTTAGAATTTTTTAAATGTATAAATTTAAATAAAAGGTCACGGCTTTCCTATTCCATTGGATCAACGAAGTTAGCATTGCTCTTATCTGCTCAGCCTTTTAGTGCACTTATATTCAAGTCCTCAGTTATTATATCACGATGAAAGTTATCGTATAATTTGATGTTCAAGTAAGCTTTATGATTACGTTTGTAATCTATTATTCTAATTCTACTCATTAATTATATATTGAATGAAGACTTTATCGTTTTTTATAGCCTTCCATTTTTATTTGTTCAGATAACCATACATCATAAAGAAAACAACGAATCCTGCGGGGACTCAACAAATTTTCATTGTTGTTTTCTAGTTGGTTAGGGCAATTTGGGCCTATCACCCAATAGTCTGAAAAGTTAGATGATCCATGCGTCGGATGGGATGTAAAAGTCGATCCACCCACCAACCCGCATTGGACCAGCGTGATGGGATACCGTCCAAAATCCCCTAATGGATGGAGGTGTATTAGGGGAGGCCTATGTCCAGCAGTGGACTATCACAGGCTGATGATGATGATGATGAATATACGTAATCATAGAAGACACTATGTCATCTTTACAGAACAGCCAATTAACTTTATGTTCTGTATACACCAAACCTAAAAAGTATTTTAATATTTATGCATCTTGTACTTAATTTCTACCCATATCTTAAATCAGTTTACTTGTGCAACGTATGTTAAGAAAGTAAATGCTGCGAACTTTATACTATATTTTCACTTAATCCATACTAATATTATAAATGCGAAATTCTGTCTGTCTGTCTGTCCATGCTTACGGTCTAAGCCATAGAACTGATTTTGATAAAATTTGGTAAATGCTGAAAACATATTTTGAGAAAGGACATAGGGTAATGATTATTGCGATAAACGGTGTTAAAAGGGCTTAAAAAGGGGATGAAAGTTTGTATTTGTATAGGAATCGCCTCTGTTGTACAACTTGACAATAACTTTTCTATATTTACTAATAACTATATTTCATAGATAAAACTATGAAATATAATGTCTGCATACTAAAAACAAGCCAAAAGCAATGCTTTTTAGCATTTTTTTTATTGACAAGCTGTACGGGTATTGACTAGGCGTTGAAGAGGGGCTGAATGGCAATATAGAAATTCGTCATTATTAAAGCACAAGCATAAAACTTTGTGCGTAATAATACAATAAAATCAACTAATTCGTATTATCCAAACTAATATTATAAATGCAAAAGTAACTCCGTCTGTCTATCTTTGCTATCTCAACCACTAAACCGATTTAGATGAAATATGGTACATACTGAGAACAGATTTCGAAAAAGGACATATACTAATAATTAATGTTATAAAATGGTTGAAATAGGGGATGAAAGTTCATATAGAAATCAGTCATCGTCGATGTAAAAGCCATTAAACTTTGTGTGTAATAATAGGCACATACAATACTGACATCTTATTCATATTATACTATACACAATTTTTTAAAACACCCCGCGGACATTCCTCCTATTCCACGTTGATAAAGTCGCGGATAACAGCTACCACCAATATATCTTGACACGTAACGTTATTGTAATTAGCAATAGAACTAAAAAAACAGTGACCATTAGAATCCATTACTATTTAAAAAAATAGCACTATTTAAAAAAGATGTGACACTTAATTTGATCATATTAGTTTTCGAGTATTCTATTTCAACATAACTTTAATTATCTAGATGAAAGAGAAAAATAGTTACCATCGGTATTGTCATTCTTTTCCTAAGCAATTAATTCCGAAAACTAACGAAAATAAATTCTATTAATGAGTAATCTAACATTTTTTTAATCGACTTCACAAAACCGACCTCCTCGTTTTGTGAAGTCGATACTCAATCAGAGTAACAGTCTTAAAAATAAATGCTTTCTTTAACCTTTCCAATTTACCAAGATATCATAGGTAGTCATCTAATCCATCTAGGTTTACCTAAACGACAGTTCTTAAGCGGAGCGACTGTCATCTGATCTTCGCAACCCATAGGATAAACTAATTAATAATGAATTAATAAATGCGTTTATTTAATATCATCAAACAAGTATATTGTACTATTAACATAAATGAAAATGTGTCAATAATAAATTTCTTTTCTTCTTCACTGTGACATGCAGTAACAGTTGACTTGTATGTTGTCACATATAGTAAACCACGTATCATAAAGCTTTGTCAGGACTTGTCTTTGCTTACTTTGTGACGTCACGGTTAAAGAATAAAAGACTTCAAAGCCAACGTAGCTTTCAGTAAAAGAACATGATATAAAAATGTCATTAATGTTTGCCTTTACGTTATATACTTGTGCCTTTTTTGCTTTCATAATAATAAACCAACAAAACATTTGGCCCTTTTTTGTATAAAACATTGCTTAATATCATTGTTAAAGATGTAAAATATTATTAAAGATATATGTTAATGAAATTTCTAAAGACATAAACATATAAGCGTACGAACTATTGTTATATCAAAAGGGTAATTTTAATACAAACTCATTGCAGTTAATTCAATCTTCCCAAGTTATCATGGGGTTGGCTTCTGATCCATTCAGTTATACAGTTATGAACTGGAATGAATTGGATTAAAACTTTAATTTATGATTTTTGCTCAAACGTGACCTCGTCTGACAATTATAAGCCGGTGAGAGTTCTGACTGTATTAGTAAAACTAGAAGTCGAATATGAAGTTTCCGTACGATATAAGAAAACCCACTGCGATTATAATAGAAAAACCAATTCAAGATAAATGACGTTCTGAACTTTAATTAAATTATTAAAACTTAAATATATACAAAAGATACATAATGAAATTTAATGACAGTTAAAAATAAATATGAAAGTGTCTGTGCTATGCTTAAGATAAAATTAAGTAAATGAGATGATTATGTCGCAGCAGTTCTTGGATTAAATTAAAAAGTTGCTTTAGAAAAAAATATTTACGCTATAGTGCATCACTGCAGGTAGCGCTCGGTTTTTGGCTTAGACTGAAACGATTTTCATTGAAGTAAACGAAATATTAACGATTTATTATAGTGTATTGAAACTTAGTCCCATCACCAGCCTGCGTTAGTTCACTGCTGTACATAGGCCTCCCCTACTGCACGATTTCTCCATTAGGGGGTTTTGGATCGTATCACACCACGCTGGTCCAATGCGAGCTGGTGAGGCCAATGCGAGTTGCCGGTTGGTGGCTTAGTCTCAGTAATAATGTTGTTTTTAAGTTTTTTTTCTGTATCTCTAATAAAATATTACATTAATAAAATGTTATGTACTATTATCAATTTTTAACTAATCCTATATATGCTTTGATTATATTAATACCGAGAGACATAACATTTATGTAACTTCCGAGACTTAGCTGAGAGTTTTTGATTTTGAAATATTTCATTCTTTTTATGTAGTGTATAGACGAGATCATTTGATCTCGTTGGTTAATAGCACCGTTACAGGTGAAGGTGTATCAATAGTAGTGTCCGAACAGTTTTCGAAGAATCATGTTATGGTAAACGAATGTAAAGCCATTTCTGGGTCCTGATTACTGTTATTGGTATTAAATCAGTTAAAGTATAAATATATTTTATGCGAAAAAGATGCTAAACAACTAAAAACTAATAGTTAGTTAAGTATCGTTAAAATATAGCAATAACCAAGACCACTACAAGTGCATGAAACATCGGGAGATAAAATATAAATTAAAATGTGTATATGAACTTGTAACTTTGTAAAAGTGCTAGTAATATTGTCATTAATGTAAAGTGTTCGTGATAAAGAAATCATATTTCTTTAAACATATGATTTCTTTAATCAGATGACATAGTGTCTTCTACGATTATTTTAGTATATATATACTTTATTTTTTGTCTTCGTGTTTTTTTATGATAAACACATGAAAGACAAATAAAATGAAAGGCTATAAAAACTGATAATTATTAGATTCAATTATTCTCAAATTGATAAGATATCAGACCCGAGTTTGATGTAAATGAGACTGATTTTACATTACTTAAGACATGTGGCGTATTTTGTGACCATAGGCATAGTGTTATGTAGTCAACGTGGATAATAATGCGAACGGGTTATTCTTAGGACCTTCTTCCTACAGTAGGTTGGCAATCAAATTTGAAATTTATCTCTGTCCAAATCGATTCTGAATAATGTTTCCACAGACTTAGAAATCTCTGTCTGTTTAAATATTCTTTATCCATGCCTTCTAGGTTTTCCCATCAATATGGTTTGCATCAAGCAAGTACCTCAGCTCAGTAATAAAAGTGTTTCGGTAAATCGACATTACATGTTATCATCATAAGAATTATAATCAGAGAGTATTTATTCGTTTTATAGACTTTTGCAAATTATAAAACACATATTATCATAATAACAATGTCCCCAGAAGACTATAAATATTAAGTTAAGGTCGAGTATCTATAATAGCTTCATTTAATCATCATGAAGAACTTATGATAAAAAAAAAATATTTATTTCATTTATAACACTATAATCAACATTACAATAATAAATGACTGTATCTCATTGTCTTCACTTCTAAATTTTATGTACATCAATTACATAGTAAAGTTTTGTCGAGCAATACACTAAATTTTGAAATGATCATGAAGACATTTGAAAAATATTTATTCATTACTAATAGCTTCTAAGTTCGATAATAAATATTATCTTGTTTCTTATATTTTACGTCAGTGTAACATTGTAGAACATAAAATATTTTACTAAGTCAAGTATTTTTTTTTGATTAGAACAAACTGAAGGTTATACAATGTTTTTTGATAAATACTAATAGCTTTTTTTGAAACCATACGTTATTTCAGTAAACTATTTTCACGGTTCTGACAAACATTGAAAATCTCGGCCGTATGTTACTGCTTCAATGTCAAGAAAGAGAAACGATGCAGTATTATGTAAAGCAAAATGGACTAGCAAAAGTTTAGACATTGCAACTTCTGATATTCACACTTCAATTGAAGTGAGCTTCTAGTATTTTAAAACACAGGAGTAAAAATATATACATATGTTGCACATAAAGCAAGTACTTATCACGAAAAGACACAAATGGTTAGAGGTTGTTAAAAAATAACTACGTGATATAACTTGGTATAAATAAAAAAAATTCCTACGTAAAATTTACCAGTATTATAGCTCAACTCTAGGATGAATGGATAACCAATTACAGTCACGACACTCAGGGACGCCATTGTATTTTGTGCCGAAGTAAACCTAATCACATAAGTTCTATATTATTGTGATTGATGAAATAAAAAATATTTTACTGATAAATTTCAAAATTCAATAAGTTTTAATCGTTTGAAATGAGTTGCATTTTAATTTAATTGTAATATTTTTAATGTTATTGGACTAACAACATTATCTGTTTTTAAAAGTAACATTTAAACGAAGTTTGTATAATGAAACCTACATGACTGATAAATGCATAGGCTCACTTTTCTTTTGTAAATACATAGATAAAAAGATCGGACACGAGGAAAACACTCCCACCACGTAATATTTTCCCACCCTTTAGTAGGAATCTAACCCTTATCCTCTGGCAGTTAAAGTCGGGTTAACTAACCACTACGCTAAAAGAGTAAATCATATCTTAACCGTGGCGAAGTTTTAAATGCTTGTTGTTGTTGTAAATTTAACAAATATCCTAATATATATTTAGTTTCCAGTTTATCATAAATTCAAATGATATATGGTTACAATACCAAGCTTTATATTGATTCAATACCGCAAGCAATCGCCATTATGTCTTTAGAAATCTACTAAACTCAATACATACGTAATAGTACATTTTGTTCGTTACAATTCAGAAAATTAAACATTCATGCGTAGCGGGAAGGCGGAGTAGGAAAAAATTTATGAATTCTTTTCACTTTTGATTTATTATACATCACATTCATTATATTTTCGATTGTTCGTAGCTTTGTTGACGTATTTTTTTTTTCTACTTTATGTTTTGTCGGCATAAATAAATTGTATTTTTATGAAATGTATACATATTTTATAGCATTTTTTTAATTTACTTGATTGTTAGTTAAGAGAAAAATACGAAATGTTTCTAAGGTATTATTTTTAAGAGTTTATAGTCAAATTAGGAATGTTTATGTTATTGTAAATATAATGCATGAAAAATTTTTATATTTTAACTACTACTATAGTTTTTTCAGTATCAAAATGTTTAATTATTCTTTCCATTTAAAGAGCTTTGCTGTTTGTTTTTAAGACATTATAATTTATCTTCACTAGTAAGTATTCTTGAATTAGGCACAAAAAATTTTGTAAACAAAACTTTATATACCTCACATTTATTTTCTTTAGAGTATCAATACTCAAACATTTAAAATTGTTTATTTTTTATTAGTTTAATTTTGACTGATCGAAAGCAAGTCTTGCTTTGGTTAATCTTTAATAAAAATATTTCTATTCTTTTTGTCAAATCTTTTATGAATACCGTAAAATGTTCGTTTATATAGACTATAATTAATAAAAGTGTAAATGAAAACTTTTTGACTATGAATATGAGATCAATATACAAAGATAATATTAATTTTATATAGTTTCTGTGGAAGCAATAACCACTAATATTCTTCATACGTTTGCCTCATACAACTTTGCATAAGTGGCATTTCAGACTATCAAACGGTATTGCGTCATAACCATACTCTCGATACCTGCGTTTCATGAATTTAATGACCAAAATAATGTTATTACCCAATACCAGCAAGAATTAGTAAGAACTTATTAATTTCTATAAACTTCATTAGTTATCATTCAAACAATATATTAAGTATTACACAATATTTTTTTATTTTAATTAAAATGAAGCACTTTTTGAGACAGTATTATAATTAAATAAAACTCATCATCATCATCATCATCAGCCTTTGATAGTCTACTGCTGGACATAGGCCTCCCCTAATATACCCCTGTTTATTAGGGGGCTTTGGACCGTACCCCACCACGCTGGTCCAATGCGGGTTGGTGGGTGAATAAAACTAAATACAGTATATATTTGAAGTCTTAATATTTTATCATACCACATACTACTAGAACATACTTGTACAATGTTAATGCTTTTTAATATAAAAAAAAACAAACACCATTATTTTAAACTAGCTAACAATATATTTCCCCTCATTTAAAGCGTTTAGTTACAGCTGGTAAATTTGCTGGATATTTTTTAAAATAAGAGTACAGGATTTAGTAGGAAACAATGTTTGGTATCATGCAATAAATTATGCGAATTTGTCTCTCCCCTGCCATTTGATTTATGACTGACATACCGTGTTCCTGTTTTGTGTTTCTGAAAACGGCCCCGAAGTGATTATATTATATATAGATGTAGTGAGAAATTATTTTTCTTCGTGAAAACTTAGATCGTTATCAAATATGATAACACGGAATTGTTAATAAATTATCGTATTAATGACATCTTCATACCAATTAATATTGAACTTTATTGTTTAGTGTCAAATTTCAAAATAAATTGTATAATTTCAATGTAAACTTTTTCGAAGTATTAAAAGTAAATATTTATTTTGTTCTGACAAAAAAAACAAAGCCGAGTATTCTTTCGTTGACGTTATACTTAAGTCGTATTTTAATTTCATTATTTTTAGTTATGGTAGCTTTCTTTGGCTACCCTTAAGACCAGAAGGCAGTATTGATTATATAATGCTGTGCGGCTAGAAAAGGCATCGTGGTGGTACTAACAACACGATCGCATGTAAAAAGGAGATCCTTAAAACATATAATGGCGCTTTTACTGATAATGCGTCGGATGGGCATGTAAAAAGTCGGTCCAACCACCAACCCGTATTAGACCAGCGTGGTGGGATACGGTTCAATCACCCTCTAGTAGTAGGGGCGTGTTTTAGGGGAGGCCTATGTCCAGCAGTGGACTAACACAGGCTAATGACGATGATATTTCACTGATAATGAGAGATTTAGAATCATGCAATATGGTGACAAAAATATATAAATTAATCACTCTTGCCTTGTCGCACATATCGACAAATGTTAGACGTTTAAGATTCTAACAAATCATCAGCAACCAATCAAGCATGGCTGAAATCACATGCCGAAATTTTCTTGAATATTAAATATCTATTTAACTTATATCACAAAATTATAAAAAAAATAGGACCAAATTGCAGATAAAACCTATCATTTACAAAAAGATTGAATAAAAACGAGCGAAACAACGAGGGAACAAGAAGAGGGAAGTCGGTCAATAATGGTTTTTTGATGTTATAAGCAGTCCTATTCTATTCTATGTTATTTATTTGTATAGATTGCCTTAAGACCACGTCATGTTTGTGAAATGGTTAAAAATGTCTCTAATTCAATCGTTTTTATGTTTGAATACCATTTGATTCGTAATGTTTTATGGCTTCAGGAATTAATAACTAATACAAATACAAGTTAATTTAAGGTTTTTTTTTGCATTGTCACTTGACTTAAGGTATATGTGATTTTTAAAAACATAAGCAAGTGATATAACTTACTACTTTTAGTAAGAAGTAAGTTATATCAAATCATCTGATATTCGTACAATAACATGAAGTATTTAGTGATTGACTTTCATCGAAAGCGAATTTTGCTTTAACTGTAATAGGAGCCTTCACCCAGTTCCACCCTAACGTTTATTGAGTTATTCGAATGTATCGGTATTTGAAACGAGAAACCGTACCCAGAAATCTTGGCATTCGTTTTCCTTTGTTGGAAAATCAGCTTGAATATTTATGTAATAAGGTACACAATGATAACATGAATAATATAGGGTAACAATAAATATATATTTCGTTGGTTTCCCTGTATAACGAACTTATACAGCAAATATGTATATAAACATTGGAGTAGTTTCTGATATACATCATCAGCCTGCGATAGTCTACAGCTGGACATAGGCTTCCCCTAATAGACCCTATCCATAAGGGGTTTTGGACCATATCTCATCATGCTGGTCCAATACGGGTCGGTGGGTGGACCGACTTTTAACATACCCATCCGACGCATGCATCATCTTACTTTTCATACAATTGGGTGATCGGGCCAAATTGTTCTAACCAACTAAAAAACAACGATAAAAATTTGTTTAGTCCTCACAGGGTTCGAGCCACGACCTCCGGTTTCTAAAGCGCAAGCCCATACCACTAGGCTACGGAGGCAGTTTCCGATATATCATTTTGTATTTGATACCTGTATTTGTTTTATACTTGTATTGGTTTACAACTTCAAAGTGGTTACTACATTAAGAGATATATTTAGAAGTAAGAACTAACTTTACAAAGATATTACTTACCTAAGGTAGATACTAAATGCTTCGGATACTGGTATCGACTTAGTTAAAACAATGTTTGATCCATAATATCCATGTTTCTTCAAGATTTATTCTTAAGTGACAGAATAATGCTGATTGCTTTCATGTTACTTGGAGCTACATATATTTTAAAAGATTTATTGAATTTTCCAAAGAATACTTGTTTATACTTAGATTTTTTCACGTAAGTTTTATGTTCTTAGTGCAAGAATATTTAGATTTGTCTTAATTCTCACAAAATTCCTCATTGAAAAGTCTAACCTCTGAACTAGTTTGAATGGTTCAATGTCATAACATCGAATTTTTACTGAAAAACGTACTCTTTTTGTCTTGTTATTTCAAAAACTATATAGGCTTTTAATAGGTCAGTCACGATTTAACTTCGTGTAGTACAACAAACATACTAGGTCATTTATTTTAATTATTGTATTTGAACCTAAAGGACAATGTCTCATTTGAAAGTCAATCTAACTGTTTATAGAAATGTGTCTACGATAGTCACTACACTATCTATTCTCGAAACTGTTTGCTTCGTCTGTTTAATAAAGAAAAGCTATAGGTTCTACTAGTATTACACTTTTAAGTTCTAATGTATATATTTACTAGAGCGGTTTATTACCCTTCAAAAGCATAGGTATATGAATTTGTATTAATACGACTTTTACAATTTTTTATTATAAAAAATAAACTGACAAAAATGACATGATTTCAAACCGTTTAAAAAGTTCATATTGAACGTCAAATACTAACAAATATGTCTTTGTTTAACTAGAATTGCAAAAGCTTTATCAATGGAAATCATTTCCGGTAAAAATAAAATTTAGTCTTTGGATAAAAATAAACTTTTTCGGAAATAGCCTCAACATTTAAGATGTGTACGTCAATTTAGAGCAACAAATCATAAAAAATATAAGAACTTATATTTCAAGTAACATTATCGTATACTGAATGGCAATGTAATTTTTCTATGTCCCGAACACCTAAGGCAATGTTAAAAGCCGGACGATCGATCGTATCTACTTAAAGAGGGAGACAGGGGGACGGCGGTGGACATTACCTCAATATTAGAGACCGCAAGTCATTGTTAATAATTCCCATTATTATTTTTGGAAACTAAATATTTTAGACCAATACGTTTATTATTAGTTTTATTAGTAGTTTATAAAATAAATACATGAATTTATTGTTCGCATAGCATCGCGAAAATATGCTTAGTTGTAATATTTAAAATTATTTAATTCGTTATCAAAATCAATCGTTTTCAATGCATTAATCGTTAAAACGATGAGAATTAAATTATATCTTAACTAAGCCTCCAATTCTTCGCAACTAATGTAATTCTCAGGACCTTATGGGTTGAAGTCATTATAAATATTAAATGGAATCAATTTATATATTGCTTTCCATATTAACATATGTTAACGTAGGTTTCCGTTATGAAAATTTAAGCTCAAGAAAAGTACTTTTTTATCATATTATATTTTTTGGGCTTAATTAAATTTTTCTTTAATAATTATTTATAGCATTTTGTGTAAAATTTCACGACCATAAATTAAGCTCACTCAAGCCTGTTATAGTCAATATATGATTTAAGGTAGCAACTTCATATGTAGAATTTTTATCGCTATACCGTTAGAAATAAGCAAGCATTTCCATATCTATCGTTTCTTTACAGCTACTAATTCAAAAGTCGTCTTCGATTGCGAAACCTAATTCCTCCACATTCGAATCGCTCGGCTGCTTTCCTTTGCCCGTTTCGTTTAAATATCGGAGTGAAGATTTTCTCTTTTCTTTTCTCCGACCTCGAAGCGAGTTTGTATTGCCTGTTATGCTTTTGTCTCATCTCAAGAAAGGTACAATCACAAAAATAAGACAACGGAACTGCATGGGCGTTATTGAGCTAAACACGAATGGAAAATATTTTGTAAAACAAAAGAAAAACTTACTTGTTAATATTTGTAGAAAGAGAGAAAAAACGAGTATTTTTTAATCGTGCAATATTTTGGTAAAGCAAAACATTTTTATAATTTAGCGGAAAAAAATATAAAATTGATTTCACGAAACATAACTGTGTTTACATTACCAGTAAGCAATTAAAAAAAACATGTAAATTGTATCGTTGATGATAAAGAAAACCTAGTCAATCAACCTCAAATTTTTACTTAAATCTTTATTCATGATAAATAACACACGTTAACGTCTTTCATTGAGTATTATTTAATTTTTTAAATATTTCTAAAGGTGTCAGACCTTTGCCATGGTGTATGGTTTAGTTACAGACTCTAAAAACTGTAATTTCACCATATATAGTATAAGCATAAGCTACAAAAAGAAGGTAAATTATAAAAGCACTTTATTATAAAAATTATACTCCGCAATATAGACAGCAGAATCCATGGCTACAAGACTGACTCTTACAGCTTTATTTGTATCATGTATTAAATTAGCCTAAACAACAAAAAAAAGGAGTATAATAAAAGCGTCAATATAAATCGTACTTTGATTTTGAAATGGGTGACTTTTATGCGTATCTCGTACGTGACCTTTTCTGTGTCAGACTCTAACTAGCACTGGTTTTACGATGCATCATAAATCAACAGTTTCCGAACGCAATACCGACGTAAAACTTCCACCCGATACATATGAATCAACGGTTATTTATTTTGTTCCGTTACAGTTTCCGTGGATTTTTATGAATGTATAATTCAGCACTGTGTCTTTTACAAACAATATTTCAGTTAAATAATAAATATAGGTTAGAATATAATTTCAGCTTTCGTTTGTAACGATAATGGTTCACATTTTGTATAACCCATCCGTCTATAAGCAGAGCAGTATAAAGAATACTTCTTTAACTACAATAAAATATTTAAATTAACAAATAATATAACAGAATTAAGTGGTAGCGTCTTAGTCAGCGTATTAGTATTGTCATTACTTGACAATATAAATACCAAATGCCACATAATGTGGTATTTTCTGAATATTTTTACATTAATCCATGGAGTCAAATAAAACATGGTATTTGATTTTATTATAACGTTAGGTTCGACACAAACAAATTATTGGAAGAAAAATCCTTTTAAGTATTAGTACATGGTTTTAGAGTAAATTTTGAATAATAACAATACATTACATTTAATGTATTGAAAAGTACATGAAACCTGGCGATATTGCAGTATTTCAAAATCAGTTATCCATTTTTTTATCCCAATATACATAACTTTACATGTTCTGTAACGGTATATATAGCAATATTGATGTAATTGTATCATAAGAAACTCGATACATCGTTTATTGAACATATAAAGCCGCTGACCTATAAAAAATCTTGGTTGTAAATAATATAGAATATTCTATAATAGTATAGGGACCCAAGAAATTATTCTATAAAAAGAGTATAATTCAGCACTCTCACACAATTGAACTTTAAAAGGACAAAATAATGTAAGTTTCGCAGATTGTATTCTGAGTGATTGATATTTTAATAAACCGAATTTGTGTACTCTATAACATGAACTTTACGCCAAGTATTGACCTATATATATTCACTATATAATATGTGTACAGATTATAAACAGCCAACGAGGCGAACGAGTACGGATTAAAAAAGTTTTTCGTGCCAACATTTTAGATGATCAACAACCTCATTAATTACTACGCAGTAATCTTCGATAACCCGTGTTCGTTAAAAACATTCTAGCTTAACGTATTGTTTATATATACATATACTTTATAATTTCGATAAAGAAATATTTTTTTAAGTTATCCTTTGTCTCGAATAATTAAATTATTGATTCTGAAAAATTCAACGCGATAAAATGCTTGAAGTCTTTTATTAAAACATGTCTAGCATTCGCGTTAATACAAGAAAGTATTAATTCAATTATTGGTAAAAAATATTTTCATACGTCTAGTTATATGTAAGTATATACAGCTTTAATACTATTATGTACTTCTGTCTTGTTAAATTTCTTATGATAACTTAACAACATTTATTAGTATATAGTACATAGCAAGCTAGACTTTGAGCTCGATTTTAAGGCTGCGTTAACAATTCAGATTACCACTAGCATACTATCATAAAAGTTAACTGCCTTCGTAGTCCAGTGGTGAGAGCTTGCTTTTTAAAAAATGGGGGTTGGGGATAAAAATCTTGCGGGGACTCAAAAACTTAACATTATAGTTTCCTAGTTGCTTAGCGCAAAGTGGTCTGGTGGCACCCAAATGCCTACATACCTAAAAATGAGATAAAAGCCCACAAAGTAAGATAGAACATGCGTTGGATGGCATGTAAAAAACCGGTCCTGCGCCTGATCTCTTTCCGGTTATGTCGGTTATCCATACCATTTGTATATTAGAGTAAAGGTAGTAAGTAAGAGGAAGTGCACCTGTGCAGTATAATATCTCCTTCGCAGTTGGCTGATCTTTAACATACAACAGATTTCGTATTCGAAATTGACTAGGAGCACGATATAATTATTGGAATGATAATAATCAAAGTTCGTAGCTCAGATGCAAATCTATAGTTAGTTACATTAAAGTAGCATTCATTCATCGAAACAAAAAGTATATTAAAAAAAAAGTAAAATTAATTTAAAAAAAAAACATTACAAAATGTCTACTTAATTAGGTATCGGCACCAAATTATCGAAATCTGAAAAATAATCCATAAACAACCCAAAACATTAATAATTAACCAGTAAATGTCTTAATCTTTGATATGTACATTAGTAAACGTACATTGTTCTTGATTTATTGTTACGGAGATTATGTTTCACACAATCAGCATCTTCTAGTAAGTTCTAGTTTCAATATACATAATTGCAAAAAAGATTCTAAACTAATAAAGGTAATCTCAAGTAAGTCCCAAGAAATGTGTATAATTAATGAACCAAATGTGACTTTGAGTTGAGTTTATTTTATAAAATTACATTTATTATATATTTTGAAATACCTTAATTTTTTATGAATCACTTCTTTCCTTTTAAATTATCTAAACTATTATTCATCAAATCTTGTATTTTACGGATTTTCCGCGTTATTTATATACATTTATTCCCGTCTTTTCGAATTTTTTCCGATATCTATATTAACGGGCAGGCTAAGATGGCATATGTCTGTATCCGATCATCACAATGTAACACATTAAACACATAAAAACTTGAACACTTGAACGCTAATGTAGAAAACATTCTTTTAAAACATTCCAACATCAGCTTACAATCAGAATTGCATTTCTAAATCAAGTGATCATGGCTTACCGTTCATCTGGGATTGAATCCCACTGCGATATAACTCTCTGGTTTTATTTTTCTTTCCATTCTACAGTATTCCGGATTTGTAATGTTGTTTGAAGCTAAAGAATGCTCGGGGGAGCTTAGGATAAATGTGCAATCAATGTCTGTCGGTAGAGAATAACAGACAAGAATTTTATTTTATTTTGAAAGTTGTAATAATAATTTTTCGTAAGAATAACACAACATTATATAGTTCCAAATTGAGCAAAGCTATTTTATAAGAAATAAATCACTGAAATTTACGTGGACTTCACTAGAGACTAAGACGTAAATAAATACATCTATCACAAAAAATGTTTAGTAATAATGTAATTTAAGTATACAGTAAATAATTAGTTCAATTTGAAATTCATCCAAAAATATTGCTTTATGCTGTAATAAGAAAGTTAATGTGATTGAATCGTCTATGTGTATACTCGTCTTAAAATTTAAATACAAAAATGATGTCACCGTGCATATTTAAAGTTTACCCGTATTGAATAAATTTTAATTATGGGGCAGCAAAAAATGTTAACTTTCTTAACTTTATTATTTTCTTTTAGAATGACATAAATTATTTCAATTTACGTGTACTGTTATTGAGCAAAGATTCAGAACTCTTATATAAATATCACAAGATCATTGTTCTGTATATTTAATACAATATTGTCAAATCTTCAGGAGAATGCAGGTATTTTGGTTCGAATATATATTACTGGCCACCTCCAACCCCCCTGTTGGTGGAATTTCGTAAAATCGTTCTCAGCTGAACTCTACTCGGCGAAAGGAATATTTCTAACAAAATTTCAAGTCGCTTATGGTTCCAGAGATATTGTGATAAGGCAATATATAGGTGGGAATCTCTTTTAAATAATAGATAGATAATCGAACCAAAACAATGTCTTTATTTAGTTCAACTTATTACCTGTTTCAGATTAATTTACAATAAATTTACCTAATATATTTATAACGGAATATATAAGTTAATATTGTAACATCGTTGTAAGTTACTTTAAGCTAACGTTAATTTATGTCTGTGTTTTCGACTTTCAGTGATAATAAACAGACGAACTTATAGAGGTACCCATATAATGTGATTACTGCGCCTAACATGTGTACCATATTAACTAGAGTACAATATTAAATGAATCGTTTCTCGTGCAAATTTGATAATATTGTATTGAATAAAGAAATGAATGAATTTATAAATGATAACACAGCCTGGTAATGGAATGCTCCGTCCAGGCTTTTTAAATATAATATACGTATGATAGAACTGTATGTAGCTCATAAGAAAATTTATATGTATATTTGGTTATTTTAAATGATGGCAAAATGGGCCCGCTGAGTTTCTTTCGCCGGTTCTTCTCAGGTCGGAGGCGTCCTATTCCGAACCGGTGGTAGCGTTCAATCAATAAGCGAGTGTTAAACTTCTATATTGAATAAAAGTATTTGAATAAAGAAAGTTCGTGTGCATTACAAGTAAATTAAATATTTTTAGAACAATTATAACCCGTTAAGTGTTATTTAAATAGGAGTTCTAAATATTTGCTTATTAACAGTGTGTGTCATTGATTTATCCCTATGATTCGCAAATAAAACAATTAAGTGAAGGAAGTTAACATTTTGTTACTGCCCTGACGACCTGACTGAAGAAAACTTTCACGGGCGTGTGCTTTAGAAACCGGAGGTCGTGGGTTCGAATCCTGCGGGGACTCAACAATTTTTCATTGTTCTATCTAGTTGTTAGGAGCAATTTGGGCGATCACCCAATTGTCAGTAAAGTAAGATGATCCATGCTTCGGATGTACATGCAAAAAGTCGGTCCACCCACCAACCCGCATTGGGCCAGCGTGGTGGGATAAGGTCCAAACCCCCTCAATGGATAAGGACTATCACACGCTGATGATGATGATAGTAGATATTCTGAAGCTACACTACTTCATATAGATAATACTTATCTAAATAATATTCACCAATAATGTAATTATTTAGGACAAAGTTTCAATTAATACAATATTCTTCCACCGTAATTATAAAGTTAAAACCGAAACCGAAACTCACGTGGCCAAGTATAAAGTTCTTAAAATACTGATTTTCACTAGCTTTTACCTATTAATCTGCGTTTATTAATGTATTAAATGGAGACAGTATATTAAGTTTTATGGTAATTAATAATTTAAATGGATATACATTTACATGTAGTATACATTTACATTTATTTCATCAAATAATATTAAAAATTAAACTTTTTTTAAATTTTTTCGAATTAAATCTACATAGCAAAATGCGCATCAGTTATCGATAAACTAATTGCTAATCGTTACTATAGCATTAAATACTAGGTATTGGTATTTTGAGATCTTAATTCATTATAATTTAATATTTTAGTTTGTATTTGTAGTTCTGAGGAGAGATCAAAAATTTGTGAGAATGAGATTGAATATTATCACTATTGATAACTTAATAATTTATTTTTATACAATGTCTCCGAGTCCCCAGCACACGTTCAGCATTTTTCAAGGCTTTCTTTAAAAGAAGGTTTGTCTTGGATCTGCAAAAAAGCCTCAACAGCATCCTTTACTTGTTATAGTCTTCGCACATGTGTTCTCTTTAGTATTGTTTTAATTTGTGGAGAACATGAAAAACAGCTAGGCACCAGATCAGATGATTAAGGGGATTCTTAACCAATAGGATGCTAGCTAGCTGAATGGCGGCCATCGTACTACTAACCTATGCGCGGGTGCGTTATTAAAATGAAACAGCACGTCTCTTCAAAATTTCCAATTTTTTAACAAAGACGGCATATCGCATTGACTTGGGCTTTAAAGCTGCATTTTAACATGTAATAGTGGTTTCACGCTCCAGGTGATATTGGTGATTGATATTAACAATTAACAAATTAACTTCTGAGTACCAAATTATTGAAGCCATAAACTTGCCAGCCGATGCCATGTCATGAAAATTCTTGGGGTCGGCAAGGATGGTAGTTTCCATTGCGAAGATTGATGTTATGTCTGTTGATCAAAAGCATGAACAAATGTTTTGTCTAGTGTTTCAAAACAAGACAAAAGTTTTCAGATTTTTCTAAAAACTTGTCCAACAATTTCTATGAAAAGTCAAGTCATTTTTGTTTAGCACCCATCTTTTAAAGACTTTTCTTATACTCAAAAACTATGTCAACATTGATTAAATACCTCTAAATAAAATAACCGTTTTTAAAATTGAGTATCAGATGGTAATTTTTTAACCACCCAAAACATTTTTTTCTAATTTGGCAGCATTTTCTTGGAAGACTGACAGAACGATGTTAGTTTTCCGTGCTCATTGTTCCTCCGCCTCAAGCCTCCGCCACACCGGAGGTTGTGGTTTCGAGTCCCGTGGGAAACTTTGTGTTATTGTTTTTTTCTTGTGGGTTAGGACAATTTGGGCCGATCACCCAATTATTTTAAAAGTGAGACGATTCATGTTCCACCTACTAACCCGTACTGGACCAGCGTGACGGGATATGGTCCAAAACCCCTTAATGGAGAAGAAGTGCATTAGAGGAGGCCTATGTCCAGTAGTGGACTAACACAGGCTGATGATGATGCTCATTCTTCCTACTTAAAATTACAATATAAACTACTACATATCAAATATCTGAGCTACGCCTTCCAGTATTTTTTTCTTTTGTTACTTTATAATTTGTTATTCATGTTGTTAGTATATATGGTGTTCTCTCTACTTTTTGATCTCTCCTCGTTTCATTCTCTTAAACTTTTGCTAAATATTTTTTAAAATTTGAAATAGCTTCATTTTGATAACACGACAAGTTTAAAACCTGTTTCGGTTTTGGCAAAAGGTTCGGCCTAATTCGGCCGACACCGAAACTTGGCCGAAACTGAAACCGAAATTTCGGTCGGACACTATTAATAGAGTACTAGAACCTGTAAATTTCGTATTATTTAGATAAATAAAATTGAAAAAAAAAAGTTTCTAAGCATGAAAAACTTTAATATTGCTTGGTTTTGCGTCCTAGACAATTTGAAAAACATTTTTTTTATTATTTATTTGAAAAGTATGTACTATTTTTTATTGCAATAAATTATTCCGAAGATTGTGTGAATTGTTTTTCATAGAACAAGCAATGCGCCCGTTATTGTGTGGGTATTGAGTTGTTAAACCTTTATAAAAGCCTAAATAAAAGCAAAAATATTAATATTTTTGAAAATTGACGTACTCTTTTTTAGCTTGATTATGTCATTTGACATTACTTATGCGGACGCTGCAGCCTAATTTTAAATGTTATTCGTGGATTTCAATTTTTTATTGTAATAACGAGTTTTCATTATACTGCACCACTATTAGATGAATAGGTTTCACCAAATATCAATAATTATCATTAGGAATGAACGCTGAAATAAAATTCAATCGTAGATTTACACAGTACTCTATTATACTTCAATAAAATGTAAGTAAACTGTAACGGAACAAAACATATAACCTTTGATTCATATGTATCGGGTGGAAGTTTTATGTCGGTATTGCGTTCGGAAACTGTTGATTTATGATGCATAGTAAAACCGGTGCAAGTTAGAGTCTGACACAGAAAAGGTCACGTACAAGATACGCGTAAAAGTCACCCGTTTCAAAATCAAAGTACGATTTATATGGGCGCTTTTATTGTACTCCTATTTTGCATAGCCTTTGCTTAAAAAAAAGCTATAAGAGTCTGTCTCGTTGCTATAGATTCAGGTATTCCAAACATGGGGTTAAATCTTTGAAGTAAAAAATCAAATCTTTTATTTAGTCCTTCTTTTCCCAGCTTATGTTCATACTACCCATGAAAAAATCATCTTTGGAAGTCTGTATCGTAACCATGGACCCTGGGAATAATAATATTAATAATTTTCTCCAGTCGATTAGACTACGACGGCCAATCTATATTATGCAGGAGATATTATAGTGCAAATGAAGCACAAACACAGGCGCACTCCCTGTTCCTTTGAAAGCATCAAAGCCCGATGGGATGGATCACCAACACGACCAGAGAGAGTAAGGTGCAGGACCGACTTTTTACTTGCCCATAAAATACAATAACTGTATTAATAATCATGTAATTATAAAGTCAATTAGGCCAACATGTCATTTATTTTTAATATAGTATAAAGTACAAATGTAAATAAAACGTTTAAGACTCTTTAATAAAGTCTTGTTTTCATTTATGCATTTGGTCAAAGATGAGTTTTAATTATAATAACAAAGTTATGTTGCGTAAAATTTATTTTGTATATTGATGCCGCCAAGTAACAACACAATGACTAGATTCTTATCTATAAAAAAATAACTTATGGTTTTCTCTTCCTATCAATAAATAAAAACAAAAAGGGACCAGCTGCATCACAAAATATTTTCCATTTATATTTAGCTCAATATCAGATATTCAGTTCCATTGTCATATTTTTAGATTGTACCTTTCTTGAGATGAAACAAAAGCATAACAGGCAGTACAAACTCGCTTCGAGGTCGGGAAAAGAAAAGAGAAAACCTTCACTCCGATATGTAAAAAGGAAACGGGCAAAGGAAAGCAGCTGAGTGATTCAAATATGGAGGAACAAAGTTTCGCAATCGAAGGCGACTTATGAATTGCTAGCTGTAAAGACACGATAGATATGAAAATGCTTGCTTTCTTATAGCGGTACAGCAATATAGATATGAGATGGCTGATAGTCCTATACCACCTAGGCCTCCTCTAATGCAGGCCTTCTCCATTAGGGGGTTTTTGGACCGTAGCCCACCATGCTGGTCCAATGCGGGTTTGTGGGAGGAACGACTTTGTACATGCCCATCCGTCACATGGATTATCTTACTTTTCAGACAATTGGGTAATCGGCCAGTGTCCTATCCGACCAGAAAACAACGATAACACAAAGTTGTTTCCCCGCGGAATTCGAACCCACGACCTCCAGTTTATAAAGTAAGAGCCAATACCGATAGGCCACGGAGGAGGGTGACTATAGATATGATTAAAATAAAAGAAACTCGTTACATTATTGTTTTATACAACACATGAATGACAACCGACAAATTTACCGGTGGTAGGTCCTCTTTTTACAGGAGACCGTCTGGGTGGAAACCACCGCGGTGCCTATTTCTGCCGCGAAGCAGTAGTGTGAAAACACTGCTGTGTTCCGGTTTGAAGGGCACCGTAGCCAGCGTATTTACTGGGTAAACGAGACTTAACTGTCTCACGGTAGGCAGCGCGTTGGCGATACCACTGGTATTGCCCAATGTCTATGGGCGTCGGTGACCACTTTCCATCAGTTGGCCAGACTGCTCGTCTGCCTGCGTATGCCATAAAAAAAAAAACAGGACATTCACTTGTTTGTGGTATGTTACACCTGTCTTGCCCATAATAAAAGCAGCTTAAGACGCCACAAATCCGCTCACCGCCCTGGGATATGTGCAATTACGTCTCGTTTACCTAGTGAAGCAGTATACCCTTCAAACCGGAAGAGAGTAGTGCTTCCGCACTACCGGTATAAGAGAAAAGCAAAAAATTGTATTAATAAAGATGAATGGAACCCATTTAATTAATTTTTTCAAGATTATGTTTTTGTAAATTTATTGATATAGATTTAGAAATAGGTTCAACATAATGAGAATAATGACTTTCAACCAGTACTGAAATATGAGATAATTTATTGATATCGTAAATGTTTTATCAATACGCATTACATTTTCATGACGTATATGAATTACAATTAATGAAGTTTTTAGAAAAATAATTAAGTACGTAGAAATAATATTTATAAGTAAATATTTATATATATACAACACGCACAAAAAGACCTAAGAACCAGATTATTTTGCGACTTTTACTATTATTTGAGATTTAATTTATAATTGCATTAATTATTTTTATAGCAAACAAGATATTTAAATTAAAAAATTGTTTCGTATAATTAAAGAAACCTTAAATAGTTAATCAATAAATGTATTATTATCCTAAATATTCAGTTTCTTATAATAACAACAAATAACAAAGAATTAAAAATGACTTGCGGTCTTCTATTTTAGAGTAATGTCCATCGCTCCTCTTTTCATAAGTAGACAGGATCGATCGTCTGGATTTCAACAATGCCTTAGGTGTTCGGGACAGAAAAATGACATGGCAATTCATTATACGATAATGTAACCTGATGCCTTTTTTTTTGCCCGCAATTGACGTAAACGGTACGTTGCATAGTGTTGTGATGAAGTACAAGTTTGAAAGACAAGAAATGTATAAGTTATCTCAGGTTTTATTGAAAAAGTTTGCTTTTCAAAAGATTTTAAAGTTTTGTTTCCTGTGTTATTTAGTAATGAGTTCAAACCTATCATTTTCAATGCTTAGAGTCCGACATGATTTTTGAGCAATTGTATACGAAATCGTAATAACCTTAAACGGTGAATTTGATGCTTTATGATTAGTCCGTTAAAATAGGATATTGTAAGTACGGCGGTAATATGTGGTATGACAATCTAAAGTTCCTTGAAGTTGAAACTTCGCTTATATTGAAATATATTATTTCAAATTTTAAGTTATGTTACGTAGATTAATATTAATCAAGTTTGAACTGAGAAAACGAGACAGCAACTAACAGTTTCTGAGAATAGGAAACGGATATGTGATGTCTTAAGGTTATTCTATAACCTGTTTATATTGTATTACTTTTAATTTTTTTATATCGTTTTGTTTTCCATCAAGAGAATATTTCCTTAAAATGTTTTTAACTCAAGTACATCAAATTTGTTTATACAGGTTAGAGATCGAACTTAGGCTATTTTAAAAATATAATATGTTCTTAATAAATATTAATGGATGCGTTTATCTATAAACTTATGTTGAATAGAAAAGCACCAAGTGATCGTTTCTGAGATAGGAGTTCGAAGCTGTTGGTGTTAAATATCTATTGTATGACATTAATCTTTACATATTATAAACATACTGTATGTATTGACCTTAAAATTATCTATAAGTTTTTTATCAAACAGAGGAGTTTCACCATAGTTGCACTTACAACTCAGATGTGAATTAGTTATTTTAATTAAAAAACCAAGTAATAAATCAATCATTTGTCTGACAAACTTATTGAAAAGAAAGAACACAATTTTGCATAATGGGTACGTTCGCTCATGGATGTATTAGAATATATATGTGCCCTGTTGCTAGGTGGATATAAGGCAAAAAGTTTATCTTTTTCAGTTTGTATCATTAATATGATCTTATTCAATGACCTAAACCTCTGTTCATACCAAAATTCAGACATCTAGGATTCTCTCTGGGCACCTTGAAGGTAGTTTACAAAAAACTTTTATTTTTACGCTTAGTTGGCTTCCACTATTTGAAGTCGACTTACGATTTAACTTTCTAAACGCGGTGTTTTTAATTGTATCAAAGTGTCATCTCGTATACGAGTCTATTTTATATGAAGTAAATACAATTAATTATTTATAGCGAAAAGTGGACATTGAAAGTGAAGTGTTAAAAAATGCCAAAATCGAAAAGATTTGAGGTAAACTTGTTAGGATTCCACAAATTATGGTAATATGTGCACTATGTGAGTGACTTAAGATTTAACTTATGCAGCAGAATACATTCATCTCGTTGAATCTATTATAGGAAGTAAATGAAATTAATTATTTATAGCAAAGTGACATTGAGTAAGGTTAAAAATATGCCAAAACTCGAAAGATCTAGGTCCTTGCTTAGCGATCCACAAAATTAGTCGTTATATCTGCACTACAGATGTGATTAAATACTTATGGAAAAACTATCTACATTGAATAATGAACAAGACCCTTAAGATAATTCTTAAAAATAATATTGATAACGCAAATAGCTAAATGCATATCCAATATGTATCACAAGTTGTACCAAGATATTTGTATTACAACAAGTATAATTCGTGAAAAACTGCAATGACTCAAAAATAGACTGTGGAAGATCTCTAAAATTTTGATTCCAAGCTGTAAATGTATTCAGGAAGATAAATGTAATAAGTACCTAGTTGTGAAAAATTATTCTGTGCATAACCAACTCATCTGTTCGTAAAATGATATGACTGTGGACAACTAATCTATCACAGAGACAAATCTGATAGGAAAGATGACTCAGTTGTGCAAATCATGTCTCACTAGAACTTTCAATCTGCTTAAACTGAATTTGGACAGTTCTTCAAAATCAGCAGATGGGAGGTAGCTACAAAATCTAGCTTCGGCGTGCGATTGAACAGGTATTTCCGATCGATCTGCGGCATTTATTGTGAACGCTGCATTGGTTGATTTAAATGTAATTAGCAAAGAGAACCTAAATAAAGTTATAGACCGAAGCAAAATACGTCGAGAGAGAAAAAAATTGCGAGTGTAAACGCCAAGATTTGCAGAGTGTAATTGCCTGTAAACCTTTACGGTCTATTTACTTTAACGGTCGAAAAGACAAAACCTTAGTGATGACAACCATAGACAATACATCGCATTGCAAGACTGTTATAGAAGAATACATCTCAATATTATCAGAGCCAGATTCTGAATACATCGGACTTCTTTCCATTGATCCTGGGAAGGCGACGACTATTGAGAAGAGTATTGTTGACTTTCTTTAGGGTAAATTTTTATATCAGTTTTCTTTGATGGGTGTTGGTTGCGATGGCACAGCTTTAAATATAGGACATAAAATGGAGTTATTGTTTTACTAGAGAAACACTTAAAACGCCCATTGCAATAGTTTGTGTGCTTGTTACATGCATATGAATTACCACTTCGTCCTTTATTCTCCAGTTTAGATGGAACTGAAACAGGCCTTAATAGTTTTTCTGGCAACAACAGCTAGTAGTGCTATTTTAAAGTGGAGGAATTCGTAGCCGTTTCCACAGAATTGCCAGCTTTGAATCGTAATTTGCTAAGTACTGATCAAAAATATCTGTTTGATATTTGCACCGCAATTTCTTTTGATTCGGTGTCGCCCAAATTAGCATTATAAAAGTGTATGCATCAACTTGGTTCGACATAAAGACAAAATCGTCATGTAAATATGGTCCAATTCATGTTTTTAACATGAGTTAAAAGATGTCAGTATTTACCAAATAACATGAAAAGTATTGCACTGAAAACTATTCAAAGAAATTCATTCTTCCAACTACCAGATATTTTGTTGCTTATGTTGCAAGATGATACTCTCTACGAAAAAGAACAAAAAAGAAGTTCGCGAATTTTGACTCCCAGAACTAGAGGACGAGCATCACTTCATATGAGTTAAAGATTGGACGAAAGGAGATACAGAAACTCTATGACAATAAATACACGCAACAAAAATTTCAAACTTACTACACGTTTTCGACACCAAATCCCAATATTTGCGTGTTTATGAGCGCCCTGAAACTACTGATTTTCGTCAATAAAATGAATTTTTTTGAGTTTACTTTGCAGGTTTATTATGATTTCAGTAAAGTTTTTGATTAAAATTGTTAAATAGGTCCATACATCTTTTTTAATAAATCATATATGTGATAATCAAAAATTTCATTATTTTAAAACTTTAAACATAACGCGCCACCTTGAGATATATATTTAGAAAACTAAAATTTTGCATAAATACTTTTTATACTATGTATCATCAATTAATAATACAGGAATATTAAAATTAAAAAAATAATTTTTCGCTCCACCCTACTATTCACTCTCTTCGCTCATATACTTTATATTTATATTTTCATAACGGATAATAAAATACTAAATTGTTGCTAAATTTAGTAAGTCTGTCAATCTGTTCTTTACTGTCCTTATGTTTTTAGTTTCTTATGTTGTTGCTTCACAATTCAAAGACTGATTAAAAAATATCTAGTAATTTCTTCGCTGCAAACTGAAGTACTGTATATGATAAAAATTTTAGTTTTTATTTTGGTAATAGAGTAGGTCCTGTGACCATGGTCCCTGAAAAGTATTTCAAACGTTTGGTACAATTTTAACTAATTGTCAAGTAATTAAACGCTATGAATCCGTAAAAACTGTATTACTATTTATCAAAAACAAAACTGGGTATCGGAAACTACTTTCCAATTTTTATATACATATTTCCTCCATAAGCTCTTTATACCATAAATACAGGGAAATATTTTCTACGTAATATTATTTTATATTATTACATAAATATTTAAGCCGATTTTCTAACAAAGGAAAACGAAAGCCAAGTTTTCTATGTACGGTTTCTCGTTTCAAATACCGATACATTCGAATAACTCAATAAACGTTAGGGTGGAACTGGGTGAAGGCTCCTATTACAGTTACAGCAAAATTTGCTTTCGATGAAAGTCAATCACTAAATATTTCATGTTATTGTTCGAATATCGAATGATTTGATATAACTTACTCCCCAAACAAAGAGATTTTATAGATCTGCTCATGTTTATTTAAATCTAATTAATATTTTTCTATTGAACATACAAAACAAAAATAAATTATGAAGTTAACTTTTATGAGCATTATTGATTCCTGAAAACGAACATATTTAATGCATATATATATAATACATAATATATATAATAAATAATCCATTTCACATGACGCGGTCTGGATGCTGAATAAGAGTTATATGCATGGTGGGACAATTATTACTATCCCAATCTATACAAATAAATAAAATTGGAGTGTCTATTTTAACATGAAAACCATTCCTAAATGATTACACTGTAATATAGAACCGATATATATCATAAACGTCTCAGTGATCTAGCGGTATGGACCCTTGATTCATAAGCCGGAGGTTGTGGGTTCGAATCCCGCGGGGAAACAACTTTGTCGTTGTTTTCTGGTTGGACAATTTAGGCCGACCACCTAATGGTTTAAAAAGTAAGAAAAATCCATGGGCAAGGCGGTCAACCCAACAGACCGCAATGGACCAGCGTGGTGGTATACGGTCCAGAAACCCACTAATGGAGAAGGCGTGCATTAGGGGAGGTAGTAGGCGTGAGTAGTGAACTAAAATAGGCTGATGATGATGATAAAAAAAACATTCTTTTAATTTTTATCAATCTTTGTGTTAGTTAAGGTTAACCTTTAAAATGATTTTCACTATACGAATGACCGATACCACTGAACGAGTTCATGTAACTGGGATAAATTTAGACTACGTTATAAACATAAAAGGAAATATGTTTTTTATTTATCAGCACGTTGACGAAGTCGTGGACAACAGATAGTGTTTTATGCAAAAGTGTGTGAATATTTCTTAGGTATAAATGTTTATAAATTGAACAGTATCATTCAATATTACTCAACGGCTCCAGCTATCTCGGTGAACGGCGAACATCGACGCATATTAACGGAACTGGAATCGAAATAAAACTTAATGGGGCTCACAGACACGACCACCGGGGTAACATGACCGTTATCATTTACTATTTTACTTGCTGTTTAGTATAAGTAGCGTTTAGAATCATATAAAAATATACAAACTATTTGCACGCGTTTCATAAAAAAAATAAAAACTTATACATTTTTTCGGATAATTTCAAGTTTTAACATCGTATTTGTATTTAAACATGAATTTCCAGTCAATGCTGTTTAATGAAATATAATGCAAGTTTTGGTAGACAGACCAAAGAAAATAAATAAATCACAAGCCATAATTTGGCACAAACCTATTGTATTGTGCAATTTTACTTAAGTGGGATTAACAAATAGAATGAGAAAAAGAAACGAGGTAGAAAAGAAGGTGATAGGTCCCCTGTTACAGAGGGCTGTCTGGGGCGGTACCAACGCGGTGCTTATTTCTGCCGCAAAAGCAGTAGTATGTACAATAGTTCTGTGTTCCAGTTTGAAGGGCACCGTAGCCAACGTATTTACTGGGAAGACAAGACTTAACATCCTATGACTCACTGTAGACAGCGCGTTAGTTATACCACTAGTATTGCTACTGTCCATGGGCGTCGGTGACAACTTTCAATCAGGTGGCAGACTGCTAGTCTGCCTGCATAGTCGATAAAACAAACATTTATTTGTTTCATAAAATGAAACATTTTTTAAATTAAAAAAATCGTAATACTACTTTCTCATCTATCTTTACATCACGAAAAATTTCACGATTGCTGTGTGCCAATTTTAGTAGACCCGTTCGATAAATAGATGACGCTGTAAGCGGATAGTCCGCGTATAAATAAAACACAATTTACAACGACAAATAATCAGAATTATATATTATAAAAGAAACCAATACGAAAATTGCCATTAAAGAAATGCAGTCGTGGAAGTTTTGAAGTTACCGAGGCTTTCCTTTTGAATGTTAACAGTATTAACCTAAACACCTAACTTTTGTACTTAACCCTTCGACTGCTAAAGTTATGAACGTTAAAGCCAACTTATGTAATTTTAAACATATTCACTACGAAACACGTTAAAAACTACATAATAATATTAAAACGACGCTCATTTCTAACTCCCGCTTACCAGTAAAATATATTAGAACCTATCTAATGTGTTTTTTTCTAATAAGAAAAGATCTACTAGCGTACATCAATGCAAATAAATAAAATTAGAGTGTCTCTTTGGATCATCAAAAAATGTTTTTAAATGATTACATTGTGATATAAAACCGAAACATGTAACACTTTTTTTTTGTCAGTCTTTTTGTTTGTTCGGACGGGTTTTTAACGGCATTTTGACGGGAGTTTCTCAAAAAGGTGCACTACCTCTTCTTTTACTGTCATAGTTTATAAAGTTATAAGACTAATAAGTCTACGATAAATTTATGTTTGCTAGATTGTACTGACACATATTGCGAATAGAATTAAATACAAAACAGTTTATAATTTACATTTACGCTAGTTTGCTTTTAATTTGATAAGGCACAGGGCTAACTTTTTACGCCCAGCCAACGCATGGATCATCAAATTTTACAGAAAATCGGGTGATCAGGCCGCATTCTCCTAACCAACTAGGAAACAACCATTAAAAGTTGTTGAGTCAACGCAGGATTCGACCCACGAAATCCGGTTTTTAAAGCATTACCATAGGTTACGTGGGCAGTTCAGTTTTTTTATATATTAAGACTTGCACTTGCATAGATAAAATTATATATTACCACTTTTATAAATTTTCTCAAATATATTGGCAAAAGGTACAACGAAATCCTTTTCATAAAGCTATAAATATGTCTGGAAACCTGAAACTGAATCATATGTAGTACGGTCGTTTTTTTATGTCGATATAACATTCGGAAAATGTTGATTTATGATACATCGTAAAAATGGTGCCAGTCAGAGGTAGACACTGAGAGGGGTTTGTACTAGATACGCACAAATGTACGATATAAATAATTTGTAATAGTAGAATCCTCTCCTTATTAGCTATACATACTTTTTTATTTTGATACTTATTTTGAAAAAAGTAATAATATGTTAATAAATGAACTATGCAATATATAGAAATAAATTAAATTAAAAGTGTCTATTTGTAACATTAGATCAACCATTTCTAAATGATTACATTGTAACATGTAACCGCTTCATATAACGAAACGTAATTTTAAAGTTTTTGTTTTCTTATCTGTCTGTTGGTGTCTCTGTTTGTTCTGGATAATCTGTGGACATGCTGGTCCGATTTTGTCGGAATTTTTACTGAGGTAGTAGTCATAATTGATGTAACTGGGTGTAGACAAGGCTACCTTTTCTTTACAAAAAAATATGTAACAGTTTCATTATTTATACAAATAATGATATAATACCGCGCAAAAATGGCGGATAAAGTCACCCGTAAAAGCTAGCATCGATTGGTTACTTTAATCGACATTTGAATGAGTATTATGTTGAATTATAGACTTCTGTGGGAAAACCAACAATAAAGCCAACTTACGGTTTTGACAGCGTTTGTGTTTTAATCGCACAAGGTTGCGATTTTTGGTGCCGTTTTTTTTATTTCTCAAATATCTATTAAACTACTTATCACAATATTATTAAAAAAAAATCGGGAACAACGGGAAGCAAATAACTATCACTTAAAAAAATAATTAAACAGAAAATTATTTCTAATGCGGGTACTTTGAAATAAGGAGTCTCGATATTGACGTTTTGTCACTCTACTGTCGAGTATAGAAGTCGAGTACTATGTGATAAGTGCTGTGCATCTGTGATAGTGTTATTGTGTCAAGTGGTTTTAGACGGTGTTACGCATCGACTCGTCCGTACGAGACATCTGGTGGCTGTTGTCGGGGACACGTGAGCCATTTCAAGGTTTTTAAGTATAAGAGATGTTTACTTAATGTCATCATCGTTATTTTTTTGGACTTTTATCGAGATTGCTAAAAATATCATATTCAAGGGTCAACATATCTTGTGCACTATCAACGAGTATATTTCGCATCTTATTTACTATTTGTAAATATTATTTTTTAAGAATTGTCTTTTGTGTGTGTCAATTTTTCTTATATAAATTGCTGCTTTATCATCATAACAGATACTATGTAACATATAATTGTGTCCATTGCCTAAGAACACAAAATAAAATCGATAATTCTTACTTATGCTATAAACTAGTATAGAACATAGTTCGTTTATTCCCTCTTGTATTTCGTATCCATTTAACCCAATATTATTTTAGAAAATGAAATAAGCTTATGCGAGTAAATTTATTTAGGTTAACTACCTGATCAAGGCTATTTTGACAAGCTGTAGGAATAGCAGTAATAAAAAAAACAATTTGGAATTATTATGAATCGGAAACTGCGTAACAAGAAATTAAAGTTAAATTAAATGAAAATTCAATTAGAAATATTAATAATATTTTGTTTACGATTATAGTTGCTTTTTCGTTCGTTAGTTAACGAAGAAATTAATAATAAAATAAAAAAATAAATGAAAGCGTATTATTTTAAAAGAAGACTGTTTGAGGTAACACTGCGAATAAGTGGTTTGTAACCACGACTATCTTCCCGAAGTTACTGGGTGGAAAATAAATTACTCCGTTTTGTATGATCAACGCATATCACTTACCATCAGGTAAACGTCCTGCTCGTTACACTTTTTAACTTATAAAAATGTGCCTTCCTAGTTAGATATTAATGTTTAGATTATTATTTAGATATATTATTATCCTATTAAATAGTAAGGACGAATTGGTATCGCTGGCAATAAATCAAAACATTTCAAGCGTAAGTTGTGGACATAAAAACTTTCTGTTACGGGGTTTTATTGCGTATTAAGATGGTGTCGATCACGATAGATCGAATTACTTTGATTCGATCGCATACCATTCGCGAGTGATCGGGTGTCGGATTTCTGAAAGGCTTTTTTTCAACCCGGTTAAATAACCCATACCACACATTAAGCTAAAAGTAAACCTTCCGCAGGTGGAACTCTTATATTTCCTTACGTGTCAAAACTCGTAACCCGTTATATTGGTTAGTCTCTCTTTACTATTCCAAAAAAAGGGACAAGGGACTATTGGGTGCCGGGTTGAGTTTGTGGCTCACGGGTCACGGATCGCGTATTTATGAATCAATATCTAGTAGCGTGGGCGGTGACCATAGTCCATCCATAGTGATAATTACGAACTAAGTTGAATTTAAAAATTCGGTTGTTGCGTGATGTTTGCTGTGATTTGGTCGTAATAACAGTTTTTACAATCGGATTTGTTTACATATTGAGTAAATTGAAAGTTTGGGAAATTAATAATGTTTGTTCACTAACATAAATATAGTAACAGACAAAATATATAAGTTGTTGTATTAAACATATATAAATAAATACTAACATCAACCTAAATACTGTTGTTCTTAAGGAACAAACCATCCATCCATTCACTAGGACATCATCCTGATCGCGGCGCAAGCACCTGCACCAAAGTGATAGTACAGTGGCACCCGTGATGAATAGGTTAACAAAAAGTAACTTAATGCCGCGTAAAACACCCACGACCCGCGATTATATCTTTAGGATTCGATCATCTAGGTAACAAGTTACAATCGACCCAAAAAAAATTATCGAATGACACAGCCCTCTTGTGAATGCAAATCACAGATTATTTTCAAGTATTTTGTTGGCCTTGTCTGCGCCAATAAAACACGGCATCCGTTAATTAATATTATAATCTTTCTCATAAAAGCAAACTGTATTTTTAAATCTATACCTATTTCTTAATCATCTTGGTTTCGATTAAAATATTTAAACTATTTCAATTAATTTAAAAATGAAAACTACAATCCATTTATTCATTTATAATAAATTTTCTGAAATGATCATTACAAACATATAAATTTATAACCCTATACGTTTATTATGTGTAGCAACATGCAATTACTTATTCAACAAACAATGTACTTATTGCAATGTAACAATACAAGACATTTACTGCATCAACTACCTTTATTACTCTGCTATTTCACTATTGTACCAAAGGTTCCGACGTGATATGAACTCGCTTTGGGGACGTGAAAAAGAATGTAGGAAGTCTGCACTTCAATATGCAAACGGAACAGGCAAAGGAAAGAAGTCAAGCGATTCAAATGTAGGAAAACAAAGTCCCGCAATCAATGCGGACTTTTGAAATGCACACAATGTTCAATCGTTATGAGTATTTTGCATTTCAGAGAGATATATGCTCGAAGCAATCTCTATACATTAAATTTTATGTGTGTTGTTTACCTTTGAATGTTTATTTAAAACATTTTATGTGCAGTAAAGTGAACAAAAGTTTCACGACCATATGTTAGTTTACTGCTGGACGTAGGCCCCCCTCTTATTCACACCTTACCCATTGGAGGGTTTTGGACACGTTGGTCCAATGCGGGATGGTATTTCAGACGGTTGGGTGACCGGTCCAAATTGTCCTTACTAACCAGAAAGTTTTATACTTATAGTTATAGTAAAATATAAATACACACGTTGCATAAATTTAGGTAATAAATAATGTTTTGTGTTATGGAAATCGTTTTCTTATCAGTTTTAGATTTAAACCAAATATGTAATAATAAAATTCTATCAAAGTGGAAGCCAAACAAGATTTATTAAGTTAAAGCTATTGTACTACTGAGCACATAAAAATAATAGAAAATTACCACTGTTTCGAAAACATAGATCCGTCAAAAAGATCAGGTAACATATCAGTATTATTTTCATTCAAGTATCTTAAAATTAAAATCTAACTGTTAATTCTATTTAATTCTGTATTTTGTTATGATTTACCTGTTCAACAAGGTGCTTAGACAATGAGCAAAACTGTATATCTAATATATAGTTTACTTGATGTGAAACAAGATGCCTAGGTATTAAAAAAGCCGCCTGGAAACATAATAAGTTACGTCTCGTTAACTTGTTACTATAACTACCTACAGTGCACTGAAATTCTGGAAACACAATGTTTGCGATAACTGCAGGAGAATATCCGAGAAACTCTCTTGGAATGTCCACTATATTCGATTTTTTTTAAAATTATTTAACCCAAAATTTATTTACGGAATATTAAACTAGGATGATGCCTTTCCTAAATGTCATAATTCATAGTCATAAAAATATGGAATCGGAAAATGTGAAATAAAAATTATTTATATAACACTTATATTACCTAAAGGCTCAATATTCTGTTTTGACAGAATACCTTACAACTGATCAAGCATGTTTGTACAACCATCAGTCTTGACAATCTTCCGCCTAAAATAAACAGAACAACCTACGTAAACATATATTATTATGATTAAATCAACTGTATTATATTATTGGCAACAACTGGCTTCCCAAGAATTCAATTTAAAAACAAAACTACTTTAAGTAAATTCAACTTAGCGTAATACAATACCGATATTTGCCTACAACCAAATAAACATTAAGGTGGAACTAAGTTAAGGTTCCTTTAACAACTGTAGCATAATGAATATTTATGAAATATCAACCGGTTTAAGCAAGATGATTATAATCTGCAGCGTTTTCAATAATAATATTTTAACGACAGATTGCATTATTTTCTTCTATATTGTATCCAAAGTCAGAAATACTTATTACTGCAACGTTTAGATTATGTTATAAACTGTAGAGATGGCACCATTGGGCTTTAAATAAACTTCATAAAATATACTTAAGAGTAACAAAAGGATTTTCAAAATTTGTCAATTTTCCAATCACAGAATAGAATTCTAAGAATAAAACCAATCGAATATGTTATTTTTCTAAGTACGTTCAACACATAGCCTAGCTTTAACGCCAATTCGCCTGATGAAACTTTTTACGGAGCCGAGATACAATAAAAACTATTTTACGGTCTCTCCAATAATCGTATATAACTCATTTATAGGTCCAATCTTTATTATTTTACTAATAAAAATAAGTCACATTTTTATAAGATAATCACTTACGTTCTTTAATTATTTGTTGTACATAAATCGGCTTTGACTACATTTCTGTTGATTTCTTATCCTACTGGCAATAGCTTGCGTTTTCTGAGTAAAGATCAAAAAATCCAATTCATCGTATGTCTGATTTTCCGTAAAATTGGTAGAATATCTTCAAGTTTTATCATTATTTGCTCATTACTTTTAGTGGCAATTAATTATTTTCCTTCACTATCTCTACTGCTTTTACTATTAATATAATCTGTTTGCGATAACTGTATCTAACTACCCAAGTTTGTTCTGAGTTAAGTCTACGCACGAAAATGTGTCTGCATTTCTCATACTCGACTATATTCGTTTAGCCAAAACTCTCTAATAAAATTTATTAAAAAAGTTTCTTCGTTACTTTAAGAAATTAAGGTAAATCATGAATCCTCACTCACTTTAAACTTGCTTTAAAACTTTGGGAAATAGGGGTGAAATTTTGAATGTTTTAAATAAATTCACTCGGAGAATCAAATATTGCGAAACTCGTACAAACTTAACATATTGTTATATAAATATTTAGGTTTTATATTATTATACCTTAAGGTGAACAAAAAGTTATTTTTTAAATATTAAAGAATATACCTGTCTAGATGGAAAGTAGATAGATATCTTGCAGATTTTTAATTTAAAATTGGCAAATTTTATTTGCACTATACTATTCTTTCACATCTGTCATATATTACAAAGTTGAGCACAATATGTGAACTCGAATTGAACGTGTGAACTCAATTTACTGCAGTGCTAATTTTCCATATATCCAGTGAAACGACAAAAATAACGTGGTTACATTTTTCAAAGTCATGATACCAGGAGTCAACCTCATTTCACGCTTTGTGCTTCTAACTCCATTGTTACACAATTAAGTTAATTAAGAATATTATAGAACAAACTGTATAACAGAAGACTATTACAATCTTGCCTCACAAGATTATTACGTCTTGCTACAAGTGAGTAACGTCAACAACGTGTTTTCTATTAAAATGCTTAATTTTATTACAGTTAATACAAAATGTTTCATGTTTAACAGTTGAATGGGAATAATTATTAAACCTGAATGTGATGTGTGATGTGAATTATTATGTTAGGTATTGTAATATGTATTGTATCATACATACATCTTCAGCCTGTGATAGTCCACTGCTGGACATAGGCCTCCCTTAATACACCCCTATCCATTAGGGGGTTTTGGACCGTATCCCACCACGCTGGTCCAATGCGGGTTGGTGGATGGACCGACTTTATTACATGCCCATCCGACTCATGGATCATCTTACTTTTCAGACAATTGGGTGATCGGCCCAAATTGCCCTAACCAACTAGGAAACAACAATGAAAATTTGTTGAGTCCCCACAGGGTTCGAATCCACGACCTCCGGGGTTTCTTAAGCATGAGCTTATATACACACTATATATACACGAAATATAAGAATTTGAGTTACAATTTGAGAATCTTATCAGTATAGTCGGTATACTGTAGAGAATAAAACATGTTATTATAAATACCAGCCGGGATGTCGTATATTTTTCTAACTTTCACAAAAAAATTATTTGCTTCTTACAGAAATTGTTAACGAAAATATCAAAAGCCCTGGAATATTTTTACAAACTTTGCATTACCCAGAAGGGCACTGTTATTCGAGAACTAAATCTCCTTAAACGTGGTATGGTAAGGTATGCGAACCTATTTTTTATAGGGTTTGGCTTATTCTAGCATCCACCCTTATCGTCAAAAGCCTACACACGGTCGCCAGGAATGCATTGTTGAACACCATCACATGTTTATTATCGGCTATTGTATGTAATTACTAGGGGCAAATAAAGACCCGTATGTAAATAAAGACTTTAACACGATAAAAGAAAATACGGGCGGCAAAGTTATTAGTATTTTTTTTTCGTGTGGCAACTCCTAGCGTAAGACGTCAATTGTAACCTCTCCCAATTATTTGTATAAAATATAATTAAAATATTAGCTTTTAAGTACAAAATAAAGGTTTATTTTTGTAAAAGTGGGTTATTTACCTTGAGTAACATATTAATTGTGACTCAGGTAGTGGTTTATAAGATATTACGTGCTAGTTGGGTCGTCCAGCTGTCATTGCGCAGGTAATGACTTTGTATTCAAATTAAAACAAATTTGTTTTCTCCTTTCCCTACTAATTGCATTTCATTGTTCACGGTTTCGTTTATTTTTATTAACTCAGTGATGAATTGAACACAAGGCGTAACGGTAGAGAACATCCGAGAAACTCTCTTGGAATGTCCACTATATTCGATTTTTTTTAAAATTATTTAACCCAAAATTTATTTACGGAATATTAAACTAGGATGATGCCTTTCCTAAATGTCATAATTGCTATGAAATATGGAATCAGAAAATGTGAAATAAAAATTATTTATAGTACACTTATATTACCTAAAGGCTAAATATTCTGTTTTGACAGAATACGTTACAACTGATCAAGCATGTTTGTACAACCATCAGTCTTGACATACTTCCGCCTAAAATAAACAGAACAACCTACGTAAACATATATTATTATGATTAAATCAACTGTATTATATTACTGGCAACAATTGTATTCCCAAGAATTCAAATTAAAAACAAAACTATTTTAAGTAAATTCAACTTGTGCGTAATACAAAACCGATATTTACCTACAACCAAATAACCATTAGGGTGGAACTAAGTTAAGGTTCCTTTAACAACTGTAGCATAATGAATATTTATGGAATATCAACCGGTTTAAGCAAGATGATTATAATCTGCAGCGTTTTCAATAATAATATTTTAACGAGAGATTGCATTATTTTCTTCTATATTGTATCCAAAGTCAGAAATACTTATTACTGCAACGTTTAGATTATGTTATAAACTGTAAGATGGCACCATTGGGCTTAAAATAAACTTCATAAAAATATGCTTAATAGTAACGAAAGGGAATTTCAAAATTTGTCAATTTTCCAATCACAGAATAGAATTCTAAGAATAAAACCAATCGAATATGTTATTTTTCTAAGTACGTTCAACACATAGCCTAGCTTTAACGCCAATTCGCCTGATGAAACTTTTTACGGAGCCGAGATACAATAAAAACTATTTTACGGTCTCTCCAATAATCGTATATAACTTCATTTATAGGTCCAATCTTTATTATTTTACTAATAAAAATAAGTCACATTTTTTATAAGATAATCACTTACGTTCTTTAATTATTTGTTGTACATAAATCGGCTATGACTAAATTTCTGTTGATTTCTTGTCCTACTGGCAATAGCTTGCGTTTTCTGAGTAAACATCAAAAAAATCCAATTAATCGTATGTTCGATTTTGCGGTGAAATTGCTAGAATATCTTGAAGTTTTATCATAATTTGCTAATTACTTTTAGTGGGAATTAATTATTTTCCTTCACTATCTCTCCTGCTTTTACTATTAATATGATCTGTTAGCTGTATCTAACTACCCAAGTTTGTTCTGAGTTAAGTCTACGCACGAAAATGTGTCTGCATTTCTATACTCGACTAAATTCGTTTAGCCAAAACTCTCTAATAAAATTTATTAAAAAGTTTCTTCGTTACTTTAAGAAATTAAGGTAAATCATGAATCCTCACTCACTTTAAACTTGCTTTAAAACTTTGGGAAATAGGGTGAAATTTTGAATGTTTTAAATAAATTCACTCGGAGAATCAAATGTTCAGAAACTCGTACAAACTTAACATATTCTTATATAAATATTTAGGTTTTATATTATTATACCTTAAGGTGAACAAAAAGTATTTTTTTAATATTAAAGAGTATACCTGTCTAGACGGAAAGTAGGTAGATATCTTGCAGATTTTTAATTTAAAATTAGCAAATTTTATATGTACTGTACTATTCTTACACATCTGTCATATATTACAAAGTTGAGCACAATATGTGAACTCGAATTGAACATGAGAACTCAATTACTGCAGTGCTAATTTTCCATATATCCAGTGAAACGAAAAAATAACGTGGTTACATTTCATGACAAAGTCATGATACCAGGAGTCAACCTCATTTCAAGCTTTGTGCTTTTAACTCCATTGTTACACAATTCAGTTAATTAAGAGTATTATAGTACAAACTGTATAACAGAAGACTATTACAATCTTGCCTCACAAGATTATTACATCTTGCTACAAGTGAGGAAAGTCAACAACCTGTTTTCTATTAAAATCCTTATTTTATTACAGTTAATACAAAATGTTTCATGTTTAACAGTTGAATGGGAATAATTGTCATGTTACGTATTGTAATGTGATTGTATCATACATACATCACCAGCCTGTGATAGTCCACTGCTGGACATAGGCCTCCCCTAATACACCCCTTTCCATTAGGGGGATTTTGGACCGTATATCACCACGCAGGTCCAATGCGGGTTGGTGGATGGACCGACTTTTTACATGCCCATCCGACGCATGGATCATCTTACTTTTCAGACAATTGGGTGATCGGCCCAAATTGCCCTAACCAACTAGGAAACAACAATGAAAATTCGTTGAGTCCCCGCAGGATTCGAACCCACGACCTCCGGTTTCTAAAGCACAAGCATACCACTAGGCTACGGAGGCAGTCATGTATTGTATTGTATATATTTAGAAATATAAGAATTTGGGTTACAATTTGAGAATCTTATCAGTATAGTCGGTATAATGTAGAGAATAAAACATGTTACTATAAATACCAGCCGGGATGTCGTATATTTTTCTTACTTTCACGAAAAAATTATTTGCTTCCCACAGAAATTGTTAACGAAAATATCAAAAGCCAGGGCTTTTGATATTTTCGGTAAAGTTTGTAAAAATATTCCCTGGAATATTTTTACAAACCTTGCATTACCCAGAAGGGCACTGTTATTCGAGAACTAAATCTCCTTAAACGTGGTATGGTAAGGTATGCGAACCTATTTTTTATAGGGTTTGGCTTATTCTAGCATCCACCCTTATCGTCAAAAGCCTACACACGGTCGCCAGGAATGCATTGTTGAACACCATCACATGTTTATTATCGGCTATTGTATGTAATAACTAGGAGCAAATAAAGACCGTATGTAAATAAAGACTTTAACACGATAAAAGAAAATACGGGCGGCAAAGTTATTAGTATTTTTTTCGTGTAGCAACTCCTAGCGTAAGACGTCAATTTTAACCTCTCCCAATTATTTGCATAAAATATGATTAAAATATTAGCTTTTAAGTACAAAATAAAGGTTTATTTTTGTAAAGTGAGTTATTTACCTTGAGTAACATATTAATTGTGAGTCAGGTAGTGGTTCATACGATATTACATGCTTGTTGGGTCGTCCAGCTGTCATTGCGCAGGTAACGACTTTGTATTCAAATTAAAACCATTTTGTTTTCTCCTTTCCCTTTTAATTGCACTTCATTGTTCACGGTTCCTCTTCCGTCCTACTACAAGTCCGTTCCGAAAATCGCACATAATGCTCGATGTAGGCAAATATTCGGGCAATTGAACCTCTACGGCAAACCGATCCCCTGGGAGCAGAAAGCCAAATATTTAGGTGTTACTTTCGAGAGTAACATGAGTTTCAAAAGCCACGTCAAAGAGGTTAGAAGAAAAGCCGCTTATGTCTCGCATCGTCTCTCCTTTCTTACAAACACAAATAGCAAAATGCCTCTTAATAACAAACTTTTATTATATAAAGCTTGCATACGGCCGATAATGGCATATTCTTGCCAATCTTTTGCCCATATATCCTCCCACCAACTAGATCAAATACATGTGGTGCAAAATAAATTCTTACGACGTGCCACTGGAGCAGAGTTTTATCAAAGAAATGTCGACTTGCACAGCGATCGCAAGATGCCGACATTACGCACTCATTTTAAAAACGTTATCAAAAATTTCTATGACAGAATAGAAACACAAAATAACCCTCTTATGGTAAGCGCTGCAAATTATCATGCAGACCCAGATGCCTCTAGTAGGAAACGTCGTCCCCGTAATATACTCTTAGACCCAGATGAAGAAGGGGACTTAGGAATTCTGGACCCTTAAAGGGTCCCGCCACACGATACTACACACACAAGTAGGGATAACACACACACTTTTAGGTCTACCTCGCTCAAGAGCACGGCGAGACCAATACACTGCGTACACGAGGTACACCCGTGTTTCAGAGCGGTTCTCACCGCCCCCAGCAATCGATTAGACAGTAGAACGAATATCGGCGCCTCGTCCGTATACCGAAGGTTGATGATCCTTAATTGACTTCTTCAAAATCAGCACACGCATCCTAAATGCGTGTGGCCTTTTGTATAAAGTTTTGGTCACCAAGTTCGAGGGATCTCGCAATCCCCTGAACTCAGTAATAGATGAACCTTCACATAGACACAGGTCTAGAAGCATAACTTCGAATACATAAGAAAGGTCATTTCTATTCTTCATTTACCGTGTTTGATTACCGAGTTTATCTATTAAATATATCCTAAATCAATGCACTGGGTTTCTGAAAGTCTAAAAATTGTACATTTAAGCCCAGACCGAGATAACTTTTGTTATTTTAAATAGATTCTCAAATCCAATAACAATAAAGTCAAAGTCAAAGTGAAATATCTATATTCAATATGGAAATATTACATTTTTTTATTAATTGTCAAATAATCTACCAACGGTTCAGAAATGGAAGCCGCTGACCTAAGAAGAACCGGCGTAAGAAACTCAGTGGGACTTTCTTTCCTTTGAATATTTACAATAAATTTTCAATGACAAATGAATTTTTCAAATAAATCGTCAGACAAGAAAAATCCATGACTAATGAATCTTTTATATTGCTAGCATTTAGAAAACTTTTCCAGAGCAGAAAAGAATCTATCTATCAATGGCTATCGAATATTTCATATTTGACTTCTTCCCAAATTCAAACGCGACAAAGCTGCCATTGAAAAACGTTTCGTTACCTTCTTTTTACTACAGATGTCTAGAGAAATAATGAGAATAGCCCGTCCCTAGCTCACTGAGTGACTTGGAGTGTCCTTTTCCAGCCAGAAGAGAACAACAACGTAATCTCGTTGCAGGAATTCATAACTTGTATCACATATTAGTTAAAGACTTTGGTCTTCAGAATTTAAACAGTTTTCAGTGAGAAAATATGTGCTGTAGCTTTCCAAACATTGCCCATTCACCTTGGAATCGCCGTTTGGCTTCTGTGTCAGAGTTGAACTAACCTAACCAGACTATTGGTCTGTTGTAAATATATTCTTCGATAACTTTAAGAAGAGCGCTCCCGACAGCCATCAGCGTAGGCATGAACTGAGGGTTTTACATGACTGTCGTCTTGCCCATGATTACCCTAATATCCACGTGTTGGAAAAATTAATCGATAGACATTCGTATCTCGTTTGGTCTGACGTCCGAGATAACTTCAGAGCAATACTAGATAGGGTTACGTTGTCATTTGCTTGAGTAAGCGACTAAAGCGACAACGACAAGAAAATGGTTATTTGGGTTCTACGGTGGGTAGCCCTCAGCATAAACAGATTTTACAAGCTGAGCAGTAACTAAGTTAAGCTAACTTTGTCCATGGCATTTAAAGCGCTTGTTGAGCTCCAACAAAAAGCCTTCGGTGTTTTGAAAATTGCTTATATTCAAATCGGACGAAATGTAAAACTATCTTCTAAAGTAATTATTAGAGATGCTAGGTTGCATTTTTTGGGAATAGTCTTGGGCAGCACCAGTGTGCCTAACACTGGATCCTAACTAAATCCTGATAACATGGAATAACAATGTCTCCGATAACTGTCAACTCCTATAGAGGTTTTTATCTAATTACTCTTTAAAACATTTCGTTGTATGTGTTGAAGCGTTTTCTTAACTTGTTACAAAATAAAGAAGATATAAATTAAAATTTACAAATCATAAGTGATCTAAGTCTATTGGGTTTGGCTTTATACTTATATTGCTGAACTTTTGATTCGACATAATACCTTACAACTAATCAAGCATGTTTGTTTAACCATCCGTCTTGACAAACTCCAGCCTAAAATAAACAGAGCAACCTACGTAAACATATATTATTATGATTAAATCAACGCCGTTACTAGCTACAACTGGCTTCCCAAGAACACAAATTGAAACAAAACTACATTAAGTAAATTAAACTCGTCTGTACTACAATGCCGATATTTGCCAACAACCAAATAAACATTAGGGTGGAACTAAGTTAGATTTCCTTAATTAAATGTAGAATTTTGAATATTAATGAAATATCAAACAGTTTACGACCCGTTTACGAGGATTGTTTATATTAAAAGATTACATATTTTTTTCTATATTGTATCTAAAGTCAGAAATAGTTCTAACTGCAACGTTTAGATTAATAGAAGAGTTAGAAAAATAGAAGTATGTATAAAAGCGAGCGAGCCATTGAAATCTTTCCTTGGAGTTCACGAAATTAAATAGACTGGTCCTAGATAAAATACCAAAAACGGCATTATTACATAAATACTGCTATGCTATGAGCATTAACATACATAATAAACTTCCCATTGAGATAAAAAAAAACAAAACAATACTGTCAAATTCCAATTCAAACTCAAAAAATGGTTGTTGACTAGATGTTTCTATGACGTAAAAGAGTATCTTTATGAGAAATAATTCTTTTCTTTTTCTCTTTTATGTATTAACTGCACTCTTCGTTTCATTATTACACTTTTTAATTATTGTTGTTTGATACTGAAGAATGAATATGTTATTTTAATGATCATTACAATTTGTTTTGTCATTTAATTAAGTCAGTTACTTCTAATGAATTTTATAAATTGTTTTAAATGTTTAACGTAGGTAATGACATTAATGATCCCTAATTATTGTAGTAAAACACTGTTCTAATTATTTAAAAGAAAATGTTATTACTTAAATTATTTTATTAATTTTCGCATGCCTAATTAGGCAAACATGTGAGACTCTAGACTGTATGTATATCTATTTATGTACCATGTTTAAGCGAATAAATGATTGATTGATCGAGTGAATGATTGATTGATTATGTTGGAAACTGTAAGATAGCACCTTTGTACTGTATATGAATTTCATAAAAATATACTTACAGCAACGAAAGGTAATTTCAAAATTTATTAATTTTCCTATCACAAAATAAAATTCCAAGAAAAAACCAATCGATACATACGTTCGATACATAGCCTACCTTTAACGCCAATTTGATGAAACTTTTTACGGAGCCGAAATATAATAAAACTATTTTATGGTCTCTCCAATAATCGTATATAACTACATTTATAGTTCCAATCTTTATTATTACACTAATAAAAATAAGTCACATTGTTTTATAAGATGATCACTTACTTTCTTCATTTATTTGTAATGGCAACATAAAGGCTATGACATCATTTCTGTTTAATTTTTTATCCTACTGGCAAAAGCTTGCGTTTATAAATACACATCAAAAAATTAAAATTTTTCGTACACTTGATATTCTGCTAAAAATGCAAGAATATCTTGAAGTTATGTCATAATTTCCTGATAACTTTTAGTGACAATTTATAATTTTCTTTTACTATGTCTGTTTACGATAGCGGTATCTTACTACCTAAGTAGGTCCTGATTGAGGTCTACTGAGGAAAATGTGTCTACATCTTCCATACACAACTATATTCGTTTACCTAAACTCATTAACAAAATTTATTAAATAATTTCATTTGTTACTTTAAGAAATTAATCTAAATCATGAATCCTTACTCATTTTAAACACGCTTTCAAACTTTTGAATAAAGGTATAAAATTTTTAATGTTTTGAATAAATTACATTCATATTCAAACATTGATAAATTCTACATATTTAACATCTTTTTGTGTAAATATTTAGGTTTCATATTATTATACATTGAGGTGTGCAAAAAAAAGTTTTTCTTTTAAATTATAAAGAATAAAACTATTTAGAAGGAAAGTGATTAGATATCTTGCAAATTTTCAATTATAAATTGGTAAATTTTATATGTATTTTATATCTACTGTACTATTCTTACTCATCTGTCATATATCACAAAATTGAACGCAATATATGAACTAGAATTGAACATGGAAACTCAATATCTGCAGTGCTTTCTTGCCATTTATGCTGTGAAACAACAGAAATAACGTGGCTAAATTTTTCAAAGCCAGCATACCAGGAGTCAACCTCATTTCACGCTCTGCGTTTTTAACTCCTTAGTAGCACAATGAAGTTAATTAAGAGTATTATACAACAAATCGATAGAATCTATAATAGAAGACTATTACAATCTTGCCTAAAGTATTACCATATACAGGTAAGGAACGTATATGGTGATTACAATTAAAATCCAAAATTTTATTAAATTGAATACAAAATATATAATGTTTTAACAATCAAATAGGAATAATTATTATAATGGTAATTGTAATATGTATTGAAAATATAAGAATTTGAGTATTCTATATACTCAAATTCTTATTTGAGAATCTTATTAGTATAATATAGAGAATAAAACATGTTACTATATATACCAGCCGTGATATCGTACATTTTCCAAAGTAACTAACTTTATTAAGGAAAATTTATTTGCTTCGTACAGAAATTTTTAACGAAAATATCAGAAGCCGTGAATTCTTTTTACAAACTTTGTATTACCCAAAATGGCACTGTTATTCGCGAGCGAAACCTTCTTAAACACGAAAAAGCAGGCGAACCTATTTCTTTATAGGGGTTGGCATATTCTAGCATCCACCCTTATCGTCAACAGCCTACACACGGTCGTTAGGAATGCATTATTGTACACCGTCACATGTTTATTATTGGCAATTGTTTGTAAGAGTTCAGAGCAAATAAAGACCCGAATGTAAATAAAGACCTTAACACGACAATAGAAAATAAGGGCTGCGAAAGTATTCAAGATTTTGTTACCCGTATTTTTCTTATGATAGGAGTTTAACACAAGTTTAAAAAGAATTAATAGTATTCATATATTTTGGTTCGAACATAAAAACTTTGAACATGAAACATAGAACAAACACTGTTATTAACGTAAATTTTAATCTTTATCTTATTATAATTAAGCGTAAACTTTACTTTAAAGATGCATGTTTCCGAATTAAGTTACATTACAACAAAATTAAAGTTTAATTATTTCTTAACTATTGGGAATTTAATCTTTACATAGTACTTATAACTTCTCATATTTATTATATAGACTATCTCTGTAGCCTAGTGGTAAGGGCGTGTGCTTTAGAAAGCGGTGGTCGTGGGTTCGTATCCTGCGAGGACTCGGCAAATTGCATTGTTGTTTCCTAGTTGGTTAGAGCAATTTGGACTGATCACTTCATTATCTTAAGAGTAAAATGATCCATGCGTTGGATAGACATTAAAGTTGGTCCATCCATCAACCCGCATTGGACCAGCGTGGTGGAATACGGTCCAAAAATCCCCTGTTGGAAAAGGCGTGCATTATGGGAGGCATTTGTCCAGCAGTGGACTAATACAGGCTGATAGAGATGATGATGATTTAATCTATATATGACAATACCTTTAATATAATAAATAAGAGCGTAGAAAAGTGTTGAGTGTTGTTGTTAGACCCCGTTTTATTAAAAGCATTATATCAAACCCTTTAGGTCTTTCAAATTCAAATACTTTGTATATTATTAATCACGGTTAAACTGTTATTTCATAGGTTTTGATTACAAACATAGTCTATTCATTTCAATTTAAAAATTATGAAAGGTTTATTGTTTCTCGACCTACGATAGGTTGCGGTATAAATGGTCCGTTTTTATGAAAATATGAGGCATGTTTTTTTAAGTAAGTACCATTTTGGAATTAAAAAGACGTGCAAATATATCGCAAGAATTCTATTTTTACGCAAAAACCTTTACCTTAATCTACCTTTTTACATAACTTCCGTGAATATTGAGGCACTTGTCATAACATGACATCAGTTTTTGAATACCCTTCCTATAAAATTATGCCACCTGACTTGTTAAACAATGTTTTGATTTCGTTATGGTCTTGGATACCACATTGTTTCTGGTGACGAAACGTGGGTGTCCAACGTCACACCAGAATCGAAATGGAATGGCAAAATTTGTCATCACCCAAAAAACTGAATTTAAAGCAAACAATTTCTAAACATCCCCTATCTCTATACACACTCATATTACTTAAAAGTTGAACTTTTGTTAGTTTTTACAAAGTACCTTAGAACTGATCAAACTGATGTTTATACACGCATCAGTCTTGACAAATTCCAGCCTAAAATAAACAGAGCAACTTATATAAACAAATACTATGATTAAATCAACGACATTACAACAAGCTTCCTAAGAACACAAATTGAAAACAAAGCTACGTTAAGTAAACATATATTGAGCGTACTCCAATGCCGATATTTACTAACAACCAAATAAACATTTGGCTGGAACTAGGTTAAGGTTCCTTTAACAATTGTAGCAAAATTAAATTTAATTAAATATTAATCAGTTAGTATACAAACCCTATTAAAAAGATATTTATAATTTAGAGTGTTTTTAATAATAATATTTTAACGACATAATGCATTTTTACTTTTATATTGTATGTAATTACAGGAAAAATTATTGTGACAACTTTTAGATTATACGATAGTAAAACAGATCCACTAAGGATGTCTATTTGAAATACAAGTGAATTTCTTAAAAAAAGATGTTTGACAGCCATGAAAGATGATTACAAAATATATCAATTTTCCTTTCACAAAATGATAGTTGAAAAACAAACAATTGGCATGTACTTCTTTTTAGAACGTTTAATCTTTAAAATATTTTTAACGCCAATTAGTCTAATCCCTTATTTCATTCAAATCCTTAACCAGGCCAAGATACAATAAAAAGCTATTTTACAGTCTTTTTTTTGTATTTATTCATTACGTATTTATCCTCCACGAATTTATTTCCATTCATTTTATAGTTTATGGCAACAGCTTGCGGATTTTAATATGTATCAAAAATATTACAAGTCATCGAATATTTGTCATTCTGAAGAATAAGCTAGAACATCTTGAAATTTTATTAAAATTTGTTTATAACTTAAGTAAAAATTTATCGCTTTTCAATTGTTATTATTTACTAAGCCAAGTAAGTTTTAAGTAATATTTTGTCGCATACTCGACTATATTAGTCGGCTAAAACTCAGTAATACAAGACATCGAAAGAGTGCCTGCGTCAGATTAAAATCATGAATTGACATAACTCACTTTTTAACTTAAAAAGCTGGTAAAAATTTTTAATGATATAAATAAACACAATGTTTAAAACGTGTTTGCAAACTCTTAAAACCTTAGCTTTTTTACAAATATTTAAATTTTATTTTTAACAATAACGTTTAAAAAACTACTTTGTTTTTCTTGAAGTGTGAAAATTAAACCTGTCTGGAAGGAAACAGAGCGAAAGAGCTCTCCCGTTTTTATTTTTTAAATTGACTAATTTATATGTACCGTACTACTCATTATATTTATTGTATCTTACACATATGATTTGATAAAGAAAGTTGCTCATTTTACTCTCTGCGTTTTGTAAATCCTAGTTAGTGTCATAACAACAAACTCATCAACGATAGATCATTGAACCTCATTTTCACAAAGATATTACATGCTACACGTCAAATTTCAATTAAAATCGAAATTTCGATTACAATGAACACAAAATATAATGTTCTGACAGTTAAATTGAATTCAATTAAGGAAAGGCAGGCGAACCTATTTCTTTATATGGGTTGACACATTCTAGCATCCACCGTTATTGTCAACAGCCTACACTTGGTCGTCAGGAATGAATTACTGTACTCCTTCATTTGTTTGTTACCGGCAATTGTATGTAAGAGTAAAGTGTAAATAAAGACCCGTATTTATAAATAAACAACTGAACACGACGAAAGAAAATATGGACGGCGAAAGTATTTAACACTTTGTTACTCATATTTTGTTAGTATAGGAGTATTACACAATTTAAAAACGAATTTATTGTATTCATACATTTTTATACGATCTTAGAAAACTTTAAAAATGATATATAAAATAAACACTGTAATTTACGTAAATTTAGATCTTCATTTTATTGTTATTTAGTGAAACATAAAAGTTTATTATTTCTGTACGTTTGGAAATTCAATTTGAATATAGTACTTATATCTTCTTATTTATGTAATATTTCGATATACCCTTAATATTATGCATAAGGGCTTGAAAAACTGTGACTATCAGTTCAGTAAATTTCCAACGCCATTTCATTATAAGCATTACATCAAATTGCAGGTCTTTTAAATTAAATACTTTATATAATATATACAAAAATCACGATTTTATAAGCGACAGAAAGTCAATAGGTTTTGAATCATACAATTTTTTCTATTCATTTCAATTAACAAATTATTAAAGGTTAATTATTTCTCTATTACTTTTCGAAGGCTGCTGCAGAGGGACTGTTTTTAAGAAACTATCTACTTACCGAATAGTGCTATTTAAAAACTATTTTCGGCCAATATAAATCAAAATAAAATAAAAACTGTGCATTTTAATTACCATGAGGTATAAAACTAACACCATACGTGAACTGCCTCCGTAGCCTAGTGGTATGGGCGTTTGCTTTAGAAACCGGAGGTCGTGGGTTCGAATCCTGCGGGGACTCAACGAATTGTCATTGTTGTTTCCAAGTTGGTTAGGACAATTTGGGACGATCGCCCAATTGCCTGAAAAGTAAGATTATCCATGCGTAAGAGGGGCATGTCAAAAGTGGGCCCTCCCGTCAACCCGCATTGGACCAGCGTGGTGAGATACGGACCAAAACCCACCAAATTGCAAAGGCATAATGAGGGGAGGCCTATGTCCAGCAGTGGACTAACACAGGCTGATGATGATGATAAAACTAACAAGCATACTTCAGAACACCCAAAAAAGCAATGTTATTCTAAGTCGATACTTAGTTGAGACGATAAGCTCATATCACAATGAATTAATTCTTTTGTCTTATCTCTATCTGTTAATTCTTCTCAGTAAACTAAAGTGTAATTAAAAATAATAAGAAATATGGTAAACTTAATTTTTTTTAAGATAGTATTAATAATTATTTTTCTAATGTAGTCATAATATTTAAGTAAGTGCATTTTGTTTAATAAAAAAAAAATGACGTACAATTTAAACTAGATGATTTCAAGGAAGATGTAAAGAACCGTTTATTGATTCTAATGTGAAGTACATGGCATAATTCAGCATTCTTAGATAAACAGCGTATTTGTTCTATGGCAACAACACATCATTTACTGCACCAACTAACATCGTTTCTCTACTATTTTACTTTTGTATCAAAGGTTTCGTCGACATATTCAGTCGCATGAACTCGCTTTGGGGTCGTGAAAAAGAAAATGGGAAATTTGCACTCCAATATGCAAACGGAACAGGCAAAGGAAAGAAGTCAAGCGATTCAAATGTGGGAAAACAAAGTCCCGCAATCGAAGCGGACTTTTGAATTGCATACAAAGTTCAATCGTTAAGAATATTTTGCATTTCAAGAAGAGATATGTTACGAGCAATCGCAATATATTGATTTGGTTTGAACTTTTTTAAAACATTTAATGTGGGTTAATTAAAAAGGTTTTATCATCATCAGCCTGTGTTAGTCCCCTGCTAGATATTGGCCTCCTCTAATACACGCTTTTTCAACTACTATTTATTAACCACCTCTGTGGTCTAGCGATATTGACCCTTCGATTATAAACTGGAGGTCATAAGTTCAAATCCTGTGAGGAAAAAAATCCGATAGGCGAGATGAATATCGTTGTATTCTGGTTTGTTAGGGCAATTTGGACCGATCATTAAATTGTTTAAAAGGAAAGCATGAATTGGATGGGCATGTAGAAAGTCGGTCCACCAACCAACTCGCAACACAACCAGCGTGGTGGATCACGATCTAAAAACCCCCTATACACACCTATATCACCTCATCATCATCTTCATCATCATCATATCAGCCTATGAAAGTCCACCGCTGGACATAGGCCTCCCCCATGAATCGCCAAGAAGTACGATCCTGCGCCACCTGCATCCACCGACTTCCCGCACACTTGCACAGGTCGTCACTCCATCTCGTGGGGCTTCGTCCCACACTGCGATGGCCAGTACGAGGCTGCCACTCGAGTACCTTTTTTCCCCATCGGTTATCGGCTCTACGAGCTAAATGGCCGGCCCATTGCCCTTAGCTTGCAACTTGGCGGCTTGTCGGTACCATCGTTCCCTGCGGATGTCTGGTTACGCACCCATCACGCAGATAAAATTCCGAGATAGCCCGTTCCATAGCTCGTTGAGTGACTAAGCCGCCTCATAAGGCCAGCAGTAAAGGACCACGTCTCAGTTCCGTAGGTCATCACTGGCAACACGCGCTGGTTGAAGACCTTAGTTTTTAGACATTGAGGCATATCGGTCAAGACGATACGTCTAAGCTTCCCGAAAGCTGCCCATTTGAGTTGGATTCGTCGATTGACCTCTCCGTCGAAGTTGGACTTACCTTACCGGACTACTTGTCTCAGGTAAATATATTTGTCAACAACTTCGAGCACAGCGTCCCCAATAACCACCGGCGTAGGCATAACATGAGCGTTAGGCATGACTTTCGTCTTCTCCATGTTCATCCTAAGGCCCACGTGTTGGGAAACACCGTTGGGGTTAAATGATCCCAATATATATGCATAGCGTTGAGGTCCTCCAGTGACTCCGCCATTATGACTATGTCGTCGGCAAATCTAAGGTGGGTAATGTGCTCGCCATCGATGTTTATACCTCTTCCTTTCCATTCCAAGAGTTTGAATGCGTCTTCCAATACACAAGGTAAAGAGTTTCGGGGATATAACATCACCCTGTATACACCCTTCTGCAATTGAATTGGCTTCTTACTACTGGATTGTTGTCGGACGGACATCGTTGCTTTACTGTACAAACACCTCAGCACCTCGTCATACCGACTGTCAATTTGGCAACGCTGAAGGGCCTGCAGCACAGCCCAAATTTCGACAGAATCAAAGGCTTTCTCATAGTCCACAAACGCCAAGCATAAAGGTTTCCTTTCTAAAGTATTAGAGTCTTGTGTTCATAAACAAATTTCAAACTTCATATTCAGCAACAAACTGATTAGTCCATTCAATCCTGGGTTTAGGCCTGGACATAGTACGACTACCGCCTGCTCAAAGTGACTGGCGATATAAAGCGCCATGGATAACACCATGGTCACAGTTCCTGGTGCTCATGATTTCACGAATGCCTTCAATACAGTCAGTCACGACATCTCCTTGATCCTATCCCATGTTAGATTTCGGAAGGATTGGTTTTCTCCACTTGAGGGCGAACACGTCTTGCTGAAACCTTCATCGCCTAATCTCAAGTCTGGTTTCCTGGGGATTTTCCCATATTGGATTTTTATTAATTTTATCACTTTGATTCCAAGGTATCATCTTTGCGATGACCCGCTGACGTCCGAATCCAGATAAATTGAATATAAAGCAAAATTAATTGACTTAGCCAAAAAGATGGTGTGACAAATTTTTTAACCAATCTAAGTGCCAAGCATAATTATTGGCAGTTCAAATTTCCAAGGTACTTAACTGTAACCCATGCAACATTTTAACGGTTCAACCCATTTAGTGAAACTTAAAGAACCTAGGCCCTCACACAAGACATAAATTGGAAACAGAAATGCTTGTTGTTCGAAAGTAAGGTTTGCGGTGCTTTATGTTTAAAAGTTTTTGCCCATTCAGACGAAAGGACGCGCGGCCCATTTTTATTATCATATGGTGACGTGTGCTATCTTGACCAATCGATCACCAAAAACTTGACCGACTTCTAAAAACTGCATTCGATTTTTTTAATTTCGTAAAATATGACCCGCCTGCGCATCGTTCCCAACAAATGGTTACCTATACGCCAGGGCCCCTTCGAGCCCACCACTCTATACTCTTTAATTCTCCGGGCCCGTCCATATCTTATTTCAAACTTTGGATGTCAGAACAAAATTTTCGTTCGACGCATACCGTCACCAATCCCATTCATCGTTCTCTTCATGCATTCCTCCTTTTTCGTCAGTTGTCCCTTATGGAATGAGTTACCCCGAAATCAAGAAGGAAAGTTTTTTTTTTAAGAGAAAGGTAAAAGAGCATTCTTATGAACCAAATTTAATTTATTTACGATATGTTTAAGATATAATATTATTTTAGATATGTATATATATATATATATATATATATATATATATATATATATATATATATATATTTATTTATTTATTTTTTATAAAAATATTTTAATACATCAAATGCTTAAATGTAAACATTTATATATGTTTTGGTATATATATAATATATTTAGAATTTATTTATTAGTATATATTTAAATTACTTTCTTTTTCTAACACGAATTTGCCTCCCACTTTTTTTCTGCATCACCCCCGTTGATCAAAGGAAAATGCCTTTGCATTAAGTCCCCCGTCACTTAGTAAAAAGTTTAAATAAATAAATAAATAAAAAAAGGCAAATTGAATCCCCAGTCTTCGTTTAATCAGCCGCAGCGTAAATATTGGCATAAAAGGGCCTTTCGAATCCAGCTTGTTTGTGGCTGGAAGTCGTTAGTCTGAAGCGAGACGATTCAAGATGACTCTCGAGAAATGGTTATAGTTTTCGGGCTCTTACCCTTTTTGAAAACAATACCAGTAAGCTTCGCCCCACGCTTCGACGTAGTCCAGCCTGTGGGACGAAATTAAAGGGCCCTGAAGGATCAAGTTCCCTCCACCCGCTTTAAAGCCTCTGTAATTCCTCCCCCCGGGCGCTTTGCCATTCTTTGGTCGAGGTTCGTATCTGCCAGACGATCCGGGATATCTTCGGTTTTGGCCGGAGCTTTTTTTTCGGTGGCACCCGCTTCAGTAAGGGCTCAGGGAGATGCACAATTTCATGAACCCTTTAATCTCATAAAACCTCCCCTTGGAAGGCCCCTATTGGTCTTCAACAGTCAACTGCTTTTGCCCGATAGACAGATTCTGGGAGGACTTTAAAACCTTGGTTCCGTTCTATTGCTTCTTTTATACGAGATGTATTAAAGTTAAGCAACTCCTGCCGCATATACTTTGAGATCTGTCTATTAAGCTGCCTATAATCTGACTTATCAGAAGACTGCAGCCGCATCTTCCGTTTTGTATCCAGAAGGTTAAGAGTGGCATCAGAGAGTTTTTGGGTTCCAGTTTTGTGGTGTGTTTTATAAAACCTGGAACCCACATCATGAACAGTCTCCACGAGCTCAGTGTTAATATCGTCCACAGTGTCAGTGCACTTGTCTAGGGTTTGGAAGCGATTGCTAAGTTCGAGCAGAAAGCCATGGGCATTTTGAATTTGGGCACGAGACGGACGAATCGTGGACTTTATCAGATGAGATCTTTCCAGCCTTATGTTAAGATTCAATGTGCCTCTTACCAGTCGGTGATCGCTGCTGGTTTTAAACCTTGCAATCACAGAGACATCATTGAATATTTGGCGTTTGGTCGTCATGATAAATTTAATCTCGTTTTTTACGGAACCATCGGGACTTATCCAGGTCCACTTTCTGTAGGGCTGCTTTTTGAAGATGGAGTTCATCATATATAGTCCTTCCCTCTCCATAAAGTCAGCCAGCTGTTGCTTGAGTTCATTGCCTACTACAAAATTGCCTACTCTCAGCTCATCGTCTTTCATTTTCCCTAGTTTTGCATTAAGTCTCCCATCAACACCATGTATTGACTTTTGGAGGAATGTATGGCGCTGAAATATCCTCATACATTGCCTCGACCTCCTCATCAGAGTGTGTCGATGTCGGTGCATATACCTGTATGACCTTCAACGAATATCGTTTAGATATTCTGGTATAGGTATGCAACCGTTGTCGACACTCACTAACAATGTTGTTAATGAGAGACTTGGACGACAAACCCGACACTCCTTGGATAGTTGGTCACCCTGCCAGTTGTAAAACTGTGCTGATTCAAGGATTATCGTGTCCTCCCCTCTCTTCGGACTTACAGATAATCTATGATTCCAACAGCCTGTTTACCTCTTCTTCCAGCTTTGTCATCCTCTCGTCGCTCCTCAACGTCCGATGCGTTAAAAGTTGCCAGGTCAGTCGTCGTTGGTGGAGCCGAATCCACCGGATTCTTAGCACCCATGCCCACCGTTACCAGGGCCGCTACCGTAGCCAGGAATAGTGGGGCTACCGGGGACTGGGGCCGCGCGTCGTTGTCATTCTTCGCAGGGGTTTTGCCATAGTTGCACGCTTGGCTGCGGGTTGCTAACCGCAGTCCTTCAGATCCTTTACACCTCGAACGCTGCTGCCCGTTGAGGTTTCGTCATTTAGGATCTGAAGGTGGAGATGGTTATCCCGCCATCTGTCGGCCGACTTTTCCCTTAGTCGCCTCTTATGACACCCGCGGGAGGAAATGGGGAAGCTGAATTCTATGCCGCAGCCACACGGCCGTATATACTATATATAGCTATATATAGCCGTATATACTATAAACCTAACTTTTGTTTTTACATATTACCTTTTAACTAATAAAGCTGATGTTTATATACGCATTAGTCTTGACAAACTCCAGCCTAAAATAAACAGAGCGACTTATATAAACAAGTATTAAGATCAAATCAAAGACATTACAACTGGCTCCCAAGAACACAAATTGATAACGAAGCTACGTTAAATAAATATAACTTGTGCGTACTAAATGCCGATATTTGGTAAATACCAAATAAACCTTTTGGCTGGAACTAAATTAAGGTTTAACTATTGTAGCATAATGAATAATAATGAAATATCAATCGACTTACAATTAGTTTAAACAAAATGTTTGTAACCCACACTTATTTTTAAAAAAATTATCTTTTAACCATATATTACATTATTATAATATTTTATATAGAATCAGAAACTGCTATTGGGGAAACGTTTAGATTATATGATGAACTGTAAGATAAATTCACTGGATTTGAGAAAAAACCTCTTCAAATAGATTAAAAACTGTAACGAAAGGAAATATACATTATTTAATATTTTTAAAAACAAAATGGGATTGAAAAAATAACAATTTGCCTATTATGTGCTTCTCAGCACGTGCACGTACGTGCAACACGTATAATAGTTTTAACTCCAAATCATCAGAACCCTTGTGTCGTTGGAACTTTCTACCAAACCAAGATACAATTAAAACTATTTTATGGTCTCTCCAATAATCGTTTATAACTACATTATTAAATCCAATCTTTATTATACTAATAAAAACGAGTAACATTGAGATGTGTGGGTTTTTTAGTAGATGGGTACTTATCTCCTTCATTTGTTTGTTATATACATATCAGATATGACTTAAATCCTAATTATTTTTTATCCTACTGGCAACAGCTTGCGGATATAAATATACATACATTCAAAAATATTTAAGAAAAATATTAAATATAATAGTGTCAAAGTATGATTAATCCTTACTATCTTCCTTGGATGTACTATTCAAATGATCATTTTGCGATATCTGAATCTTTTTGGCAAATAGGTTTTGAGTGATATTAGCTTAGAAAAAAATACATAGATTTTTTATAGTCAATTATATTCATTAACCTAAACTAGCTAACAAAAGGCATTAAAAATGTGCCTGCGTCAGCTTATAAAATTAAGCTAAATCATGAATATCACATAACTCACTTTATTGGAAATAGAAATACAATTTTAATCTTAAATTTGATATTTAAAGCCTTATTGCAAAACTCTTAATTCTTTCTTTTATACAATTTTTTATATTTCAACTAATACTGTATGGTGCGCAAAACAAAGTATTTTTAACCAATTTTGAAAATTAAGCCCATCTAGAAACTACAACAATAAAATGGTGATTTTTTAAATTAAAAACAGACATATTTTATATGTACTGAATTATTCTTACACATCTGTGATATAATACATAGTTAAACACAATTTTATAACTTACCAAACATGTTTTACAGTGAAACGACAAAAAATACTTCGGTTACGTTGTTCCCACGTACCACGCGTCAAACTAGTTTCACTTGGTTTTAATTCCATTATTGGACAACTAAATGAATTAATATTATCATAGACTATTACAATCTTACTTCACAAGATTAATTTATTTTTACTACACGTAAAAAACGTAAATGGTGATTTTAATTAAAATCCAAAATTCGATTACATTGAATACAAAATATATTTTATTTCACAATTAAATACGATTCTATATCGTGTTACGTATTGTAGTATCTATTGTAAATATTTTATATTATAAAGGTCTAAGTATATAGCAAGAATTATTACATAGAGAATAAAACATGTTACTATCCGAACAAAGCAACTAACTTTAACGACTTTATTCACAAATCTTTTTTAATTCAATCCATACTTCTTTGGAATGAGCTACCCACAGAGATCAGGATGGCTAAGAATTATTTTGAATTTAAACGAAAGACCCGCATACTTCTGTCAAAAGTACTGTCAGACTCGCTAAGTTAAATTCCTGTAATTTATAGGACCTATATTTGTATATATATCTGTTTATATTTGTATATTTACATGTGTACGTATATACATTCTATGTATTTATATGTATATGATTTTTTTTGCTAGTGCACCGACCTCAATATGTCTTTACCATCCTAATGTTAGCTGGTAGATAATGCCTGAGGCATTAAACTCCTTTGCATAATTGTATTTGGTCATGAAGTTTCAATAAATAAATAACTTTGTTATAGAAATATTGTTTGCTTCCAACAAAAATATTTACGAAAATGTTCAAAGCTGTGAAATTTACTTACAAATTTTGTATTACCCAAAAAGGTAATGTTATTCAAAACGTTCTTGAACTTAAAAAAACAGGCGAACCTATTTCTTTATAGGGGTTGGCATATTCTAGCATCCACCCTTATTGTCGACAGCCTACACACGGTCGTCAGGAATGCATTACTGTACTCCGTCACATGCTTATTATAGGCAATTGTATGTAAGAGTTAAAAGCAAATAAAAACCCGTATTTATAAATAAAGGCCTGAACACGACAAAAGAAAATACGGGTGGCGAAAATATTTGGGAGTTTGTTGTTCGTATTTTACTTATTGAAGTACACAAGTTTATAGAATTAATTGTGTTGAAACATTGCGATCTCATACCCAGAATAAAATTATATTCATCATCATCATCAGCCTGTCAGTCCACTGCTGGTCATAGGCCTCCCCTAATGCACGCCACCGCTTCCTATCTTCGACTATTCTCAGCCCACGCCGGCCACTTTGCGAATGTCGTCACTCCAGTTTGCCGCAGGGCGTCCTACACTACTTTAGCCGAGCCTCGGTCTCCACTACAGAACTTTCCGAAGAAATTATATTACGTAAACATAAATGTATAATATTTTTTGCGAAAAAAACCTCAATTGTAAATAATATTTAACAGCCTCACTACTCCTTTATTAAAATATATAAGCATATAAAAAAGCTTGACTATTCTTGTGCGAGAAACAGTTAATAAAAACATAATGTTAAAAACTATAGGGCTTTTAAATGTATATTAAAATACGGTGTTTTGTTTATTATTAATCATGTTTGTAGATTTTTTGTAGGCAAATATAATTAAGTATAACTAAAATGTGTGGATTTTTTTAAATAGCTCTGAGTTAAAAACGTAGTCTTCATGTTTTAATTAATTGATGATGAAAGGTAAGGACAAACGGCTGCTGTATTTAAGCTTATATTAGTACAATAATAAGTTAAGAATCGCAACCTAAAATTACGTTATACAAGTGATATACACCTGTTTTAATATTAGTTTAAAGTATTAAAGTAACACGTCTACTTCAATATACTATCATCCTAAATAAACGTCGTTGGAAACGTGCAAGCGTTGTGGGTAAAGAAATCAGCTTAAATTATGAATTCGCACAACTCCCAACATCTCTGAGATGAGCCATGAAATATTTAAGGTTATGAATAAATTCACTTTGGCGCAAGGCACAAGGTAACGCGAGTATTTTTCTCTCGAAAAGCTTTTAGATTCATATAGAATTTATATAAATATGATGGATTGCGTTTCAGTTTCTATTATTTTATTCGGTGGTTGAAGGAATTAATATACACTTTGTCGTTTTCTCTTACCGTATTGACAACAAAGTTAATAATCCTTTATATTAAATGTAGCATGTAGCATGTATAAATATAGCGGTAGAATTTTCTGACTAATTTAGTAATAAGCAGAGTGGCCTATAAATAATATCTGGGATTAATTCCGACAGTAACAAGGTCCAGATTGCACAAAGTTTCATTAGTCTTAATCGTTCATAGGTTTTTTACATTAATATTTGTACATAGGGTTTATTTACTATAGTTAAGTAATTAACTTATAAGGTATTGTAACTTGTGAGTTTTAGTAAATATTACAAGAAAAAAAAACGAAATAAGCCGTATAAAATAATTCAAGGCTACAGCAACGAATGATAGATAGTTTACAGTCTTTTAAACGAAGTGCCAATGGCTGTAAAATCAACAAGCAGACTTTACTATGCCCAAAAGGGCAACATTGTTCAAAATCGATTCTGTTTTAAGAAGAGTAATGTCAATACTTGACAGCGTGAGCTAGAAAATAAGTTAACTATTATCAGCTGATAGATGTCATACTATGATATAATATATCAGCTGGTCAGCATAATCATTTATAGCTATTAAGGGAGCTATTTTAATACAGATACATTCTATATTACATAAATCAGGTAAAATATTAACGAATATAATGATCACAACTTTTGTAATTATTAATTCTAAGTATCCATAATATGGTTAAACTCGATACATTTACAAAAGATACTATTAATTTGAAGTTTTTTTGTTAATAATTACTCTACAAGATACGTTGGTGATAAGTAACTTTTGCATAAACGTTATAATTATAAATCTATAACAACACACGGTATAATTCCAAAAAAATCAGAAAAGACTGCTAGATTTTAAAACTATAATTAATAATTTATGTTACCACAGAATACCACCGGTTTTTTGCAAAGACAAAATCAGACAAATTAACGACCAAACAAATCTTTTTTCTTTATAATATTAGAAAACATTCCAGAGAAAAAGATAATTGGTACAAAACAATTCAAGCACAACCTACTAATACGACATGATTTGATAAGTATACCCTAATTACAACAGATTGAACCATATTACTAAGGCTCCGTTCAGGACACATGCCACTTGATAAATTTGCTTACCTTATGAAAAAAACACTCTTATCTCGGTGCACTGTGTGTAATAAAGATAAGGATGACATTGATGAGACGCGGCCGTGATGACAGTTTAAGAAATGAAATTGGTTTACATTACATTAACCTATCAATTCCTTTTAGTGATCCGATTAGTTAGTTATACGCCAGTATATGGTTAAATGTGCTCTTAATTAAGGCTGTTAATTTTAATTGCTTATTTTATGGTTATGTAATACTGATAAATAATAGTGTGTCATATTCGTAATAGGGAATCAACTATTTCAATAAAGGAGAAACAAATGTTAGAATAGATACGTACGTTCACCTATGGAAAGCTCATGTCAAAAGCAACCATTTTATTTCATATAAGCAGCATACTGATATTGCTCTTTTTAAAAAAATATTTAATGAGTAACAGTACCAATGCGGTTAAATAAAAAAATATATAACGCTAGGGTTCAATAACGTCTTATGTTCTGCAGACTTAGGAGGACTATATACCAAGTGAAAAAGCGTTTGTGTGGAAATAATTGCGACATATTAAGCACCAATAATAGAGCTACCGTAGATTTGCTTGTAATAGCTCGTATATTTATAATAGTCACAAGCATGTCTTGAAAAACAGCACACTGACATTTGGTTTCACCGTGCAGTGGTAACTGAGAGTTTTCGTGAAAGAGTTACCTTCACATATTATAAATTTCTACATTATATAATAAAAATAAATAACCAATCATAAAATTTAGACAGTTCAACACTTCTTCAGCTAACATGAGTTATAACTTCGAAAAAGGCCTCGTCTGTTAAAAAAAATGCTTCATTATTACTGCTTACTCAGTGTTAGATTGAGAATCTGCAATATTTTATATTCATCATCAGCCGGATAGTCCACGCTGGACATAGGCCTCCCCTAATACACCCCTATCCATTAGAGGTTTTGGACCGTATCCCACCACGCTGGTCCAATGCGGGTTGGTGGGTGGACCGACTTTTACATGCCCATCCGACGCATGGATCATCTTACTTTTCAGACAATTGGGTGATCGGCCCAAATTGCCCTAACCAACTAGGAAACAACAATGAAAATTTGTTGAGTTGTGTCCGCAGGATTCGAACCCACGACTTCCGGTTTCCAAGCCACAGCCTATACCACTAGGCTACGGAGGCATTTTATATTAATTTTTATTAAATTTATTTTTATTTTATTAAATTTATTTTTATTTATATTATATTTATTTTTATTAAAATAACAGGCTGCCTGGACATCCTACCAAATATGTCTTTGAGAATCGTTGCGTGCTATTTATGGTAAAATAGGAAACTTGAAGCTATTGCCTCGGAACATAATCGAAAATGCAACTTCTAAAATTACTACATTCAGCAACTATTAGATGTACAATAATAATTATATTAAAGCAAAGAAATACATGGAAGTAAGATCAAAGGTGTAACTTTAGTACTGTTAACAGATTTGAAAAAAAACACAAGCGTTAGAAAGAGGCTGAACTGAGTAGATATTCTTTTAAAACTTAAATATAAAAATAAAACTGGTTTCAAAATTTTCAGCCAGCTTAAGCCAGTTTTGCTTTGAACATTATAAAGCACATAAGCAAGCGTATAATATTTTAGATGGTATTGTGATAGAAGCAGAAACATTTCTGTTTTGAATTAGGAATAGGGGAATTCCTAATTTTATTCATAATAAAGCGGGTCTTTCCTTCGAAACTTGGACTTAACCATAACACTTGAGCTTATTTAATGTAAATAAGTAAACAGCTTGTTTTTGGGTGCCACAAACAAAATGTTTCTGAAAACTCATTTATAGACGCGCTCTTTATTTAAATTTGTGTGACTGGATGATAATGAAGTTTCTCTGTAAATAAATAAATAGGATTATCGTAATAGTTTTGTTTATTATATTTTATTTTGACATCGACGAAAGCGTTAATACCTTATAAACAATGCTTTTACTATACTGTAACCGTTTCCCTTAAAAATACTATTTTAATAAAATATGCTAGTGAATATTTGAGTAACAGAAGTTTAGAATAATCGTAATCATATGATTTTTTCTAAGCTTTTATTCAAATGTTTTCAAAGCTACCAATGTAACATGAAGCAGTTATTTTAAGCACAGTAGTATAGAAATAGATTTTCAAATAATTATTTATATAATTTCCATAATGAATTTAAAGTATTTAAATACAGCAACCATCAATATCCGTTAACGGAAACTCTGCGGTCGTCATTTTTTTATTATTTTCAATATTTATCAATACATTACAATCATCATCACTAAACTTAATTCATAGTTTAAGCTGTTACCAGGGATATGCCAATGCAGCATCATCATTTAAAAATTATTTTCACACATCTTCTGTGTAAATATGTTGTAAACATATACCTACTTTTTAAAAATTTGGCCCAAAAACATTCAGCACGTACCTGTCTGGGATTATATGGCTGGGGCGGCCATTTTAATTAACTGTAACAACACCTGTTGTTTTTTTATAGCGCAGAGCGTAGGTCGCATAAACAAACTGCCCATCCAACGACTTTGAAGCGTCCTTCATATAATATATCAGAAAATTTTAGCAAATTTACGTATTTATAAGATGTCTGCACATGTTAATTTTTCTTTGCGTAATACTTATGTACTGCCTCCGTAGCCTAGTGGTATGGACGTGTGCTTTAGAAACCGGAGGTCGTGGGTTCGAATCCTGCGGGGACACAACAAATTTTCATTGTTGTTTCCTAGTTGGTTAGGGCAATTTGGGCCGATCATCCAGTTGTCTGAAAAGTAAGATGATCCATGCGTCGGATGGGCATGTAAAAAGTCGGTCCACCCACCAACCCGCATTGGACCAGCGTGGTGGGATACGGTCCAAACCCCCCAATGGAAAGGGGTGTATTAGGGGAGGCCTATGTCCAGCAGTGGACTATCAAAGTCTGATGATGCTGATGCTGCTGATGCTCTAATTCTTATGTGTACCATTTCAGTTAATTAACTTTTTATCGGTTCTTTATAGGTAATGTCTGTGATTTGATTGGCTTTTCAGTGTGTTTTTATGTTTAGCAGTTGATATTACCTTGTTAGGTTCAAAGTGACCGGATATCAATAACACAAAATGATAGAATTAAAACTTTACTGATATACGTATTTATTTTTATACTTTCATATAGAATAAAAATATTTGACTGTGACTTTGAACAAAACTAAAAAGACGAATAATAAATTTAAAAATAAGAAAAATATCTTCTAATGTGATCAAATTAAGATTTATTCATCATTCAAAATTTGCAATTAGTTACCTGCAATCTAAGTGGTAACAGGAAAAGTTACTATAACCCGTTCCGCAATTCCGTTATATAACAGATTATTAAACTTTTGTAACATAATGTCTCACTTAAACAACGAATGCTGACAATAATACGTCATTAAAATAGACTATATTTATTAGTTATTTGAAGAAACGCTAGCATACAAGCAAAAAATTGTTGATTCCAATAAAAAAAACCTCAAACACTGCGTAAGATTTAAATCATTCTAGTTGCATAGGTATTTAAAGTAATGAACACATAGGTGGTTAATTAACTTCAATTACGGACCAGTTTTTTGGTATAACTAATAGTGAAAAAATTTTTGTATATTTGTTTCTTACGACCCAAACAGACCAATCAACGTCAAGTGTCTGATAAATTTTAAGTCAGACGAGAGGTCGATCTCACCACGATCGTATTGATTATCCGTAAAAGTTTTGTTGGAAACTTAAAACTTGTTAAGATACAACGAAACTTGGCTCATCTTCTTTTAAAACAACAATGTAGTATAAGCGGGAAACTCCGCTAACTCGCGGTTAGTTGCTTTTAAAAATAGGTATAGCCAAAATAAATAATCTTTGAGTAATTACTTGAAGTGCCAGATATACATTGAGTATCTTTAAACCCTTAAAATATTTACAAGTTTTACGTAAAAGAAACATTAGAAAGGGAACCGGAATGAATATTTATTGCCAAAGTTATTATCGTTTTTATTCGACATCCCCGGTACCATAAAAGCCTCACTGGTAATCCCCACATGGGTCGTAATTTTACGGTCGGTTGTCAATAATGGCCCAATTTTGGTAGAACAACGTTCGGTAAATGACATTGTCTCTGTATTGTTTCCATGCTCGTACGAGTTTATCGTGAAATTCGAAATTGTATTCGTGTCAATACGGTAAAAATTATTTGCTTTATCCAATAGTGTTAATGCTTATTATGATCAAATGCTTAGTATAAACTTATAGATGAAAAGAAGCGAAAAGTATGCATTAACCGATAACCTAAGATTTAAATATATACTAATGTGCTGTATACCACATAAATAAAATACTATTTTATCTATATGTACACTTTCTTATGCTTCGAACCCCAATATCCATTTCTGCTACAAATAGCATCAATATTTCTGGGCTACAGTTTAAGATTAAAAATGCGAACGATGACCCCATATATTGACTAATTTTGTTAAAAATTATAACAGCTTCAATTGTACTATATCATAACTCTATCTCACACTCTTTTTCTTAAATCGAAAACGATAAAGGATAGCAAAGTATTTTTATACATAATTGAAAAAGACATTATTTTATTATTTATGTCAGTCATGTATATTTTTAAGACAAATTTATATGAACGGAAGTTTATAAGAATTTAAATACAAGTAGCGAAAATAATATTAAAAACTCCAGTTTTAGAAAAACATCATGTAAACCCTCTACAACCTCCCTATACCTAAATAAGTCATGATTGTATATAATCAACTGTCGACCTCACAGAACCTAAATCTACGAACTACATATGAAGTTTTATACAGAGACTAGATTCTTCTATATCATGGCGAAAAATTAAGATTACGTCATTAATCAAGAAATTTTCTATTCAAATAATGGCTATTTATATAAAAATCTATCTCCTCAGTATCATTTATTCATTCATATTCATATTATTTCATCTTCGTCATTTAATCAGTAGTTCATGTATCTTCTGTTTACGTATTACATTTACACATATTGTGTTATAAAAACTATCTTGAGCCCGGGACTTCGTCATTCAGTCATTCAGCCAAAACAAACAGAGAGACGGACAAAAGTTTAAAAAAATATTTAGTTATATGTATCGTTTAAATGTAATCATTCAAAGAGGCTTATTTGGATTGTACACAAACACACTCCAATTTTATTTATTTATTTAAGAACCATAAAGTAGGGAAACGGCCGCTACCATGCTATTTAAACAAGTATTTACAAAATATTTGTCTACTTTGACAGGGATAAGTTAGAAAAACGTATGATAAGGAAAGAGTCTTGTGCGTAAAAAATCACCTTGAAATATGAATTTGCAAAACTTCGACCCAAGAGATAGGTCATGAAATATTTAGGGTTAGGAATATATTCGGTGTGGTACAAGAGCCAAGCTAAAGCGTGTAATTTTTATTAAAATCTGAATTCTAAGCGTTATATATTTGTTTCGCGGAACTAAAACAGCTTCAAGTCATTTTTTTACCAATTAAAGACCATACATAAGAGAGTGACATAATAAATGTTAAGATTAAAACAAAAAATACAGTTTTTTACTGTTTATTAAAATATTATTAATTGTATCGTTTTCAAACTCAATTTTTGAAGCCCACTTTAGTAGTGAAAGCATGGTTTTATATACTTACTAGCTGTTTTTTTTGCCGGTAAAGACGGACAGACAGAGTGACTTTTGCATATAAATATTTTATTATGGATAATATAAATGAAGTGTTATTATTGCATGAGTGCAAGGCTTTAGCTTCGGCAATGACGAACATCGACATTCTATTTCATCCCCATTTCAACCTAGTTTATTCCCATACAATTTGAAAGTACAAAATTATTGAACAAAAGGAATTTTTACGGATTTTATCGAGTTTATTTTTACATTTTTTTAAGATTCCCGACGTTTTGAATATTTTCCAGCGGCCGTAGTTACGGGTACAAAATTGTTAGAAAAAGATTACTTATGGCTCGTTTTACGTAACCCCGACTAAAAATTCATCGTTTAAATGTTCAACAAAGACAATTCCCATGAAAATTTCATCCCTTTATCACCCTTATTAATCACTTTTGGCGATTTCCTTTCGTGGAATCTATTCTAAGTATGTACCGATTTACAACCGAGAAGCGACTTACAACTCTCATTTACAATCAAAACCGGATAAAATACATACTCTTTCACTTAACGAATTTCACGTGGAATTAAAAATAAACAATCTTTAGTTACCACTCAACCGTAAATCTTTGAGTTGCAAAACGTATAGATAAGGCTGCACAAAATTTGATTACAGAATTCCTTAATTACATTCTAAATTTAGTCATGCATGTAAGTACAAGCCATGGGTTAGCTAAGAAGATAATGGTCAGCCTTAGAGGTAAGGCTGCTCCAAAAGATTTAATTCTGCGAAAGATTTAATTTTGTAGGCGTGTTACTATTCCCTTCCTATGTAGTGATTCCCTCTAGACTTATCTTATGACAAGTACAATCATGTAATACTCTTCAACAAAAATTTTGTACTAGACAAAAGACAATTTGTATTTTCGAAGACAGTAAAATATTCGTTATAAGTAGTGGTTTTATAAAACAATAATTATATATTACTTGGTGTTTCAAGGTCTTTGTATGATATACTGTATTCATTCATCATCATCAGCCTGTGATAGTCCACTGCTGGACATGGGCCTCCCCTAATACACCTCTATCCATTAGGCAGTTTTGGATCTGTATGAATTCACGCTGGTCCCAATGCGGGTTGGTGGGTGACCGACTTTACATGCCCATCCAACATCGATCATCTTCATTTTCAGACAATTGGGTGGTCGACCCAATTTGTCCTAACCAACTAGGAAACAACAATGAAAATTTGTTGAGTCCCCGCAGGATTCGAACTCACGACCTCCGGTTTCTAAAGCACACGCCTATACCACTAGGCTGCGGAGGCAGTCAAAGTAGGAGGATATACTGTATGCGCATATTTATTATATTTGGGCAGACTAACAATGCCGTACAACTTTTCTTAGAGCGCGCTTTGTATTAAGCTTTACACACTATTTAAAGAAATATCAGTAACAAAACTCTTTATTTTGCAGTGAAATATAAAGCAAGATTGTACATAATATATCATTAATTGTAAATTATACATATTTAATAGAAACAGTTTAACATAATTAAATACAAGCATTTATTCATAAAAGAGAAGCATGTTTGTGTCATAGGTGTGGCCATAAGTTGAAAACATATAATAACAGGAGACCAATTGCTCTTTATATCCTGCATGTATTTTAGTAGACTACTTTTATCTAACCGCTTTTTGACACATCATGGCTTTTTGCTATAAAAAACAAAAGATTTCTCTTTTGATGATTGAACCGTACTCGAATATTTCTGACAAACATTCATTAAGCTTGTGAATAATATGAATTTCTACTTCATGTATCATATTTTTTGATGGTTTCATTGTGAAGGAGTGGAAATATATTATGGTTTCTTCATATTAAAAATCCCTAGTTGAAAATATTAATATTTTTTTTTAAAATAATCCAGTTGAGTGATATTTTAAAATATTTTAACTATTCCGAAACAAAACGTCATCTTCTTTTATTTAAAATATCCTTGGTAATTAAATGTTGATTAAGAGTGACATTTTTTTATTTAACTAATTGATGTGCGTGTATGTAGCTATTTCAGTTATTATAATACTAACTAACTTGTTTATTTTTTATCTTTTTATGGAATAGTTTTTTTTTTCAGAAAATATTGTGATAAGAAAAAATTATAAATTTTATTGTCTTTTTTTCAATGTTATATATTAACTATAGTTACCCTTTTGTTATGTGTCAACTTTTCAAGTGTACAGTACATCGTAGACACTAACTAAAACTAAAAAAATGTTTGCCAACATAAGTAATGTTCCTTAACAGGTCTATTTAGCTTTTAATTTAACAATATTAGGTAAGGGTCCTGACTCAGGACTGTAACTCTACCTGGATTTTATAACGTAAAAAGAACAATATCTTATTTAATACTTTCTTGTGTTTCCGCGTATACTACACATGAATTAAATAAAATACTTTATTGCTTTTAATTTTTCTGACGTTTCAGACAAACGTGAGGAAAATTTAAAAGCAAATTAAACGCGATAAAATCTCACAGGCTTTTATTAAATCATAATCTAATTTGTTTTAGTTTTTTTTATCTTGTTTTTAAGTTTCATCTTTTTAATAGTTCTGTTTTTTTTAAACAAAGATTTTGCTCATTTGATTATATTTATATATATATTTTAAATCATATGAATGATATTTATGAATTTAGATTGTCTGTTCAAGTTACTAAGCCATAAAGCTTTTTAACTGTAAAAAGGATAGGCACAACAATAAGATGTTTATTAAATTTTGATTTAATCGCTACTTTGGACCAAAAATCATACTGTTTTAAAAATATTATTTATAATTTTGTTTTATTCAAGAGTAAACATAAGTTTTTTATAAAAATGCACACACACATTTCATACTTTAAATATGAAGTATTTATAGTATAAAATGTGTGTGCTTAGAAATCACATATGTAACATAAACTTAATGTTGTAAAATATAAAAAAGAAAACTGTCAAAAATTGTATCCTTTCTTTGACTTTTACTTAATTTAATGTTAATTTTAACATAGTTTGTTGTTAGCGGTAACTAATATAACGTACAACGATTTTAGCATTTAAATAACGTTTATTCATCATTTAAAAACGTACTTTCATATCGCTTACGAGCTTAATGAGCGTTTATATAAAAATCTTTCGGTACGTTTCTTATTTAGGTTATTTTATTGCGGTCGAGTTTCAATTACTAGAAGCAACATCTGTTGCTTTTTATAACGCAAAATGTCGGTGGTATAAACAAACGACCCATTTGATATAAACAAGTTTCATCACATTTTGACATGGCCCAAACTGTAGAAGAATTTTTCACTTTGAGTTTGAATCGTCACGTACACATTGTTTCAATATTGATTCTAGTTTGGAACTTATGGTCTGATTAATATCTTTTTAACCGACTTTCTAAAAGAAGGAGGTACAGAATACGGAGGGTGTTTTCTTTTATATTTTTTTAGGTAGTAACTGACTAAATGGCAACTTTTGATATATTTATATAAAATATATAGAATGATACCCAGCACGTAGTTATACGTTTTTCAAATCTTTACCGAGGTTCATGGTCAAGAGACATGACTTAGACGATGAGGGTCAAATTGTCACAGCTATTTCGGTTGCCGTTTTTCTTAAAAGCAAATTGATTTGCTTTGCGAGGTAGGCCACAAATCCTGTATGGAAGGAAGAATATTCTTGCAAACAAAAAAAGACCTAATAAAAGACCATAAACCTGAAGTGCTATAGACACCCCTAGCTTACCGATTATTAGAAGACTAAATGGAATATGGACCAGGGTTGGGGCCGAGACGTACAACGTGTCTGCAGGTGGAGAAAGTTGATGGTCTAAATCGAGACATATGTCTATACTGTTAAAGACAGAAACTTCTCTTTCGACCGCACCAAATGTACCAACGCGCCAAGTAGGCTTTATGAGACCAGGTATGCGTTTGCATTTCCACATATCAAACTGAAAATGACTTCATAGATTAGCTTTAGCCTAAATCTTATAGTTACTCTAAGATTTATTCTTTTAATTTGTTGTAAGATGCCATAAAACTTTTACACCCTTCAAAAGTTATACAAATTCCATGGCGTCAGCATTGTGTTAAAATAATAATGCTTTGTGTTGTTACGCCAAAAGGCCATTGTAATCCAAGATCGATACTGTTTCGAGAGACAAGCCTATTTCGGTATTGGGGCCACATCCTAACAATCATCATTACTGTCTACAAGCACTGTACGGTCGTCAGAAATGCATTATTGTACGACCGTCACGTGGTTACGATCAACATATTCTGTGCGGTATCGTTACACGATATAGCTGCATGATAACTACGTACAGGACGTTGCTCTTAATGTTTCACGTGATTATCTGGATTATTACGTAGAGCAAACATAAATATTCCATACGAAACCTGTTTAGGTGACTTGAGAATCTGTTAAAAGACCAAAATAAGTTACTGACTAATTCATTCACTTCTAAAAAGCAATTACATGTAGTTTTGTTTAATCAAAGTGACGTGACGAGAAGAATGTTCACCTGGTTACAAGTGATACAAAGGCGAGTCTAAGTTATCAGTTTATTGCTAAAAAACGAAGTACTATTTTTAAATATAAAAATAACCTACCTGAAATCATATTTTTTTACTTAAAGCCGCTTTTGTACAGCAATATCCTAATTAATATTTGAAAAAAATAATACTCATGTATGCCTATCGAAAACCTTGTTTTTCAGAGTAGTCTTAGCCTTAGTCAGACTGAAACGTTTTATTAATCTTGTCTAATTGTATGCACTAATGGCCAGTCAATGTTTAAAAAAAATTTTTTTTTTTTTTTACAGCAGTTTTCTTTTTAACGCAGTTAGTTCATAAGATTCAATGTATACATCAGAAGTCGTAGCATATCAAAAAGTTACAAAGTTAATTTCATTACATGTTTCTTAATAAGTAATAGGAATTATAACAATTATCTCATAATTTCTTTTCGAAATGAAAGGGCAATTAAAACGTAAAGAAAAGTTAAAATTATGATTTCCTAAAATTAACAAATATAGCTACAGTCATGCATTATAATAACAGAAGTTAATAAGTAGTAAAACTCAATCATATTTGTTACTTAATAAGAAAATTCCACTTTTAATTAACATTTACTTATCAAGAGTTTCACCAAACTTATTTTAGTACATCATCATCATTATTAGCCCATGATAGTCCATTGTTGGACAAAAGCCTCCCTAATGCTTGCTTCCTCTATTAGGCAGTTTTGGGACCGTATGGATTCACGCTGGTCCCAATGCGGGTAGGTGGGTGACCGACTTTTTACATGCCCATCCGACGCATCGATCATCTTTATTTTCAGACAATTGGGTGGTCGGGCCAAATTGTCCTAACCAACTAGGATACAACTTATAAAAAAGAAGTTGAGTCGCCTAGTTCTAACGCACAAGCCTATACCACTAGGCTACGGAGGCAGTTATTTTGGTTCGAAAGAATAATTTGTGTGAGTCAAAAATATCTCAAAGTAACTTTTTAGTGGCTTATTTTTTGAAAATATGTATGTCATAAGTATTTTCATCAAAAGACTTTTAACATTCACAGACCATAATATTTATGCACCACGTCACCATGAAAAGTATTCAGTAAAATGCTCATACATTTTCACAAATCAAAAAATATACGATATATGGTAGTAACGAATGTTTGTCAAAAATATTCGAGTACGGTTCAATTATCAAAAGAGAAATCTTTTATTTTTCGTAGCATAAAGCTATGATAACTTGGACATGCGATTAGATAAACATGAAAAGCCAACGGAATACAGCATACAAAGAGCAAAGTCTCTTCTAATATGACCATTATTATTTTATCACACCACTACTTACTATGAAGATGTTTTGAATTTTTTTATTTAAATTGTCCCATTTCTAGTGCTTAATATACTCAGAATAACATTTGCATTGGTTAACCTTAGTTAAATTCAAGTTACGAGGTGGTAGGTCCCCTTTTTACAGGGGGCGCCAATATATCAGAATTATTCCGGCTGCAGTCATTGTTAACTACAAATTAATTTTAATTGATTTACGCATACTGAGCGGAAAATGTCGTAGTTCTGCATTATTTATGTACTTGGTTAAAATTTTTAAATATCTTAATAACAAGCAGTTAAGAAGGATTCGAACTAAATATATAAGTTAAACTCTTATCAGAAACAATTTTTTTCGAAAAAATATTCAAGCCTAATTTAGTCATCTTCTACGTCATCTTTTACTATGAAACGTTTACGAAATATTTTCCTGGACAGATTAACCTAAAAACGATATAAACTGTCACATCATATAACTTATGTAAAACAAGAAATTTATTGCATTAAGGGAAGGGAGGTAAAAGAGGAAGGGTCTAGTTTTTAATATTCGCCAAAGGGTAAGACAACAATGCGTATCGGATATACATAAGTAGCAATATGTCAGCAAGTTGTAAAATAAGCAAAGGGAAATCATTAGTGCCTATCACTTTTAAGACTTTTTGCTAGTGCCTGCGGGAATCGAACCTACTCGAAGTCAGGTGTATTTATTATTGTATAATCCTACTAATATTATAAATGCAAAGTTTTTAAGGACAAATGTTTGTCACTTTTTCACTCCAAAACTCGTTATTGGATATTAATAAATATTTTAGTAACACAGCTCAGAATAAATTATAGGTTATATAAATTAAGGAAATAGTGCAGTTTACTTCTTCCGTGGTCTAGCGGTATTATCCTTTGCTTTATAAACCGGAGGTCGTGAGTTAAAATCCCGCGGGGACACAAGATTGTGTTATCGTTGTTTACTGGGTGGTTAGAACAATTTGGGCCAATCACTAATGGATAACACATATGGACTAACACAGATGATTTCTATTATTTATTTATTTAGACACACCAACAGCGATACATACAAAGCATTCAACATTATAATTACCGAATAATTAATAGGTGCTGGTATGTAAGCTAGTTACAGCCATGTACAGCGATCTGTTATTACACATTTTGACGTGTTACTATAATTTTGCAAACAACGAACAATAGTCTTTAACTTAGCTTAATTGTTAAGAAAAGAAAAACTTGAAGAGAAAAAACAAAACAAGAGTTAATTATTACAATCTCTGATCAATTATGAACAAAGAAACTTGAATACTAGTTCTTTTTTAAAACACGTGTCATAAATAATGTCGATGATGATGATGATGATAATAATGACTTTCTAGAAATATTATAAATGGATAATTTTGTAAGTATAGATGTATATTACTCTTTTTAATGAAAAATTACCTCGTAAATGGTATTAAAATTAAGCATAAAGTAGTTTATACACCAGAATAACTTCCTGGCTGTATTATTATAAGTGTTCGCGCGCATTTATATGTCGCCTAACACAGCTGCAAATTGGTTACGCAATAATCTTCCTTCCCTTTCTTACTATACCGTTCCTTTCGCCTGCCTTCCTTTTTAATTTTTCCTCATCTCGCGAAGAAAGGAGGCTAAAAGGAGAATACTTCGTGACGCGGTCGCGCAATAAGATATATTGTTGTTTAATCATGATCTGTCTACTTCAACAATCTAGAGTACTTTAGTAAACAAAGTCAAAAACGCGCTTACGTCAAGGCTGAAGAAATCGTATTTAATTATGAATTTGCACAGGCTCCGCCACCTAGGAGATGGGCGGTAATATATAAAGGGATTAAGAATAAATTTTCTGTGGCCCAATGGTTTTGCATACACAGATTTTTATAATCCTCTTATCTGCTTACATTTATCGCAACACTACGCACAATGACCAAAATTGTAAAAGTGTTTTGCTTAACTTTTTTAAAAAAATAAACACATATTTACATAAATATTTTAAGTCGATATTATTATATAAAATTGAAAAGCAACATCAGTTTAATTATAATTATAGAAGAGATTTACCGCGATCGGGCAGTTTTACTTATATGCTAGTCATTACATCTAAAAATTATACACATTTATAAGGTACCTGGTTGTAATTCTACGTAAATAATTACTTAGAAATATTTAATAAAAAGTAGATACTTTAACCACATTTTCGTAATAAAATACCTTTGATTTCTGCGTTACCCAAATTACCGTCTATAATAATTAAAACACGACTTGCTCCTCATTCTCCTTTTGGTAAAACGGGCTAAGCTAAGAATATATTTTTATAGACGCTGGTGGTCGTTTTTGGCCTTGATTACCTGGCTTATATGGTTTCGAGCTTATAGCTGCTGCTTTGATGGTTATAGCTGGCAAGATAAAGAAGTGCGAAAACACTCTTTTGACTCGATATGATACGTGAAAGACTGACATAACCTGCACCGCCTTTGCTAGAACGGCTATGTATAGGCGTTTCCACGTAAATAAGCAAGTTAGGTTAAATCTGATTAAGACAAATAATTTTAAAGATATTTATTTGTTATTTATACATTTAACAAAAGGTGTAAAAGTTCCAGTCAGCATTGTTTTAATACCAATTCTTAGTGTAGTTACAACCAATAAGGAATTGTAATTCGAGATCAATATTGGTCCCGAAAGCCTATTCCGGTATTGGGGCCACAATCTGACGATTATCATTACTGTCTAAAAGCACTGTACGATCGTCAGAAATGCATTATTGTACGACCGTCTCGTGGTTACGATCAACATATTCTGTGCGATATCGTTACATGGTGTATCTATATGATAACTACGTACTGATAGTTACTCTTAATGTTTCACTGATTATCTGTACAATTACTTCGTTAAATCGTGTAAATGCGTTACATAAACTATTATTATTGATACTAAAAGCAGTAGTGTAAAAACACTGCTGTGTTCCGGTTTGAAGGGCACCGTAGCCAGCGTATTTACTGGGTAAACGAGACTTAACACCCTATAAGTCCTGTCACGGTAGGAGAAGGTTGGGATTACCACTGGTTATCGCTAATGTCTATGGGTGTCGGTGATCACTTCCCATCAGGTGGCCCGACTGCTCGTCTGCCTGCGTATGCCAAAAAAAAAAACTAAGTGACTAATTCGTTCAAGTATAAAAAGCAATGTCACGTTATGGCAAACTGGTTAAAAGTAAGGCAAAGGCAAAACATATACTTACCAAGGATATTACTTAGCTTATTTTAGTTAAAGGCGAAAATTTTTCAATCTGTTTTGTTTTGGAAGAATCAAATAACATTTAAGTCATTTGTACATCCAAAAAATGTACGTGATAAATATTTTCATTGAAATGCTTTTTCCTATTGTTTGCTTTTTGTTATTTGTACACTATTAACATTTTCATAAGAAATGTTTTCAACAAAGTTTTAAATTTTTTCAAAATAAAAGAATATACGATATGAGTAATAATTCTTATTTTTCACAAGCTTAATGAACGTTCGTACAAAATATTTTATACGGTTCAATCATCAAAAGGGAAATCTCTTGACTTTCATAGCACAAAGCAATAATAACTCGGACAAGCCATTTGATAATAGTAGAAAGTTCACTGAAATATAGCATACAAAGAGCAATTTGTCTCCTGCTATTATAATTATTACTTTATAAAAGCACTACTTATAATAAATATTTTTTCATTACTAGTACAAACTAAACTTTCTTTTGTTTAGTGCCAATTTTACTTAAAAAAGGTTTAACTTTGTAGAAATAAATTTAAGTAATAAGGTGGCAGGTCCCTTATTCACCAAGGCCGTGTGGGGTGGCGACGGTGAAGTGCCTATTTCTATCGTAAATCAGTAGTGTATATATACTGCCGTATTCTGTTTTGGAGGGCGCTATAGCCAACATATTTAATAGGTAAACGAGATTTAAATCATATTTCTCATTGTAGGCAGAGCGTTAATGATACCCCTGGTATTGCATATGTCGTTGGTGCACTTTCCATCAGGTAGCCCGACTGTTCGTCTGCCTTCGTCGGCTATAAAAACAAAGTTACAATAGAATAAAGTGAGTTATATTTTCCCTTTTTGGTGCTCGGTGCTACACTTAAGCTCACGTTATGTGAATATATAAAAAGCGTGTCCTTTGCGCTCGCGAAGTTCCGCACCAAACGGCTATTTATGAAAGTAACTTTGCCTAGAAAATATTTTTTGTGCAACGGTAAAAGTGGATTTCTTAAAAGAGCTCCCTTAAAAATTATGAGCAGCTCTGTAGCCCTGTTATAGCCCCAAGAGGCATGATATTCAATGCTCGTGGATTGCTGTTTATAAGAAAAAAATTTACACATTTTTACTTTGCCTTTTTTAATCTTAATCTTAGTAATTTTCTTGTTAATGATAAAAAAAAATATCGTCTAATAAAATTTTATAATTTGTTTATTTAACATACAGTTTTGACTAATTGAATTATTATTAAAGTTTTATCTATCTCTATCAAAGATTATTTTCTGTTGAAGTAAGTGAACTCAATAAAGCTTTTCAAACCGGAAGAAATATTGACGAAATAATCTGATGTGTTTTGTGTTTTCCGGACACTTATTTACTTAATTGTGACCATAAATTATATAGTTTTCTAATACAATTTGTATAGTTAATTTAACAATCAAAGTATATTTTAATATATCAATATTAAATGAAAGTATTTCAAATACGATCTATTGTTATAATTTTATATTGATATATAAAAACGCTTAAAAAGCACCTGTGTATAAACTTCATGGTACAAAATATAAAAAGTAAAATTTAATAATTACGATTTCTCCTTAATGTTTTTAATCCATTATTAGTAAATAATCTTTCTCAATAAAATAGACAATAATACGTTATGTATGTGTCGTAAATGAATGAGCATTTGAAATACGTTTATTCATCATTTAAAAACCTACTTTCATATCGCTTACGAGCTTAATGAGCGTTTATATAAAAATCTTTCGGTACGTGGCTTATTTAGGTTATTTTATTGCGGTCGAGTTTTAATTACTAGAAGCAACGTCTGATGCTTTTTATTACGCAAAATGTCGGTGGCATGAACAAACGGCTTATTTGATACAAAAAAAAGTCATCAAAATTTCACAGGACCCAAAGTGTAGAAGAATTTTTCACTTTGAGTTTGAAGCGTGCATGCACACGGTTGTGACATTGTTAAAATATTCATTCTAGTTTTGCGCTGTTGGTCTAATTTTTCAGTCTTTTTCTTGACTTCCTAAAAAAGGAGGTACTCAGTTTTGAGCGTGTGTTTCTGTAAACGATTCTTTTGTGCATCTCTTCTGTGGGACTGATTTTATGATTTTTTTGTTATTTTTAGGTAGTAACTGCCCTTTGAAGTTTATTACGTTTGTGTTATAATAAGCAGATTTTGAAAAATTTACAATTAATATAAAATAACATACAGCAATCACATGTATTTTAAACCCTTCATAATGTCCTTTTTTTTATTGCAAACGCAGGCAGACGAGCAGTCGGCCCACCTGATGGAAAGTGGTCACCGACGCCCATAGACATTGGCAATACTGGTATCACCAACGCGCTGCCTATTACGCTGGACTATAGGTGCGTCTGTTACCCGTAATTACGCTAGGCTAGGTCCTTCAAACCGGAACGAGTAGTGCTTTAGCACTGAAATGAGGTCTGTAATCAAGAGGCATACTGAATTAAATGCTTAATTAATGTACGCATACTGAGCGGACAGTATCGTAGTTCTGCAACATTAGTGTACTTGGTTTTATTTTTATAGCTTTTGAATCCCAAGCAGTAAGTAGGATTCCAACTAAGTATACACAGAAGAAACGGAAAGTATAAAGTAAAACACTCTCTTTCTCTCTCTCTACCTCTCTCTCTCTCTCTCTCTATTTTAGTCATCTTCAACGTCGTCTTTTATGAGACATTATACGTGATACTTTCCTCGATATATTAACATAAAAGCGTTATGAGCTGTAACAGCGTAATTCTCATGTAAAACAAGAAATTTATCGTATTGAGGGAGGAGAGTGAAGGTCCAGTTTTACATCTGTGGTAAAGAGTAACAGAACAATACAAGGAGTATATTGTCGGCACATTGCAAAATAAACAAAGAGACAAAATAAATTCTCTTATCTTTTTAGTATATTAAGCTATCAAAGTAGCAAAGTTTTTGTATGGCATTGAGTATGTTCTAACGATCACAGTGTAAATATTATATGACATATTGCCGTAGAATTTTGATAAGACTTTAGAAACTGCTTCAAAACTCGATCATTGTTTCGGATCCTGCTGGAGCTCAATAAATTTTCATTGATGCAGTCAAATAGTGTGTCCCTCCTACTTGATGTCGCATGGATAATGTTAATTAGAAGGCAATAAGAAAATAAGCCCTGTATATATATGGAAAACACTATGTATTCCTGTTAGTAAGAATACGGTATCCTAAATAACAACAATACAAAAACGAAACGTTTTAGAAACCTATGCCCGTAGCCAGTGGTCAAGGCGTGGCTTTAGAATCCGGAGGTCGTTTCGATTCCTGGGGACACAACAAATTTCATTGTTGTTTCTAGCATTGGTTAGGCAATTTGGCCTACACCATTTGTCTGAAAAGCAAGATGATCCATGGTGGATGGGCATGTCAAAGACTCGGTCCACCCACCAACCCGCATTGGACCAGCGTGGTGGTGATGGTCCAAAACCCTAATGGATAGGGCTGTATTAGGGAGGCCTATGTCCAGCAGTGGAACTATCAAAGCTAATGATGATGATGATGATATGATTACAAATCCTCGCTCGAATCAAACCTACTCCACGTCATGTGTGTATTTTACAATAAGTAATTAACGCGATAAAATACTTATCCATAAATCTTTATGTATACTGTTCTCGCCACAAAGTGTATTTTAGTTTATATTGCTTAAACCTAAATAGCTATTCTACGGAGGTAGTTACTACTAGAAGTAAATAAGTATTGCAAATATAATTCCACCTCAGCAATCTTAAGCACTTTGATAAACGAAGTCGAAAACGTGCTTACGTCACGTCTGAAGAAATTGGCTTAAATTATGAATTTGCACAAGCTCCGCCACCTCGGAGATGAGCAATAAAATATTAAGGGAATAAGGATAAATTTTCTGTGGCCCAACGGTTTCGAAACAACAGATTTTACAATCCACTTTTCTGCTAATATTTTAGTAACATTTGAGACAATGATATAAATTATAGAATCACATGCTGTCGCAAAAAAAACCATAGTAAATTAGAATAGAATTTAAAGTTTATAGAAACTTGGACTAGAGACTGGAGCGTATGTATTTATAAAACAACTATGTGCCTAGTTGCTTATTAATTAATATAAATCATCAGCGCATATAATGAAAATTAAGTAAGCTCATTTGTAATGGTATCAACATTGTATAATATTATCTATACTTAAAAAAAGGCTTTGACTTTTGCGTAACTCGACTTAACGACTATGATTATCAAATTTGACATGGACCTTTTTAAGGAAGCAATATTTTAATGAAAATGCCAAAGAATTACTTAAAGTAACGCACAAAGTTATGCACAAATAATAAAAAATTTTTAGGTAGTAACTATTTTATTATAAATTCAATGTTATAACTATCTTTAACTTTTTTTATAGCTTTTAACTTTTTTTAAATTTTATATAGTTTCAATCGAATTTACTTTAAATAATAATCTATATCTAGATATCTAGATATCTAACGAGATATTTGCACGCACTATTGAACACAAAACATATGATTTATTGCATAAATAACTTAGTTACCTTGACATCTGTACTATTTATTTTGCAAAAAAATTAGCTGTACTAATATAGAACATTCGATAATTTGGTGTGATCTTGTAATAAAAATATGTTTTAATAACGGCCTGACTCCCGAAAAACTAGTTTCTGAACTATTGGAGTTCCTTCTTTAGGACTAGTGGGGTTACTACTTGTAATTTTGTAATTTTTGGTCCAACAAGTTAACATCCGAATTTCTGTATAAACTCTTGTTCATTGCTAATGTTCATATTTATTTATTATAAAATGCATTTTTACATTAAGACTTTGGTTTAGTACATACAACTACTAGTACCAACGTATTAGCCTATCTTGGAAACTTGGTATTAAACATTTCATATTCACAAACAGGAAACTAAATGGCTTATCCCAGTACACAAGCACACAAGGCTAGCTAAGTTGCGCCCCGAACGACTATTAATAGAGGTAAGTTTTCTTACAAAGTATTCTTTTATAACACAGTAAAAGAGGATTTGTTGAAAGTTCAATAGACTTGTTCCAGTCCCGAGAATCATAATATTCAACGTTCAAAGATAATATTATGTTCAACAGAAAGTTTCTTTTTTTTATTGTACTTCGCCTTATTTGTGCTTTTTAATGTTTTCTTTTTTTATCTATATTTTCTTTTATAACATTTACTTTGAGAAAATATAACAAGCTGCTTGAATAACGTATAATATGTAAATCAAAATATAGAAAACATCTGTGAACGTGAACATGAAAGATATAAAAAAAATACTTAAAATAATATCTGACGATAACTAAGACCAAATATTTAGGAGAATAGATTCCTCACGTTTCGATTTATCTATTATTCAGTTTATGTGACATTTTTTTTACTTATTCCCTTTTACAGAATTTTCTATAAAAAGGGGTTTTTAAAGTATAATTCACTTCTGTATCGTTTACAAGCTGAATTAGCATTTGCATGGAAATCTTTTGGTACGTGTTTTATTTAGGTTATTTTATTGCGGTCGCCGCTTTAATTACCAAAAACAACATCTGTTGTTTTTTTTTATCACACGAAATGTAGGTAAATTAAACAAAATTTTAATTTGTTGTAATAATCCTTCTTTTTTACAGAAAATAAGTTAAAAAGGACTTGCAATGTGATCAGTAAAGGCAGATAAATAAAAACAATAAATTACGTAGAGCAAAGAATTTGACTTTTCTTTAAGAAAAACCTTAAAATTAGTGTAATAATTTTAATATTAAAAAAAGTACACGTAAATTTAAAAATATCGCAAGGTTTTTAAAGTTACACTACAAAGTAGTTTATTAATTGTCATGTTATTTATGTCAAACAGAAGTTCTAAACGTATACTGTTAGCTTATTATAACTGAGATCCTCTGATGAACTTGATAATAACTCCATTTGATGAACCAAAAATACTGGCTAATGAACATCGATTTATACCAAGGATGATTCGGAAGCAAGAAATTAAAAATATCCAAATTTTAATAGAGAGGATGGTTGGTCGTTGCCACCTTCCTGGGATCCAATATTTCAAAATTAAACGCAGAGTATAAAACTTATTTTGTGAAACCAACATTAAAAATTAAGAAAAGGAACGATATGTCAATTTTTAAATAAAAACTCTGACGGTTATTCGAAACATTGAAATACAGACATATACCAACTTAGTCTGCCCGTGATCATGGATGCTGGAAAGAACTGAAACGTCGGGAATAAATATATTTTTAAGTAACGCGAAAATCCGTAAATTAGTGGATTTGATATGTAATAATCGCAAATAAAAGAAATAATTATGGTACTAATACTTATTCAAGGTACTTATTAATAAAAATCATGAATTTCAGCTCTTTTATATCAACATTAATTTCAAAACGACCACACTGCTTCTATTAGTACATGAGTAAAGTTAACGCTATCTTTAAAATCATTAAATACGTGTTATCGATTAAATTACCTGACATATATGTATATATTCTATTTTAATAGTTAGGTCCACGTTTAATTAACATCTGATATAACATAGCCACAAATAGTTTGTAAAGCATTGTATAATAATGTTAGGAGTCAATTATTACTTATCACCTTTATGGAAATTACTTATAAATCTTTAATTGACTGTGACCCCACGTGTGTTTAACAAATACGTCAGATGTTTAATTATGTTTTCATAGCCAAGCAAAAGGGTTTTTAGTGACAAGAAATATTTTATCAAAATTAAATATAACAAAATGATAAGAAAAATAAAATATTCTCTCCTGCTATCTGAGTCATCAACATCTATGACGTCATTTGAAACGAGACGAACGTTATAGCGTGACATTTTCTCCGGTATATAAACGTTTATGGGAAGACAGCTATCATTTGATATGACATATAAAATAAGAATTTTATTACTATCTTACACGTAACTATATACGCCAAGAAGTAGAAAGGGACTTTTCAATCACGGATAGAGGGTTAGAGAACAATGCGTATCAGACATAGATATAACTAGCCGTGTATCGACACATTGTGAATGAAACAAAGAGGTATCATCAGAGTCCAGAACTCTTCAATTTCTTTGTCCATATATGAGCGTGCATTATTAACGCATCCAGATGATGAGATTGTTTTTACTACGTGTATTGGGTTGGTTAAAAGCTTTGTTAATCTGTTTTAAGTAATTACTAGTATAATTAAAAAATTACTGCTTGACAGTTGTCTTAATAAACATCAATTGTATACATTGATATTTACTAAGATTTCTCACAAAATTTCACATCGTTTATTACAAAAATTAAGGTCTACGACATTTTCTATATTTCCGATGTAATAAAGTAAAGAGTTCAGGAATGAATCCCATTCTATTTACGTTGAGGTAATATTGTGAGTTACCAGGTAAAATAACACTATATTACACCACATCACGCTTTTCCTTATAGAAATTATTGTTTTAAACATCCCGAACCTACATGTATTACTACATTTGACACAAGTTGTTTAGAAAATAAGACGTACATCGAATCAATAACCAAACGGTAATATAATTTATTTTAGTTTCCGTGTTACAAAACATAAATCTAGTTGATGTATTAATGTAGAACATAAATTTTGTTAACATCATTTTTAAGAAACATTACTATTTTCTTAAAAATCGCTTAATAAAAGATCACGAGAATTTTTTGTTATGTTATAAGTTAGTTGTTATTATTAATAGCTAACGTAATTTTATGGACTACAGAAGTAGATTTAATTCAAACGGCATTTTTTGCAGTTCAACCCTCAAATACACGTTAAAAATATACAAATTATCAAAATAATATTTTTTTATTATTAATACATTAAGTATATGTAATTCTTATGTATAAGAGTAATTTAAATGAACTTTATTATTTATTTATTTTAGTAAGAACATCGAGGTTTTTTATTATTGTGATATGATTGATGAAAATATTACACAGGGCGAGTACGTTGAGCTATATCAGAATTAATATGTCTAAAACCTTCTACACGAAAATTACAAGCTAAGTAATCATGTACTTTATTAATATTAAATGAGGGGAACATGTGAGAGCTTTGCTTGACAGAAAGACAAATGGTGAATTACATCCCTAGAGGTTCCGCCCTATTTAAATATTAACATTTTCATCTTTAATGTACACATTGTTCAGTTTGTCATGTGCCTGTCATTTAGTGGCTGAAAAGTATATTAAATCGGATATTTAATTTTTTTTTAATATTTACTCAACTGGAAAATTATCTAATAAAAACTTTTACAAAAAAATATAAAGGTACAAGTATTAATACTTTAAAATATTATTGAAAGTTACAAGAAGGATAATTTTTCCTTTCCTTTTAAAAGAATATAAGCATAACATATTTGTCTCAATTAATCATTACATCAATGATATTGTTGCACTCAATTCTATAGCACTTTGTAAAAAAAATACCTTTGCACTTTGTAAAAAAAATACCCTACTGTCAAATGACTTACAAAATTAATTAAAGGTTATTTATAACTTTGACCAAGAAACAGCTTTAATAGTTATAAGTTTTTTTTTTTCATTACATTGACTGCAATTATTCAAAAAAGATTAAATTAATGTATAATCAGATAAAAATAACGCAAATAAATAAAATATTAACAAATGCGTACATTAAAACCCTGTACACATATCCTTTGCTTTTACTACCATATATGTATAGTCTTAGCAAAACCTAATATTGCTCGAATTATTATCGACCACGAAATGATTTCACCTTAACATATTTGGCCCCCAGCAACCGTCAAACTTTTACTGTATTATATTTCATAAGACTTTTCAGTCCAATATTAATCTTAATTTAAAAGTTTATGCTAAACAGTTTTCTTTAAAAAGTGAGACCCTTATCAAGACTAATATATTTGTTAAAAGAAAAAAATGATTTTAGTTTATTAATAATGACGCTGTTATCCCTACATTAAAACTCAATTTCAACTAATTTAATTAAAACTCAGATATTATTTTTCCGCCCAATTTTTTTTAAAATCTATTTTCTTTATCAATAACTGTAATAGCTACTTATTATTAGGTATCTAAAGATTTCGCTATCATATTTATAAAGTAACAGGTATTTATGGCAATATCTTCTAAAAATTTTAATATAGTTTTTTTAGTAAATAGAAAATTTTTTATGCTTAACATTTTAGTTGACGTTTACTACACCATGCTATTTTAAAAAAACACTCTACATTTCCATCGTAAACGACGTTCGTAATGGCTATATGCTTTGTTATTTAAATTTAAAGTTTCTTCATGTTTGAATTTCGGTGAAATGAATTCACATATGTTTTAATGAAACGAATACACAGTATTTAATGACAAGCAATTTAGCTGTTTTTGTAATTTTTCCAAATGAGACACTCTGTATGGAATTATAAATTGACTAAAAAATTTAAACGATATTTTTATGTTGTTATAATAATTTACCTATTTATAAGATGTCACACAAAATATTGAAAATCCTTAGTCAGTTATTTTCCACTCTTATCAAGAATACTACATTTCTAGTTTTATTGTAAAAAAATAAAATAATACTAATTTATAAATTATTATTTTTATGCAAATTTAGTTGATAGCATTAAATATTTGCGATTTTATAAAATTAAGCAAGCAAAGTATTTTTTTTTAATATTTTCAGTATTATCTGTACTCAAGAATATTGATTTAATGGATTGTACATAATTTATCAGGATAATTTATTATAGTTTTAAAATATAGAATGAAGCAGATAGTTTTCTTTAAATGTTAATTTAATTTGTAAATTTATAATTAGCTGTTCAATAATGTAGTTAGTACATTCTCAAAATATTTGCGTAACTTATACCAATATATTGAGGATGCATTTGGAAACTTGAAACTTAGAGTTGTTTGAATCTAATTTGTACAGGAATTAAGAGTATTCACGAAGCGTCGCATCCTGTTTTAAATTAAAGTGACCTGACCACTACACCATTCTCTGCAAAAACTTAACAAGCATTTGAGCTATCGCCTGAACATTTTGTAATTGTTTACATCATGAGACACGTCTTATGGAAGTTAGGTAGAATTACAAATTATTATGCTCGAACACAATGCTTCAACGGAGACAGTGGTATGAAATTGGAAACTTTCTAAAACCCTCAAAGCGAATATGAACTACCAGGACCGCACAAGTTTAAGACGAAACTATTTCAACCTAATATAAACGGCTCTAAAGAGCTCAGAATTAGGGCCCTTTAAATTCCGTAAAGTTAAAATTCACCCGCAAAATTTGAAACACTCACCCGTCAAACATCTCTTTCATGTCGCTGCGTTCGCATATCGAACACAACACCAAACAAAACCCCACTTGCGACTCATGCGACACCAAATGAAACTGTAATTCAACACGGACACTGATCGCGAAGTTCCTTCGTAAAGCACAAGTCCACGGGGACGTCCGTCACGCTCGGCGGTCGGCATTCGACTGATTTCTATACGTAGTGCGCGCAAGCTCGGCGGAGATGGCTGAGTTGATCCCGAGTTACCCGAGCGGGGAAACTTTCGTGGCATTTTTATGAACGTCTCTGAAGCCGGCAAATATTCGTCCGCAGTTTAGATGAGATGTTTAGAAGTGACGAGTTTCATAATTATAGGGTACGTGCATTGTTATAAAAATGAATATTAATTCATCTTATTTTGTTGTCAATTATACAAATTTTTGTTTCGGATGTTTGGCACCTCCATGATAGTATTGACTCTTGATTAGTATTTTTAAAGTTGTGAGTTCGATATATTTATATATTCTTTGTTTAATAATTTGCAGTGATACAGGTCGACCATACAATTTCCAGTGAGGTAAATATACCGATACATATAACATACCTGAAATACAGTTTCTGTTGCGGACAAACCCTGTGGGTTGTTGGGGTCGGGTGCTAGTTACCCTGTGTTGTCTTATTGCGGTGATACAGGGTGGTTTAGTGGCCGACTCCACGATAACTTGGAAATGTGGTTAAGACGACCACTTGTATTGACCTTTTAATAATGTGTCTTGATAGTTCGATAATGGCACTGCAATGTATTATATCAAGATTTCACTAAAACAAGATATTTTACACTCTAGAAACGATAAAATGTTGAAAAAATATTTCATTTCCTTTTTAAAAGTAAAACAACGGCAGGAACTGAAAGTTAACCTGATGTTAAGTGATAAGTCGTGCCCTTTAGGAACGCAGTGTAAGATTGCCACATAACCGCTGCTCCTATGACCTGAGTCGTGTTTACCTAGTAATTACGACGCCCTTCAAGTCGGAAGACTGAAATGTTTATACACTACTGATTCTCCAGACTTCTCCCTCAAAAAGGAGTTCTACCATTAATATATACACAGCTTTATTATAGTTGTCATGTTGTTAAAAATGTTGAACGCTTTTTCCTACTATTTTCCAACTATGCAATGTTGCGGTTTTTATTTTTGTGGCCTGTGAAATTACAAAGTGACGTGTAAAATTGCAATGTTGTACACGATGTCTGTTTTTGTCAAATCCTGTCTCATTCTTTTTTTAACCGTCGGTGCGTTGAATGTCAACTATTTGTTTTTTCAATTTACTTTTTAAATCTGAAATAAAATAGCCAGTTACGACGGATAAAAAGCTAGTTGTATTGAAACTGTTACATGCATTAGTGAAATAATTAATAAGTTCTGAATTGACATGGCTCAAGTTCCACTTTTGGCATACGCAGGCAGACGAGCAGTCGGGCCACCTGATGGGAAGTGGTCACCGATGCCCATAGACATTGGCAATACCAGTGGTATCACCAACGCGGCTACTTAGCGTAGACAAGGTGTTAAGTCTCGTTCACCCAGTTAAAACCTGAACGGGCTCTTTTAAACTGGAACACAAGCAGTATTTTCACACCACTGCTCTGCAGAAATAGGCACCGCGGTCGGTCAACACCAGACGGTCTTGTAAAATGGGACTACACACGGTCCTCCATCAAATATTTCTAGAAATAAAAATAAGTTTAATTAGATTTATTTGGTCATAGTAATAAATAGCCTAATAACTATGTAGTGAACTTTAAAAATTTTATTCATAGATAACATACGTTTAACAATAGACACATTTTAGGATCCATGGTGCCGGACAGACTACAACAAAATATCTCATCTTAAAAAGTCCGAACCTCAGGATAAATATAATGAAAAATCCGAAAAATTGTAAATAATTGGATTAAATATGCATATTAATTGCGTAAATAAAAGAATAATTTCATACATACTTTTCATTATAAATATTTTGTAATTAACTATCTTATTTATGTTTCGATTACAGTTATACTGTAATGAATTTTAAAATAAAGTTTGTTATTCTAGATTCAGACCGTTACTTTCTTCCTTTTCAATACTGGGGCGTCGTAAGACGATGTTTCGTCAATCAAGTTACTAAAGCTTTTACAGGCTTTTTATGGCGACGTGCATTAAACTTACCCCTGATCTAGATTTGAAATTACTTTATAAACATCTATATTATGAAAGAATAATAGTTTTTCATAGTTAATAAATGTTTTCAAATAGTACTTAATAATGATTAAAATATTACATCTTTAAACACAAAATACATGTTGAATTTTTTTCATGTTCTAAAATATTTATTTTAAGATAAACGATGTTCTACAAAAGTGAATGATTTATTTTTTTTAAGTTTTTAAAATATGTGGTTTGTTTGAGACAGGCTGTTGGCATTTTAGAAAAGAATGTTTTTAATGTTTAATTTTGTAACTTGTTTGTTGGAATCTTTTATTATAAACATGAGAGATTATTCAATAAAAGTTTTAAACGAGTAATAAACATTTTCTACGTATAAAATATTAGCGTGACTTTTAAAATTTCTTAGATGATACCGAAACAAAGCTGAATGTTGAACGGTGCGAACAGGTCATTATAAAAAACTTCTTTGTTCGGAATTTAAACGCCAAAGCAAGTGATTTATCTGTTAATACTTTGTATATTAATGAGAAAACTAAAAGCTTTTTTCATGAAAAAGATGAAAAACTTTAAACAAAATTGTTTGCGTCTTTAAATAAAGTATTAAATTAACGTTACAGTTATATTCATATTTAAAAGACACATTGGAAATTCTGTCTGCGTGGAATAGGCAAAAGGTCCGCAAGATTTATTTGAATATACTGAGCAATAATGTGAACGAGGTGTTTTTATTGTACGTGCCCATTATTAGGCATAAAGTTTTATTTGCTTCAACAATGACGACGGATTTCTAAATTGACTTTCATCCCCAGTTCAACCCCTAGTTCATTCCCGTAAAATTTAAAACAACAAAATCCTAAAAAAACGCTACATATAGCTTGTTTTGAGTATCTATACACAAAACTTCCTCGTTTTATGTTCAACAGAGACGATCTTCATGTAAACTTTCATCCCCTACTTTAACGCTCTCGACCACTTTTATCGAAATAATTAATAGCCTATATACTTTTTGGAATCTATCCTAAGCCTAATGATTTATCATTGCTACGTACAATGGTTTAGACAGTTTGGCCATACAGACAGAGTCACTTACGTTACATTTATATTATTTGGATAGATTTAACCTCGTGAGAGACTACCTACAGGATATTTTTAAATGTTTTGAATGAAATAAACTTTATCCTTAAATCATTGTAGCTTATACTTTTTTTTTTTATTTAACATGTATTAATGCAATATATTCTTATGAATCCATACATTCGTTTTACAGTGAAAGAGTAACACATATATACTTACACACTTTCGCATTGAATATATTATATATAGTATATTTTAGGCACACACACATACACAAGATGCATGTGTGCACACACACTCACATTGACCTTGTTAAAATTAATTGTATTTAAATAACACAGACTATCCACCGCATAGTCTATTACTGTAAAACATACAATATTAACAAATGATTTTTTTAATTTGCTTTACTTGTATTATAGTGTTTAGATAATTATACAGTTTGTAACCATTAAACATCATCATCATCTGTGTTTAGTCCACTGCTGGACATAGGCCTTCCCTAATACGCTTCTATCCATTAGGGGGTATTGGACCGTATCCCTCCACGTTGGTCCAACACATTTCAGACAATTGGGTGATTAGCCCAAATTTCCCTAACTAACAAGGAAACAACATTGAAAATTGGTTGAGTCCCCGCAGGATCAAACCCTCGACCTCCGGTTTCTAAGGCGCCCATACCACTAGGCTATGGAGGCAGCTCAAAAAAAATTCAATATTTACAAATGAATATTAAAGTAATACACTATATGAATCATGTATTCCCCAGCATGCTACGATTACACTAGCGCCGTCTCTGCAGATAAATTTCGGAGCTGACGCTAATTAACTAGACAAACATTCTCACATGTATAACGTTACATGTATCTTATACCCGGCTTAGATTTTTTGGTAATTTTTGTTTCAGTTCAATAATACTCTTATTGAAATACTACGAAAATAACGAAGTGTTTCTCTAAAACTTTAATAAGTCATTTCAGTAATTGGCCATGTTGAAAATTAAAGTGCTGGTTATTTTACTATAGAAACTAGTTTTATTGCAGAAGGCAATATTTATTTTTTTGTTGAATACAAATTAAAATTTGATTTTACTAAATAAAAAAAGGAATGATTGGTAAAATTGTAATATTTAACAGAGACAAATTTTAACTTGTAAATTAAATTTTTGATCTTTGCAGTTTTCAAAATCGTATATCCAAATTATTAACTGCTCAATTTTAATTTACTTTACTTTTAATAGTGTTTAAATAATTATACAGTTTGTAACTATTGAACATCATCATCAGCCCGTGTTAAGTCCACTGCATGACATAGACCTCTCCTAATGCGCTCCTTCTTCATTTAGGGGAATTTTGTACCTTATCCCACCACGCTAGTCCAATGCGGGTTGGTAAGTAGACCGACATTTTACATGCCCATCCGACGCATGGATCATCTTACTTTTCAGACAATTGGGTGATCAGCCCAAATAGCCCCAAAATAATAATAAAATTTTGTTGAGTCTCTGCAGGATTTGAACCCATGACGTCCGATTTCTAAAGCACAGGCTCTTACCACTAGGCTACGGAGGCAGTTAACTGCCTCAGTAACCATTAAACGCTTATACGTATATAATATTTCGTAATTAGTAATACATTCGAGGCGTAGTCCCATAACTAATAAATAAACCTAACAGATAACAGGCTTATCTCACAATACACACTTACGTTAAACTAAAATTCATACCTTCATAAAGTCTTGGCACTACTTCAAAATATATGCTATGTAAAGTACGACAGGACTCGTTTTGCCAAAACCTAAGTTAGACTTATCTGCCGCTGTCGATAAATGACCTTGGCACGTTTTAATAATGATTATATACTGTACAGAAAATAATATAAATAATGATATATAGATATCATTCTTTTGGAGATTCACTTTTTGAGATGAAATTTTAATTTCAATACCATATTTAACGTATTTAGGCGTTACGTAAATGTATTTTTTTTAAGTAAAAGTGTTCTATTAATCTTGCTCTTGAAATACATTCGTATATCTAAATTAAATAAAATAAAAAAAATATGTTAAATGCAAACTAATTGTTTACATTTGAAAACATAGATGAATGTGCAACGGTTGTTAATTTTTTTTAATTTTCTCCATGTGAACAGAATTATAGGTATTTAATAATTATTAAGACCGAGACAACTTACGATGCTGCAATATGTTTTTAAAAAGGTTCATATGAAAAAAGTTCAATTTAAATATACCTATTATTAATTTTTATACCAAAAAAATTAAAAAGACTATTATTTATGTTATGCATCTGTTATTTATAATTATGTAAGATGTTTATGTATGTACATTTTTTTAAATCATATATATATATATATATGTATGTATATATATTTATTGTAGTGTAGCATAACATTAATATGTTATATTACACCAACTTTAATTTAGCCTTAAACCTAAGTCTTTCTTTTAACCACCATTTTTACCCATCCATTGGTTGACTGGTACAAAATGCCTTTGGCATTCAGTTCGCCGTTGTATTATAAATTTTGTACAAAAAGTGTATAATTAAAAGATCAATTGTACTTTTGTGACTCTATCACAAAAATACAATCATTGTCCACGTAATATAATATGTAATTGTATTCCGAGAGAAAACAATGTGAACAGCTTGGCCTCATGTTAATTGATCATGAAGTCTACGTTATTAGCTGTTAATCTATATAAGATTTAAAGGCATTAAAAAATACATCGCGTTATAAATGCTATGTTACAAAATAATCTAGTCGATGCATTTAAACAAAAACAGTTTTACGATAAATTTGTTCAATTCCAAACATTAGTTTCATTCGTGTTTTTCACTTTGTATGTCCCTCGTTATTCCATCCTATTCATTCAGATGACATTGACTGACCGTCGTTCGTGATATATCCCAATTTATTTCCTGTCTGGGGACATATAAAATGTAGCATAAACGTTGGGTTGTAATTTGCTTACTGGAGAATTGTGCAGATGCTTACCCTAATTTAATTTTTTGATTGAAAATCATTGTAAAACGGAAATATTTGAGCTCCAATAGCATAATTACACAACTGTATAGTTAAAATGTACCTATGAAATACATATCAGTATTTGTTCATCCTTTAACAACAAATACATCAACAACATAAAGGAAAAGAAATATTTTATTAAAAGTACTGATAATAATTCTAATTATTTTGCAAAACTAAAAGGACTAGCCTATCTGATCCATGATGTAACCGTTAAAATTTTATGAGGCAATGATGTAACAGCTGATTAAGGTGTTTTTTTTATTTTATTTTTATTTATATATGTTTCCTCGTTAATCCGCTCCTAGTGCTCTGATTAAGTAATTTTTTTTAAATAGGATATAAGCTGTCATTTGATCTCAATTTTTTTAATAATTTTGTAATAAGTCTAATCTATGAAACTAGATATTAGAGAAATAAAAAAAATACTGAACCAAAAATCTAAACGGTTAAGTTACTAACGATGCCGAAACCGTAAAAACTATTTAATAAAGTATGTTTAATAATTGTATTACATAATAAAGTACGCTCGACATAATTGTACATTATTAAATAGTCTATTATAAGTTCAGGTTACGTATATGTATCTTTTAAGAATCATCCACAATAACCACTACAAATTAAAACGTTGGTGGAAATTGCAATGAGGCATATTCAAAGGTCATTAAGGTAAGGTAAGGTAGGTAATAATATTTCCTTTGTTGCGTAAGTTTAAATAAAAGTTAATTTATTTAAAAAAGACATTCTATGAGCATGAAATATGTTAGACATTTCGAATAAATGATTACCTTAAAAGATATTAGAGATTCAAAGTGCAGTGGCGGAAACCACGCGATAGTTTCTTGCAGAGGGCACGTGGTTACCTTATTTTGTGCAAAGTTTTATCTACTAACGAAGGCAGATGAGTAGTCGGGCCACCTGATGAAAAGTAGTCACCGACGCCTATTGAAATCTGCTACACCAAAGGTATAACTGATGCAGCTACGTGAGACATAGGATAACATCCTATGTCTCACGTAGGTACGTCTCATTACCTAGTAAATACCATGGTGCCCTTAAAACCAAAACACAGTAGGGTTTATATTCTACTGCAAAATTACCACCCCAGACGGCCGCCTGTAAAAAGGACCCCATGACTTCTATAAATACAGGAATTTTAACACTTTTTTATAATGATTATAAACTAAAATTAGTTAATAAAAAACAAATGACGCGACGCGCTGACGATTATTTGTGTCTATTAATACGACCTTTCAATGTCGCAAAAGTGCCTAAAGGCTCTTTTTTTCCCAACGTAAAAGTCAAAGTTAGGTCCTGAAATATATTACTTGTACTTGACTTTGTAACTCCGAAATAGAAAGGTATTGCTCTCGTGTCCGTAATTGAAAGCTGGATTAATGAATTCGTAATAAATAACCTTAATCTATTTGACTGACATTGCCATAGAATGCGCCAAACTGTAAATTTTTGTCGTATAAATTTATAAGATTAATGCCGGCAATATAAATAAGTTATTGTTTTGGATTATTAAAAATAATGTTGCTATAATCTAATTTTTTATCAATTACAATAATAAAAATACATTTTGTAATGTTTAATTAAACTTTGTTGTTCTAGTTTGATGTAGACATCAACTTTAAAAATTATTTCGATGAACTGAATACCGTATTTAGTCCACTACAAAAGTGTAACTATTCAAGTGTTACTTAATACCAAGTGAACGTCTTACTCGCCTCATGGCTTTAACCAATAAACAAAGGTTATTACTCTAACTAAGAACTCTTTGACCATAAAAATCTTGATACTCGAACAGTGACCGGGCTTCGAACAGGAAGAATTAAATCTATAAACATGCATTTCAAAACATTTTATATCGATAGAAGACAACGCCGACACGATAAACCTTAAATTCAACAAATAATTATTTAAAACATTACACAAAATATAAAAGAGCATAATCTTCCTTTGTAGTGCCCCTAAGCTAAGACATAAATGGACAGAGATAAATTAATTACATTATTATTGTAAGCCCTGCGGGTTTAGGATAGTTAATATAACATACGGAAGCAGAAAATGACTGTTAGAACAAATTAGTAAAGTTATAACCCAAGCGTTATGTATATTAAACAGCTCTTAATAAGAATTAATTATTAAATGTCCCTTTCTGTGATAATATATGATAAAAGATACAAAAGTCAATATTTTGCGTAGTGCAATAAAAACTTTCAGTGTAATTGATTTATTCTCATCAAATAAATTCCATTTCGTACAATCCTTCTAGCAGCTGTATTGTTTTCAAAATATTTTGTTTCAAATTCAATTACAATAAAAAGTCTCACTTTTGCACTTTTTATCATTATAGTCATATAACTGTACTAATTTAATCAATATTTTGATTATTCATTATACCAACCCACAAATGTAGCCAAGAGTTTCAAATGTCACCTAAGTTTATTTCAATACAAATAATATTTATTATAAATGTGAACACAACAACATTTTTAAACCTCTCAAATGTATTATGTTTTTTAAATGAATTAGAAAAATTTTAGATTTTTACAGATATAAATTAAAATGTAAGCGGTATGTAATCTAATCCGTTAAAAGTTAAATGTGATTTGAATAAACGTAAAACAATGCAGTACTTTTTCGTAAATAAACTTTCTACAGTCTGGACTGTTTGCTTTCGGTGGCTATTGTTCAAAAAACGGTACAAGGTAAAAACGAATAAAATATAACATAAGCGGTATTCACATAACAGAATCAACTGTAAGTGTGAAAAAAGTTACATAATTATATAACAACTTAAAAATAATCTCTTACAAGCTTTCTAATCGGAGAAAGGGCGTTAAATCTTCAACTTCACGAGCAACAGATTTTACTTACGTCGCTTTTGTCCAGGAGAAAAGAAGTTGGTAGTGATTTTAGCCGACCCCAGCACGGCTAAATTTCTCTCTAGGCTGGCTTGTCAGCCTTATTTTAGAACGGCAAGCATCATTTTGTTAACCACCTAGGGCTCAGTGTAAGAGATGAGCATGGCGGCAACTCTTCTGTGTCCTATTCTTGTCCTGCTCATTTCTAGGGTTCTTGTGGCTTCTCTAAATCTTTCCGTGTCTTCCTTCCATCAAGTGTTAACAAAGAGTAAGGACGGCGAATGGACAAAGACATGAACCGCGGCAGGAGTAGAAAAGTTGTTCTCCACAGTACTCTGCGGTTTATGGCACTGCTCACCTATTCTGGACATTCTTACGACACGAAAAACCTCCAGCACGTATGACATAGGTATCTCTTATTTAGTTATATCTCAAAAGATTCTGCATAACGTGAGAGGTGAGGGCAAGAGGCCCATGTCTCCTTTATAGCCACCATTTAATTACGAAGCATATGACCTTTAGAGTAAGACGACGGCACTAGGATACTCTACAGTACCCTTTCATACAAAATCAGGGAGCACAGTCTCCCTCTGCGCCTACATTTATCCACTTCAGTTGGTTTATAGAGCCGGAGCCATGTCTCCCCGTGCCGTGCGACTGGCCCTGCGAGCGGGCATGCTACCTCGCAGAAATTAATCATGTATCCGTGTAGTGCTAATATCTCCATATTAAAATCAAGAAATAGTTTGCAACGCATAGTTCTTCTTATGTTTTAGTTAGGTAATAACTTTTTCTACATTTTTTTGTACAATAGTAATATACAAGCCCACCTCATCTAATTTAGAAAGACTAAATAGATGGCTTTTTTATTATGTATATGGTTTCTTTTATAAGAAAAGATAGCATTGTTAGTCAAAGATTCTCGCACGATAGTAAAATGAAAGTGCCATCGATATTTCAGAGCAATTAGTTTCATCAGGCCTTACCGTAGGGCTGGGAAGTCCGTGTCGATGTTACTTATTAATAAAAAACCTTGGTAGTCCACAAGATTGAGTTTTTAAAGTAATTTTCTACCATTGTACTTGTAAAACTTTAAAATGCTACTTTACAATTATTTTATTTTGCTGTTTTTTAATACAAAATCGTAGGATTAATGACATTTGAATGTGCCACAAATACCTTTGCCTATTAATAAAGATAAGTTTCTAGCGAGTCAATAATGTTTAATAATAATTTACTTTTATATAAAAAAGACTAATATAAAAACAATATATTAAAAATAATCAGTAAATTATATGCTATAACTTTCAAAATATGCAATAATTAGTAATAAAATAATTTACAATGTACAATAACGCTCCCGATCGCTAGTTTTATGGCCACACACTCAATAAAGCTCACATGTCCGAGCCATTTCTCACATGGAACTATAGGTGTGCCGGCTAAGTCTTTTTTGTCACTAACTTTGCTCCATCTTACTTCGAAGTATATTTTAAGTAAGGAGAAAATGTTACTGTGATAGATGCGATAAAGTTATAATACCAGATTTTTTGTTGCTGAACTTTGGAAGAGAACTATACATTAATATATTTTTTTATATTCGTTACTACAAACTATGGAAACTAAGGAACGACTGCCACCGAAGCTTAGTGGTAAGGGCGTATGCTTTAGAAACCGGAGGTCGTGGGTTCGAATCCTGCAGGGACTCAACAAATTTTCATTGTTGTTTCCTAGTTGGTTAGGGCAATTTGGGTCGATCACCCAATTGATCGAAAGTAAGATGATCCATGCGTTGGATAGGCTTGTAAAAAATCAGACCACCCACCAACCCGCATTGGACCAACGTGGTGGGATAGGATCCAAAAACCCACTAATGGAGAAGGCGTGCATTAGGAGAGGCCTATGTCCAGCAGTGGACTACCACAGGATAATGATGATCATGAAATCTATGGGTATATAAAAAAAAATATGGCCGTACAGAAAAATTATAAACATCTTCTTTATATTATTTCCATATTTCCTTTCTTTTCCAATGTATTTAGCAGTAAATTAAGACGACATTTGTTAATTAAAAAAGAAAAATAAATAAACTATATTTATGTAATGACCAGATTGATATAGCACTATTGAACACAATGTAAAACCCAAAAGGTATCAATTGGAATACATTTATTAGAAACAACTATAAGCCTATATGCAACAGTGGACTAGCACAAGCTGATGATAATGATGATGATGAGTAATATTATAATGAACTCACTTGCCGCTATGTGTCCAAATGTGCTTCTCCATGTTCCGTTAGACCTTGTCGTGTTGGTATTTTAGTTGTGTACTATTGTTATTGCTATTACATATAAATTTCACTGTATTCTTGTTCATGTTTAAGTTTATTATTTAAAATCATAAAGCATGCTGTGAATCATCTAAGTCCCTAATTAATGATGTAAAAATTAATGAAACTAAATCAATTAAAATGTCACCAAATACGCGACATTAGCGCAATGGAATTGCCTGTTCTCAAATTCGATAAAGTTAAATATTATATTTCCATAATACAGATCCAATGAATACAAACAATTTACGTAACGCTTTTAAAACTTTGGCTACACCTACGAAGTTGTTCAAATACTTATTTTGTTTATGTACTGCAATCAGAACAATTCAAAATATGTTCATGCAGAAAAAGAAAAAGTCAAGGCTTGCTTTGATATACAATTTAAAAAGTTTTTTTTCAAAATAGTGAAATATTCTTTTACTACTAGAAAGTTACATAATCCCTGTCTAATATAAACTATTTTTCACCTCAAGAAAATCTAATTAAATCGAAAAAATGCTTTAAGAAACATATTAGGTTCTGATAGGATGGTTTGGGGCCATATAGATTCAAAATCAAAGCTGTAAGCAGAAGAAGTCTACCCGATATTTATACTATAAAGGGGACTAATGGCCCTTCTTCTCCTACTAGACTACAGTGTGATCAACAAAGAGGTGAAAACGTATTGACTGTCACCCTTTACAAATATTGGTCGTCTGCCGTAATATCATTAAACCTGGTTGACATTTAGTAGCAAGGCCCATTCATGTGGATAAAATTAAAATAATTTAGTGAGAATATATTAAATGGTCGTGGTATACTTGAACTTGTTACAATGATTTACATCGTTTAAAATTTTATAACAAACTTATACCTCAACGCCTATTGTCGTAAGCTATAAATGCTGCCTACTGTATGACATAGGATGTCACGTCTCATTTATACAGTAAACACGCTAGCTACGGTGCATTTCAACTCGGAACACGGCAGCGTAATCAATGCTACTGCTTTGTGGTTGAATTAGGCACCACGCTGTGAAAAAGGGACCCGCTTTATGTATTTTTTTAATACCATTACTACAACGGTAAGATTTGTTTTTGATTGAAATTTGTTGGGCTTACATTTCGTTTATGACCACTTGTTTATCAATTTGTTTACATTTATTTTCTTTTACAAGAAATTTAGCATAAAACATTTATATTATTTGACACAATATATTATTTAATTTGTAAACCTAAAACAAATTCTGATAACTATACTAAAATAATAAAACACCAAATATTCTCTTCCAACATTGTGTTGCTGAAAAAAGGGCTGTACCCATAATAATTTGCCTGCAAAGCGCTGGCGCGACGTAATATGCTTTGACGTCAAACCGCATCTCCCACAAGCTAATTTAAAAAAGTGTGACAGCAATTATTTTGCGGCCTTTGTAACAGAAAACAGGCGACCGTTATTTTATTGCATTGTATTATATTTATTGTAATTAGAAAGCGTAATAATAAAACATTATATCACAACTGATTTTAAAATCTAAACTTATAGCAATTAAATATTGACGATTTCAATAGAAAGTAATCAGTTTTTTAAAATATTAATGTGGTAATAATAGTTTATGTTGGTAACGTTAATTCTGTACTAGCTTATAAATAGATGTATCTAATATGTACATACAGTTTTACCCATTTTATCGCGGCTAATCCATACTCATCACCATCATCATCATCAGCCTGCATAAATCCACTGCTGGACATAGGCCTCCCCTACCGCACGCCTTGTCCATTGGGGGGTTTTAGAACCGTATCCTACCCCACTAGTCCAATGCGGGTTGGTAGGTCGACTTTTTTACATTCCCATCCGAAGCATGGGTCGTCAAACTCTGTGTCTAATGATATACACATACAATTGTAACACTTCATTTATATATATGTATATACATCCGCATTGGACCCACCAACCCGCATTGGACCAGCGTGGTGGGATACGGTCCAAACCCCCCAATGGAAAGGGATGTATTAGGGGAGGCCTATGTCCAACAGTGGACTATCAAAGACGGATGATGCATATACATAAATACACCTCGTAGAAAATAGTCAACACGCGAGCGAAGTCGCGGGCTGAGTAACGGTCTCAATGACCGTTTCCAGGTGCAATGTTTACGGGACAAGCTAAGATGTAGTTTGTCATACATAAAAGAGTAATGGTTTGGTTTGATTTATGTGAACCGTGATGACAATATCTTGAGGTCTTGCCGTATTGGTGAGATTGATTTAAGGACTGTTAATGGGAAGCATAAATAATTTTTGTCTTATATATGTACGTTGTAAGCCTGCTATCCTGCAATGGGTAATAGTGAGTAATAACTATATCGAAACCATGTTCTCGTTTTTGTATTCATTCGAGCTTAAATTTGTTTTCACAATATTCAGTAAACTTATCTAAAGTTCGCCAATAAAGTAAGATTTATCTGTGTATTTATTTGTAATAAAACAAATACAAAAGTAGAACCAGCTTTAAAAACAGTCAGCCTGTGTTTTTTCACTGCAACGGAAGTGTGTCACGGCCTTACTTCCGGCAGATCGTAAAAAAGACGAGGGTAGCTCAGAATGTGTGTTTTGTTTACATCTTGATAGCCCCGAGCCCGTGATGTCTATGTGCCAAATATGGTCTATATTTAGATGCCTAACCTAACCTTTACGCTGTACAAAAAATTATTGGAGAGATTGATTAATATTTAAGTATCAATTATGTATGTTGTGGACACAAAATCAATAAGAAAAGAATTACTTTTCATTATTTTAAACTTATTACACGTACATATAAATAGCATCAACAAAAAAACTGTATACAATATCAGTTTTCTAAATTTATTTTTAAATATAGTCACAGTTATGAAAAGATATATTGGAATTCATATTTATAAGAATGCACTGTATAATTACTAAAATACATTATGTATAATTACATAATCAAGAAAATTGCTTAAAATTCACCTCATTCTAAATTTAGTCTTAATATTGAACCAGAATTATAAAAATTATTTCAGGATTTTAGCGAAAGGTCACTGGTTATAAATATTCCGTTTATATTTTGGATCTAATCAAACTGAAAGTTGGAACAAACTATTTAAAATTCTGTCTGCGATCGGACCGCTCGAGGTATTTTCAGTTTTATTTATGGTAGGTCAAAATGTTGGATTCAAATTGTCTCAGTCGGGTAATGATTGACTTATGTATCTATAATTATGTGTTCATAACAGTAACATCTAATAATAGGCTAACAAGACTTTTTCGATACTGTTTTACGCCTTTTAAAAATCTAGATGAAGAAATCATCATCATTAGCCTGTGTCAGTCTACTGCTGGAGGCCTATGTCCGGCAGTGGACTGACATAGGCTGATGATGATGATGAAAAAATTTTATAAGAAAAAAGTGACCTACTTGAAACATTATTTAAACATTTAGGTCAATGCAAGCAGATAACAACGTGATCTCGCATTAAAACTGCCCGCGTTTTCATTTATGATATCTTTTAAAGTGTTCATTTCATCAAAATGTTTTAAGTATTAACTTTTATGTAATCTTGTAGTGTATTGCCTTAAATGAGCTTTGAATATACCTTATTGCAATTTATTTAAATGTTTATATTAATTTGATTATTGTGAGTTATTTTTTATCATGTATATGCATAAACATGCTATCACCGACTTTACTGTTATTCAATAGCTGTAATGATAAAATAAGTTCAATTGCATAGGTCGGAGCACAGACTAAAAATATTTTATTATAATTAAGATCTGGTAATCCCACTTCAGCACTGGCAAAGACCACGGCCGCTGGAAAGTGTTAAAAATTAAACGTCGGCTATTTTAAAAATCCTTAAAAAGTCCTTTTACTATATATAGATCAGTTTAATTTAGCACCTACCTGTATGGCAAAGCAATATAAATGCTAAACTACATTCACAAACAGGAACATACATATGGTTACTTTATGTTTATTAAAAATTAAAGTGAACGTATACATTGTAATTAATATAAGAATTGATTGTTTGCAATGATTCGTCTTAATTTGTTTTTCTAACATCCTATTAGTCTAATATATAAAGTGATATTATAATGAGGTACACGATTGTTTATATAAAACTGTTTCTACAAAATCGGAAAAGACACATTAAGAGTTTTCCTACTTTTCACTCTACAAACGGGGCCTCTACAAATTGAAAAATTATTATAATGTAAAAAAGTTCCATTTGTCGTATAGAAATCTTATGTTCCGAGAGTTCCCATAAGAATATTTGACAGCCTGAAATATTAAGTAGAAATTTATGCCATTGGATACGAAAAATATTAGAATCTGCATAAGAAAACTGCGTTCCTCGACATAAAAGAGGTTTTTTTATATTTTTGAATCGCAACTAAAACTACAATAAAATTGAGCATTTGGAACTGCCTCCGTAGCCTAGTGGTATGAGCATGTGCTTATGAAACCGGAGGTCGTGGGTTCGAATCCTGTGGGGACTCAACTAAATTTCATTGTTGTTTACTAGTTAGTTAGAGCAATTTGGGCCGATCACCCAATTGGCTGAAAAATAAGATGATCCATGCGTTGGATGGGCATGCAAAAAGTCTTTCCACCCACCAACCCGCATTGCTCTAGCGTGGTGGGAAATGGTCCAAAACCCCCGAGTACATAGGGGCGTATTAGGGGAAACCTGTTTCCAACAATAGACTAACAGAGACTGATGATGATAATAACTATGCATTACATGACCTTAAAAACTAAGTTAATAATCATTGTTTTATATTGTCAATGTATACTTATTTTTTTTAGAATTCATATGCGTTGGGCAGATCAGATCCGTAACATTATTGGAATAGGAGTCGTCTATAAGGCATCTATACTGCCAGGGAACGCGTTAAGTGGAATCCAACCATCCACGAGACAACTCATGGAATACTACGCAAGGAGGGGAATACTCAGGTTTAATTTTTGTAATCATTAAAAGTAATATGAATTTAAAATTTTATTCAGTTGGAAATAAAATTCATATATAAAATCTTAAAACATTGAGCAAAGTCCGTAATATATTCTGGTAATTTATTTCCCTATACCTATGTGCTCTTTTCAGATCTAATATAGAATATGTGGCTGGTTTCCAAATTTTATATGATTGATTTTCAAAATGGGTTAGACACTCGTTTAAAAAATATGGCTAGTTAACATTAAGTTGTGTCTTTAACACGGGTGGACCGAATAGGACAGTTTTATGTTAGAAAACTGTTTTCGTAGGGTTTCGATGAAATGCTATTAATTCCGATTCAAGGATAGTATCTTAATAGAGTATAGAAATAAAGGAGTGACTATTAAAAATTACATATTTGTGCGATCAAATTTAAGATACATTCTAAGATATTAGAGAAACATGAATGCAATGTTCTACTGAGTAGTAATCTTTATAATAAATGTTAACTATGAAATATATATGTAGGGTGTAATAAATATATTTCAATACATATAAAGCATAATCTGTAATAAACCCTTAAAACATGTTAAACGTTGGCAAAACTATACTAGATTATTATATTCTTACGACACTCTCCGTTTTGAATTAGATCATATATCTTTATATTTAGTATTAAGTGGATATGTTAAGTTTCTCAACTAATATAGGATGCCTCCAACTTTGCTTTATCAATCTCTACTTTAGTATCACGCCTAATCAAGATATGATAAATTTTCATAGAGGCATTTTTTAATGAGCCCCCTTAGCATTGTACTTCAGAAACTAGCTTCTGTCAGCGGCCGTTGATTAGCCTGGAAGGCCCTTTGACTCATATTTGTACAGCATTCTTTTTTTATTTGTATGGATACGACCCAATTTGTATCAAGTGTGTCGTACTTCATTGGCGTAGCTATTTACTAGAAACGTTTTATAAATCTCGTAAAATCTTAAAGATGGTATGAAGCGACATTTTATGCGCATGAGCTAAGCAAACTTGTGGTAAATTATATTTCTTTTTTTAAGTTGCACGAGAATTAATACGATTTTTATTGCATGCTCCTCTACTTTTGTACGGGCATGTTTGTATACCACTTGTTGAACGCTGAACCGTACACTTTTAAGTAATTAGCGTGACGGCCCTTGTCGTTTAAATATTGAAATAAAAAAACTTTGTACAGATAATCATAAGCCGTTTTAACAGATTTTAATCTCATAATTTATTTATCAACTTCACTATTCCAACGCTAAGTTTTTAAAAAATACCATAAAGATCGGGCATGTAAAAAGTCGGTCCACCACATTGGACCAGCGTGATGGGATACGGTCCAAAAACCTCTAATGGAAAGGGGGTTCAGTAGGTAGTACTTTAAATTAATAGTTTCAAAAGCCTTAATTACCATTTGGAAGTTGTATACCTTTGAAAACATTATTTGAATCACTAAAATATTCGAACTATGGGTACTTATACCGCAATACTGTGTTGTTTTTGTTAAACAATTGTTAAATAAGATTATGCGGTCCAAAACATAATGACCAAACCTAGTAGTCCTATCTTTGTTTCTATATGAGCACTCGTGCAAGGATGTTTAATAATAAATTAATTTCATCTAAACAAGCGACGCCGCCAAAACCGAAAGCAATCTGTTCAAGTGTGTGGATGTGTACAAATAATTAAACAAAGGTTTGAAATACGAATGCATACCGCAAAGGTTTGGGATAAGGGCATCTAAAACTTAAAAGCTTTTAAATAAATAATGACATTAAATGTTTCATTAAAGCAGTGCAATTGTTCTTTGAATATATTGATAAAACAAATTTTAAAATAATTTTTTGTATAAAGAAATTTTGAGTATCTAACTGAAGTTATGTTAAATTCTGAACAGCTCTTATTCTTAACGATGTAACGTTTTATTATTGGAATTATTAATAAAGTAGTTTGTAAACAATATTGATTTATACCAAGGATAATTCGGGAAGCAATGTAAATTAAAAAATATCCATATTTTAATAGAGAGGATGGTTGGTCTTTGCCACTTTCTTAGGATCAAAAATTAAACCTACAGATATAAAAACTACAAAGCCAAAGGACAAAATATATACTTTTTGTCAAACCAATGTTCAAAATTAAGAAAATGATGAAAAAGGAATGAATAAAGAATAAAATGAAATTTTATAAGATTCTCCCATGCGACCTTTTTTTGTGTCTATAGTTACTGATATTTAAATGTTATTTTTTATATTTTAGAGGTTAAACGACCAATAATTTTATTAAGAAATGTCTATACAACGTAATAAGTAAAAAGAATAAGTAAAAAGAAAAAAAAAATTGTTTACAAAACACATTAAACAGGGGAGCTCCTTTGTTATATTGTGTAATTTTTTTTTTAGTTTTATTGACTTAATTGTTTTAAGATGTTCATGTCCATGTTTAAGTTTATTCCGTTAAATCATAATATATGCTCTTAATTATCTAAGTCCCCTTAAAAGGTGAGAAAAATAGTGAGAATAGTTTCTATTCTCACTATTTTTAATTTAATTTAATTAACTTTAATATAGGAATTGATACTGATATTTTGTATAATTTTTTTTAGTTTTATTGACTTAATTGTTTTAAGTTGTTCATGTCCATGTTTAGGTTTATTCCGTTAAAATCATTATATATGCTCTTAATTATCTAAGTCCCCTTAAAAGAAAAATAGTGATAATAAAAACCAATTGAAACAGTCACGACATCAACGCGACCTTAGCGCGTAAAATGTGCCTATCCATACTTATATTATCACGAGAAATAATTTCTTTATATTACAATTGGCTCAGACACTACTGAACCTAGAAGTTTTTCACCACAGGAAAATTCTTTAAAAACCGAAAAAAAAAACACTTGTGGACATAAAATAGGTCCTACATGGATTGAGGCCATATAGATAGAAAATCAAAGACTACATAAATAATTTTGTGAAAATTAACATATTTAATGGTCGTGGTATATTTTTATAGTATACACAAACTTATAACAATGATTTTATTTGAACGTTCAAATTAAATAACAAAGTAATATTAAAAAGATTTTTTCGTATTAAGTCATTACGAATTGAAAATAAACTAAAAATTTAAAGATGTCTTTCTTATTATTAAAAAAAGACAAAATATTATTCACAAAGTAATGATAACAAATTAACTTTTCATCGCCATACTGGCTCTGTAGAAGAATTTTTCTTAAAGGAAGTAGGATTGTTTATAATAAACAGCATGGGAACGTTATTCTTAGGTATACTGAAAAATACTAAGGACACGTGTAATTTGTAGAACTAAAACAAGTTTCGATATCTTTTTAAAATATTAAAACACCAATTGTTTTTAAATTCCACATCGATTATTCTATTCCAGCGTAGTGTTACAGAAAAGAGTTCCGCAAATATATCAAAATACATTAGCTGGAAGCGCTAACATTACGCTAAAGACTGACATGAAACCACATCCCACACAAGCTAGTTTAAATAAGTTTGACACCAATTATTTAGCGGTCTTTGTACAAAAAAACAGACGACCGTTATTAGATTTTAATTAGAAAGCTTAATAACAAAACGTTATATCGCAAATGACTTATTAAAATATAAACTTATGGAAAAAAAATATTGTCGGTTTTAGGAGAAAATATTCAGTTTTGTGAGATATTGAAATGGTCATAATATTTTCTGTTGGCAACGCTAATTATGCACACGGAAAGAAATACAGTTTTACCGATTTTTCGCGATTAATTACTTAAAATTTATTCAAGAATCATATCCGATTTCAAAAAACTAGTTTCGGGGGCCAAGGTCATGGAAATACTGCTTTGTAATGTGCCAGATAGAAAGAGTCAATCCGATAACTGTCAATTTTAAATATTAAATTATTTGAATACATTAAAACTAAAAACAGAATCTTGCGGTCTCTCTGTATCGATGTGCTGGATTTGAGCGTCGTTAGATATAGAAAAATGGTAAGTGGTAATAATTTTTATATTTTATTTATTTAGGAGTATTGTAAGTCGCCCTTATATGGGTAATACCTAATAAGTAGTAGCTGTATCCAGAACCATTTACATGTTGTCTTGTGTGTGTATTCGTTTATAGTTACTTAGGTTCTTGTTAATTAGACATTTAAATACGGTTTCAAAAATAATTATTTGTCATAAAACAAGTAAAAAAATAGATCAGCTTCAAAAAGATCCCAGACTTGTTTTTTCGCTGCAACGGAAGTGTGTCACGGCCTTACTTCCGACAGATCGTAAAAAAGACGAGGGTAGCTCAGAATGTGTGTTTTGTTTACATCTTTATAGCCTCGAGCCCGTGATGGATACGTACCAAATACGGTCTATATTTGAAAGAATAACCTAACCTTTACGTTGTACAAAAAAGTATTAGAGACATTGATTAATATTTGACTATCAATTATGTACGTACGTATGTTCTTGGACTAAATATCATTTACAAAACAATTACGTTTCATTTTTTTAAACATATTACACGTACATATAAATAGCATAAATAAAAAAATTGTAATATCAGTTTCCTAAATTTATTTTTTAATATAGTCATAGTTATGTAAAAGAGATATTGGAATTCATATTTATATGAATGCACTGCTTAATTGCTAATGACGTAGTCATAAAAATTACTTAAGATTGACTGAATCCTAAATTTTATTTAAATATTCAATCAGAATTATGAAAATTATTGTAGGACTTGTATAGACTAAATAGAATTATGCCAAAATATGACATAGAAAAGTATACACTCTGAGTAAAAATATCATAACTGTCTTCAATCATGTTTTTAACTTGAACTTTCATAACACGGTCTCTAATCTTCATTTGTAATGTATATTACACCTGTGTTCATTTATCACTTTTTTAACACTGTGCAAATTTATAATTGTGATAGTTCGTCTTCTAATCAAAATATTTAGCCATACATGTTGTCAAATTCCACATTAGATTACCTAGCTACACCAAATCACAATAGGAGAAGTTTAATTTAACACCTTCATTGATTGCAAAGCAATATTAATGTTAGTATTAAGTCACAAACAGGAACATATATATGGTTATGTCAATTACATTCAAAGTGGACGTAAACACAGTAATTAATATTAGAATTGATTGATTGCAATGATTTGTCTTAAGTAACTCGAGAGTCTTAGAGTAGCATTATTATGAGTTTTACGATTGTTTATATAAAACAGTTTCTACAAAATCGGAGGTCAAATTAAGAGATTTTACTTTTCAAACTAGTGATTTGACAATTTTGAAATATTATTGTAACGTAAAAAAGTTCCATTTGCCGTATAGAAAACTTATGTTGCCGGAGTTCCCAAAAGAATACTTGGTGGCCTGAGATATTAAGTAGAAATTTATGCCTTCAGTTACGTAAAAGATTAGAATTTGCAGAAGAAAATTGCGTTCCTATGACATAAAAGAGACGTCTTTTTGAATCACAACTAAAAGCACCATAAAATGGAGCATATGGTTAGGAGTTATTTATTTTAATAAGCATACTCTGTGTATTAAATATCAGACTTACTTATAATAAATTAAATAACATTAAATTTTCAAGTTTACAATATTAAGAAACAGTCAATTTTAAAAATAACCACACATTAAATAACCTTAAAAACTCAGTTAATAATCATTGCTTTATATTTAATTATTTCTATTGCTTGCGCGAATATTATACATTATTAAATAAAATTACTTTACGGATTTTATCGGTTTATTTTACATTTTAAATTCCCGACGTTTCGAATACTGTACAGATAAAATCAGTTCATTTTGCATAGGTCGGAGTACAGATTAAAAATAATTAATAAAAATTAAGATCTGGAAACCCCGCTTCAGCACTGGCAAGAAGACGCATGACATCTCAGTCTACCCCGTGACCACGGCCGCTGGAAAGTGTTCGAAACGTCGGGAATTAAAATGTAAAATAAACGCGATAAAATCCGTAAAGTAATTTTAATTAGTAATTGCTTTATATTGTTAATATATTCTTAATTTTCTTAGAATTCCTATGCACTGGACAGATCAGACTCCGTAGCCTAGTGGTATGGACGTCTGCTTTAGAAACCGGAGGTCGTGGGTTCGAATCCTGCGGGGATGCCACAAATTTTAATTTTTGTTTCCTAGTCGGTTAGGGCAATTTGGGCCGATCACCCAATTGTCAGAAAAGTAAGATGATCCATGCGTCGAATGGGCATGTAAAAAAGTCGGTCCACCCACCAAGCCGCATTGGACCTGCGTGGTGGGATACGGTCCAAACCCCTAATGGATAGGTGTATTAGGGGAGGCCTATGTCCAGCAGTGGACTAACAAAGGCTGATGATGTGGACAGATCAGATCCCCCGCGACATCGAATGGGAATAAGCATGCATACTGTGAGGGACGGCGATAAGTGAAATCCAATCATCAGCGAGACAACTCACCAAAGACACGACCTTCAGCAATGAAGTTTACGACACGAGAAGGGGGAAACTCAGTTTTAATTTTCGTTAATATTAAAACAATATGAAATTAAGGTTTTATTCAAAATTTTGTTTGCAATAAAATTCAACCATAACATTATAGGTGTTATGGTTGAATAGGACTCGTAAAACTTTGCTTTATCAAACACTACTTTACTTTCACACCTAATCAACATATGATATCTTTTAATAGAGGCATTTTTAATGAGTCGTCCTTAGTGCTGTACTTTACAAACTAGCTTCTGTCAGCCGCCGTTTAATAGCGAGGACGGCTCTTTTACTCATATCTGTATAGCATTATTTTTTATATTTCTGTGGATACGATCCACTTTGTATCAAGAGTATTTAGAGGCGTAGATGTAGCTGTACTTAAAACGTTTTATATGACAGATTTGAGATTGTCGTATAATCTTATAGACGGTTTAGAACGTCATTTTAATTGCTTAAGCTAAGGACACTTGTTGGTGAATTATATTTATTTTTTTAATAAAATTTTTATTGTCTGTTCCTTTACTGTACAGCCATATTTGTAAGACACTTGTTTAACGCAGAACAGTAGACTTTTTAGTATTAAGGTTGACGGCCTTTGTAGTAAAAAAATTGATTTCAGATAATTCAAACTATAAGGCGTTTTAAAAGTTTCAAATCTAGCAGAAGTAGTGGGACTAAAGTAGATTTTGACCATTTTAGTTTTACCAAAGGCAAGAGTCTGAAAGCGTAATATTACAGTTAAAAAAAGCCTCCCGTTTAGGCAATTTATGTAGCTTGCGCACATTTTATTTACTTCATATAATAATTAAGATCGTTATGACCTATGGTGCCGAGACTTGGACACCTATGGTTCGACTGGTCCACAAATTTAAAATCGCTCAGCGAGCTATGGAGAGGGCTATGCTCGGAGTATTTCTGAAGGACCGCATCAGGAATGATGTGATCCGTCAGAGAACAAGAGTGGCAGTGGGCCGGTCATATAAGCCGCAGAACTGACGACCGCTGCAGTCGGAAAGTTCTGGAGTGGAGACCAAGGCTCGGCAAACGTAGTGTAGGACACCCTGCGGCAAGATGCAGTGACGACATTTGCAAAGTAACCGGTGTGGGCTGAATGAGAACAGCTAAAGATCGTAAGCGGTGGCGTGCATTAGGGGAGGCCTATGTCCAGCAGTGGACTGACACAGGCTGATGATGATGATTATAATAGTGAATAAAACATCTATATGAATTCTATAATACTCGATAGCTTTGTCAAAACCTTATTTTTTCGCCCTTGTCCATTTAAGAAGTAAACATTAAAAATTATTTACTTAATTGAGGCTCTACTAAGCACTTCGGTTGTTGAAAATTTACCACCCGTTCAAAAAACTCGGTCTTGTCCAAAGAAGAACTGACAAGAAACTTTGCGGTCTTTTATATACAATTTATATAAAATAAAACAAATATTAGTTAGCTGTGTGAGTTTTAGAGCATTTTAGCAAAGATGTTTAATAATAAATAATTTAATCTAAACAAGCAACGCCGCCAAAACCGCAAGCTAGCAATCTGTTCATGTGTGTTGAATTTGTACAAATAATTTAACAAAGGTTTGAGGTGGGAATGCATACCACAAAGGTTTGGGTTGAAGGCGCCCAAAACTGAAAGATTTTAAATAAATAATGACTTTAAATATTTCAAAAATATAGAAATGAAATCAATGCTCATTACAGATTTAGTTATGGAAATAATATTCGGACTATCTAACTAAAGTTACGTGGAATTCTATTAGGCTATTTATCTTCTGTCGGTGGTAGTTGCCGTTTTAGCAAGGGACTGTCTAGGGTAGTACCACTGTGCCTATTTCTGCCGTAAAATATTAGTTTGAAAACACTACTGTGCTCTGGTTTGAAGGGCACCGTAGCCAGAGTATTTACTGGGTAAACGAGACTTAACGGCTATGACCGGTGACCACTTCCCATCAGGTAGCCTGACTGCTCGTCTGCCTGCGTAGGCAAAAAGAAATCCTATAATAATCTTTAATTAAACTACTTTTGTTACCAAAGTTATTTATTATATATTAGATGCCAAAAGAACATTAATATTAATAAAAAATGTCTATATAACATTAAAAGTGATTGATAAGTAAATCGTGTTCTTTTTACTGACCTAGGGAGGGGAAATTTCGTTGATAAAAAACATTAAACTAGGGACGAATTTCTAAAAATAAAATTAGGCACCGTTCTAAAGAATCTATTCGTTTCATCACAAATTATCAAGACGGTTTCTTCTGCCAAATCATGGAGCCCAGGTTTTTCTGTGCTATGGACTAAGTGGTGGAACATTATTATACATATGTTTCTTGGAAATAATATTATCTACCAATTTTATTATTACGTGAACATGATTCTGTCAAATACGTTTTAATATTTCGATTAGGCAATGGTCTAAACACTACAAGAATAATAATTATTTAAATTAAAAAAAGTTACATTTGCATCGTAGTACAAGATGTTTAATACTTTTACATTAGTAGGTTTATTCTAATACTACTTTTATTTATTTTTATTTACCAAAGCTTTATGCACAAGTAAATACATCCTACCTTTGGGTGGTACAGAGATAATTCAGTAGGTGCGCATATATATAACAAAACAAACGAAAAGTTTTTAATAAGCTTTAATGTTATATGTGTATACATTAAAAAATATATAGGTCATTAATAAAATTACGACAGGAATATTATATATACATTCTATTCGTATACTTACTTAAGTAAATACAAATACATAAACATAAATAAATAGACATATATAAATATCATTCATACTATGCCTTTCAACTTTATCTGCAAAATTAAAAATAATAAGTCAGACTTTTTCCTCAGCTGACAGTTTTTAAGCAAGTGTTCAGGAACTTTCTTTTTAAAAATGGGGCGACTCTCTGCCGTCCTGGTCTCGAGAGGTAACGCATCCCACAGAAGAACACATTGAACAAAGAAAGAGGAGTGCATGACATCCGAGCGATGTGAAGGACAAGAAAGTAGAGGTTATTTGTAGAGCGAAGTTTTGTGTCGTGAAGCGAGCAAAGATATTGAAAATGGGAAGTTATATAAAAGGAGAACTAAGGAAAGAAAACAACGTCGTCAACGCTCTCAATGACCGCCCCTGGCGTATAGGTAACCACAACAGTTTGGAACGATATGGCGAAACGTGGGCATATTTACGTAGATTAAAAATGAATCAAATGTAATTATAGAGAAGTTGGTCTAATATATTGAGCTGAACTGCATTCAGGTCGAAATAGCAGACGTCACCATAGTCGATTATAGGAAAAATTAGAGATTGTACCAGCATTACTTAGCGTCTTAATTGCCAAAAAGTTTTTAAGTCCTGTGACCTGGTCGAAATCCAGAACCATTTAACAAATTGATACTGTGAACAAATTGAGATAATTAGTGGGTAAGGATAGGAATTAACTTGCGCCGGCTGATTTTATCAATGCTAACAACATTGGATTTTATTGTTATGATTGCTTTGTTGATTTCTTCAGTAGTGACTGGATAAAACAAAAATAATTTATATGAGGACGCGCCGAACGGTTTAATCCTTAAAAACTCGTTGCCAGTCGATGCTCCCAAAGGAACGCATGTACATTAATTTGGGTTGGGACTTAGGAGGTTTTAGGACGTAGGATAGGATTTATTCATTTTTCCTGCTTTTTAAAATTGACCTATTTAGCTTAATGTGCTAAGACGACTCTGTTAAGATCTTATTTATTATAAGTGATATAAAAATAGCTTAAGAAAGGCTTCATGAAGTCCAACCTTAAAGGGATAAATTTAGTATATTCGGTATCAAGTAGCTAGAAAATTCTTGCTCGTAGATAAACATAGGCTGGAATATTGATTGTCTGCAAATCATCATCATCATCATTCATTCCTATTTATTGAGGCCAATAAAAAGGTGTCACGGTTTTTAAAGCTACGAGTAATAATACCTTGGCGAGTTTATAAACATCACAAGTTAATAGCTCTGCGTAAATGAATGCTTCGTAGTTTAAAGGTTCCTTTAAAGCACAAGTATATTGAAGATATAACTTCTGGAATATATCTTAAATTATGATTTGTATTAGACTAGAACATTGTTTAAAGTAGATAAAGCTATATATTGTACAAAACAGTCCTTCATTAGGACTCGTGAGTAATTCACGATCGCGTGCTGTCTTGCATTGAAAATGAGAGTTCGAAATAGGAAACGCCCGTTAAGTTATCCCACTCGTCACAATGAAGGGCCTCCTATAGGTCCGAAACAAGTCGGCACCCATGCCGATTTCATGTGAGTTCAGCCTTTTCTAACTTAGTGGCAGAAATCGCGAGGTAGTTTCTTGCAGAAAGCACGTTGGCACCCGCTCATGTCACGCAAAATGGTTTTTATAATGCCTAAATTCGGTAATATCTTTTTGGATAAAATTGTAGTTATTATGTAGTATATAATAAGACCTATCTGTTCATCATTATCATCATCATCAGCCCGTAAAAGTCCACTGCTGTTACATAATCTTAATTTTGCAGTAAATTCAGTTCCAAGAATACGATGTTCGGTTTCAAACGAACGCTCAGTTGTTATGAAATATTTCACGTACTTTTGTTATCTAATTTAACTGTGAATCCATACCAACTACTTTGAATTCAGTCCGAGGAACTCTCTTGGTGCTGGGAGAGTTATTTATTCAGAAACATACTGTTTTCGTCGCGTAGGTTCTACGTGCTGATTTAAGTCATGCAAACAAATATTAATTTAATAGAGAATGCTGGAAGAAAAAATAATAAAATTTTAAAACATGTTTTTTAAACATCATAAGTTAAGACGGTGAAATAACTTCCTCAACATGAATGATATGACCTACACTTACGTTTGTTTCTTATTTAAAAAAAGTAATTATACGAAGATCAATAATTATTTCGTGAATAGAGAATGAAACAAGATCTGCTTTTTTATGAGTAAATTGATTTTAACTCCTCATTGTGTATATAGTTAATTTATATTTAGATAATAATATGAAATAAAAAGTTTAATTTCCTATTATTAACGTATTAGATATAAAATATCATCTCACATATTAATTTTGAATTTTACCTGTAGTGATAGAATTTGCTTGAAAACATGTTGATATAATAATAGAAAGCAATGATCGTATAGATATAGCTATATATATAGCTCAGCGAGCTCAAGAAAAAATTGCTGCATCATTGATATTATGGTGTGCATGGAGTCTTGGATATAGTACGCAGTAGTAAGCAGTGAAGTACGCTAGGAAAAAATAGATCTACTGAGTTTCTTAGACTGGTTCCTCTCAGGTCGGAGACTGCCATTTCCGAACCGGTGGTAGATTAATTGACGATCAACGAAAGAATGTTATGCTAATTTTAAATCTCCGATAACTTTAAACGTATACATGCATCATGCATGCATCATCATCAGCCTTTGATAGTCCACTGCTGGACATAGGCCTCTTCTAATACACCCCTTTCCATTAGGGGGTTTGAACCGTATCCAACCACGCTGGTCCAATGCGGGTTGGTGGGTGGACCGACTTTTTACATGCCCATCCGACGCATGGATCATCTTACTTTTCAGACAACTGGGTGATCGGCCTAAATTGCCCTAACCAACTAGGAAACAACAATGAAAATTTGTTGTGTCCCCACAGGATTCAAACCCACTTCCGGTTTCTAAAGCACACGTCCATACCATTAGGCTACGGAGGCAGTTACAACGTATACATCATATCAAAATATGGTCTATGACACGTTTTATGTACATAATGAAGAATTTTTTAATGCAATAACTTTTATGTGAACGAAAAACTGTATTATCTTAAATAAGCTTTGAATGTGCCTGATTGCAAGTTTTAAAAATGACTATGTTAAATGCTTATTGTGCGTTATTCATAAAATATATATATAGGCTGTCATGGATTTTATTTTAGACCAATTCTAGTAGTACAACTATGTAGACCATACTATATGTTTATCTTTAACGGTTTTTGCAGCGTTTGAAATTTAATCGCACCATGTTGTGATTTTTGGTGCTATATTTTTTTTATTATTACATATCTATTAAACTATTTATCACAAAATTACTTTAAAAGATAGGAGCAATGAGAAGGTAAAATCTTTCTTTTAAAAAAGTAATGAACAAAATCGAAGCACTAAGAGCAGAGCAACAAGCTAACATTTAAAAATAAAAAAAGAAGTGATTATTTACATTATAGTAACATATTATTAACGAAATTAAAAAACAAATGTTTTTTTTAAAGGTTCTTTCGTTTCACGAATTTAATATTTTATAAAAAAAATATATTATTTTTGACTTTGTAATTTGAGTAAGAACGCTGCACCTCTTAATAATTTATTAAAAACCTATGTATAATTCAAAAAGAAAACAGCCTTAAAGAGAAACTTAAGGTAGCAGACAGAATTAATATTTATGTGCCCTTTTGACTTGTAGGTTAATTGAATAAAAATTAATTAAAGAACATGGATATTAATTATTTCTTTTATTTACGCGATTATACATATCAAATCCACTTATTTACGGATTTTTCGCGTTTTTTAAATATATTTATTCCCGACGTTTCGGATTCTTTTCAGCATCCATAATCACGGGCGGACTAAGTTGGTATATGTCTGTATCTCTATGTTTTCGAATAACCGTCAGTTTTTACTTATTATTAATTATTTCTCTATAGAAGTATACGAGTAAATAACTGAACAGTTTTTTTTTATTGTGACTAGTTTTAAAATATCTCACTACTGCTGATACTAACATTAATTTTGAGATATAATATCGTTAAGAAAATTAAAAATCTAGTCTGTTTGCCCTTTTCTAAGGTGTTTGTGGTGTCTTGGTCTCTTTTTATTATTTCTTTGATAGCTCTTCAGCCGATGGAAGAGAACTATATACTAACCTGTACAATCTCTGTATCTAATAAGAAATAGATTTTATAGAAAAGAAGCTTTGGTATTATAATATGAATCCACGTCTGAATATAAAGCTATATGGACTCTTTGTCAAAAATAACTAGTCATAGCACTAGAATAATGCAATTAGCTCAAACAGTCATTAAACGTAAGCTCCCACTGTATTTTGTATTCCCCAGCTAGCGACAATTGTATCCAGTAAAGCCTCTGCAGTGAAATTTCGGAGCTAATATTATCTAACGCTGTATAGCGAAATGTTTTGATAATATTTTGTTACAAATTGGCTAGTTCAATAGAGGGAATTATTGTTATTTATCTAAATTGTATTTGGAAACGTTATTTATAACTTCAAAGACAATCGGATTGAGGTCATCCTGAAGAACTACAACATTCCCAAGTTCTCCTACCTTTAATGGAAAAGCTTTTGCCGTACTTTTTTGTATTGAGCTCGTATGCTATAATATGATACACCGAGTTAGTCGTTACTCGCTGGGAGACTTAATTGCCGTCTGTACCGGGTAATGTGACTGAGTGGAAGAGCGTGATCGTCTTCAAGTACCCGATGAAATAGGCCATTGGCGCGATAGGAGGTAACTGTTATACACTTGGTGCGGTTGTAGAAGAGCACAAACTTTAACGACTTCTTACGTGGCAGGACGTAAAATTGAAGTGTTGGGTGTGCAATCTTGCAAGTACAACATAAACCGTTGTTGCCTCAATCTGGCCTGTAGGAATTTTAAAGAAAAAATAAATAAATAAAAAAAATTACATTTTTCGAGTTATGTCCGCAGTTTCTTTAAGATAGTGAACTTAAATAATATAAATAATAAGACTAGCAAAAGGTTATATATGGGAATTAGATATTACGAACTACACTCGATTCCTCTAAATTTTGGGTATTTAGACTAGTCTAACTGGGGTTTAAATTATAAATTATTTCTTTGAAGCTTAAAGACGCGATGTACAAATTTGAGTATTATGTATTGAGTAATAATTTTATTATTTAATATTAATAATGATTAGAACACAGCTTTGTTGCGCAAACCGTAATCCCTAACAAGAGAGATTTGTGTATACATATATGTATAAACACTGTAAGACAAAGCAATTAGCTTTAGATGTTAATATATGAACACAAATTCTGCATTTTTAACTTTAGAGTATGCGATAACAGTATTAAAATTTATTATTGATATTAAACCAACACTCTGTAGAGGAAATTCAGGTTTCGTGTATATTAAACCTATTACAATAACGGTTAAAAAAATGTTTGTTGGTGTTTTTTACTTCTTTTGAAGTGCTTTGTTTAGCACCTATAAAAATGGCCAACATAGAACTGCGTACTAAGAAATAAAAACCTTTATGGAAAAACTTCAATGCTTCATGAAAAGTTTGCATGATGTTAATATATAGGATCAATTATTTTATAAGTTGCGTTGTTCATCAATATTCTTTTTTTAAACAGATGTAATAAAACGTTTTATTTGTGTCATTGTGAGATAAAACTTACTTATTTATTACTTATTATTAGTTATTTAAGTCGAAATCCTGTCGCTGTACCATTGAAATAATCTTAAAATTTGTTATACGCTCATTAAAATTACAATATCTTTACAATATTTTTCAATTTCTTCTCAAATAAAAAAAATTGCAAATGCTAGAAAAAATTTTAAATATGTATAAATGTTGTTTTTTATCATTTGCAAGAACAAAAGAATTAAAACTAAAGGATTAATAGTAAACATTATACCCGGAAACGTTAATTAAGAAAGAAAATAATGCGATGGCAAAAAAATTCGGCTAGTGTTAGAAGGAACGAACGAACTGTAACCTTTTAACGATTTTGTCGAATTCCAATTAAAATGCCAGTTACTTTACCGAATCTAGCGCTTCCTAAACCAAACTATATTTGTCTTTTCAATAACGTCAACTACAACGGTTCTATTGAAAATAGTTTTGTTTGAATCAGATGTGGTCGTGGAACACAAATTTTAAAATACAGTCCAACTAATATGACGGATTAAGTACCATAACTAATCGTTACTTACATATAGAGAGTAAGTGCAAGTCAGTAATTTCCTTACAGCCTACGTGCGAACATGATCGGCATAGTGCAAGATCAATGCTATCAACACTTTTTTATCTGAGCTAAAGCTGACACTGAAGTGAATATTCGTGATGCTTTCAACAAACAAGACAAATACAAGCACAATGACAAATGGTGACATTTAATACTGACCTAAAAAACTCAAATATCCTTTATTAATTTATTTAATTTTATTCTTTTTTAGTAGTCTTCGTCTTGGTCAAAGCGCAGACCGAAAAACGAAAGGCAGAATAATGCTATATTATTTATGAATAAATAAAGTAATTGTATCTACTAAAATATTTCAAAACACAACTTTTACAAAAAAGAATACCCGTTCAAAAGTCGATAGCATTTAATCTAAAGAATCAAAATTTAAGTGGAAATAAATTTCTTTCAATCAAACTTGGCCTCCAGCCAGAAAAGTCTTTACGAATGAAATTATTTAACAAAACGTTTTCTTTTGCCAAATCTTAGGGAACGACGTATCTGCTCGTCTGAAAAAAAAACTATGTGAGCGAGAAAGGAGACGTGAAGAATTCTAAAAATTATAATAAACATTAAATAAAGTTCATTGCAACAAAGCACACAAAGAACCGTTTGTTTTAATGGAACGAGTTATTTCTTTTGAAATATGCAAATACAAGCATGACACGAAAAAAAGTCAAGTATTTTTTTGCCAAAATATAGTTATACTAAAACAAGAATATTTTTTTATTGCTTTCACAGGTAGACGAGCAGTCAGTCCACCTGATGGGATGTGGTTACCGACACCTATACCAGAAGTATTACCAATGCGTTGCCTCCGTGAGACATAAGATATTATGTCTCGTTTACCCAGTAAATACGCTAGCCACGTCACCATTAAAACCGGAACACAGTAGTGTCATCACACTACTGCGTTGTGGCAGAAATAGGCACTGCGGTGTTAACGGCCCAGACGGCCCCCTGCAAAAGAGGACCTATGACTTCTGTAAATAGAAAAAATTTGACAATTTATTATAATGATTACAATTAAAAAATGCTTAATAATAAACAAATTAAAGCAGAGCTAAGGGTGTCTATTTGTACGACCATTCAATGGCTCAAAAGTACCTAAAGGCTCTTTTTTGAGCGACGTAAAAGTCAAAGTTAGGTCCTGAAATATATTACTTGTATTCGACTTTGTAACTCCGAAATAGAAATGTAGTGCCTTCGTCTGTGTAATTGAAAGCTGGATTCATGAATTTGTAACAAAAAACCTTAATTTACTTGACTGATTGCCATAGATTGTGCCGGACTGAAGATTTTTGACGTCGAAATTTATAAGATTAATGCCGGCGATATAAATAAGTTATTGTTTTGGGCTATTTAAAATAATGCTACTATAATCTAATTTGTTTTATTAATTTTAATAATAGATTTTGTAGTGCTTAATTAAAATTCGTTGTTCTAGTTTGCTGTAAACATCTACTTTAAAAAATATTCGATCAACTGAATACCGTATTTAGTCCACTACAAAAGTTAACTATTCCAGTAACACTTCAAGTATTACTTAATACCAAGTGAACGTCTTACTCGTCCCATAATTTTTACCAAGAAACAAAAGTTTTTACTCTAAGTAAGAACTCTTTGACCTAAAAAGTAATATCTTAATACTAGAACAGTGATCGGTTTATGAATAGGAAGAATTAAATCTAAAAGGCAACGCCGACACGATCAAACTCATATATAAAAACTTTTAGTGTAATTTGTTTATTCGCATCGAATAAATTCCATTTCTTGTACAATCTATGAAATAATAGAGATAAAATCTAGCAGCTGTATTGTATTCAAAATTTAAAAAAAATACACGCTAAGGCAAATTACACAGAAGATAAAAGAGCTTAATCTCCCTTTGTAGTATCCTAAGCTAAGACATATATGGACAGAATAAAATTAATTACAACGTTGTTGTAAGCTCTGCGGGTTCACGGTTGTTAATATATAAACGGAAGCAGAAAATGGCTGTTAGGACATATTAATTAAGTTATACCCAAAGCGTAATGTATAATAAATAGCTCTGAATGATAATTTATTATTAAATATCCCTTTCTGTGGTGAAACATGATAAAAGACACAAAGTTAAAGTTTTGCTTAGGAGAATAAAAACTTTCAGTGAAACTTATTCATTCGCATCTGATAAACTCCATTTCCTACCTAAACAATCTGTAAAACAATGGAGAGAAAATCCTTTTAGCAAATTATTTTATTTTAAATTTAATTATAATAAAAAAGCCTCATTTTTGCTTATTATTATGATTGTTTTCATATAACTATACAAATTTAATTAATGTTTCGATTATTCATTTAACCATATTCCACAAACCTAAACAAGAGTTTCGAATTTCACCTCAAAGTATTTTAATAGAAATAATATGTGAACACAACAACGTTTTAAAACCTCTTTTATGTTTTTTATATTCCAGTTTCTAAAATGTTCTTGCTAAATAAAGAGATAAAAATTAAAATACACGTTACGTTTATTCTAATACGTTGAAAGTTAATGACAAAAACACGCAGTACATACTTTTTCGAAAATAAACTTTCAACAGTTTGCACTGTTTGCTTTCAGTGGCTATTGTTTAAAAACGGTAAAAGTTTAAAACCAATAAAATATGACATAAGCTGTATTCACATAACAAAATCAACGTAAATGTAAAAAAAGCACCGAGTAACTTAATGTAATTAAAGTTACATAAATAAATAAACACTTTAAAAATAATCTCTTACAAGCTTTCTAATCAGAGAAAGGGCATTAAATCTTTAACTTCACGGACAACAGATTTAACTCACGTCGCCTTTGTCCGGGGGAAAAGAAGTTGGTAGCAATCTTAGGCAATCCCAGTACGATTAAACGCTACTTCTCTTTGGGCTGGCTAGTCAGCCTTATTTAGAACGGCAAGCATCATTTTGAAAGCCGCCTAAGGCTCAGTGAAAGGGTTGAGTATGGAGACCACTAATGTCTGCCTATTCCTAGCCTGCTGATATCTTGGGCGCTTGTGGCTTCTCTAAATCTATCCGTGTCTTCCTTCCATCAAGTACTAACAAAGACAGACAGGACGGCGCATGAACAAAGACACGAAACATATGAACTTTGTACCAGACGACGGCGCTAGGATACTTTACAGCACCCATTCTTGCAAAATCAGGGAGCGCAATCTCCCTCTGCGCCACATTTATCCCCTTCAGGTGGTTTATAGAGCCGCAGTCATGTCTCCCCGTGCCATAATAAGAGTGAGATTTTGGCTTCCATGTCCCAAGGCATGCGCCTAGCCCTGCGATCAAACATGGTACTTCACCGAAATTGATCACGTAGCTCCGTATAGAGCCAAAATCTCCCTATTAAAATAAAGTAAAAGTTTGCAACGTATAGATTTTCTTATGTTTTAATAATGGAATAACTTTTTTTGCATTTTTTAAAAAAGTAATAAAAAAACCCACCTCATCTAATTTAGAAAGGCTTAATATATGGCTATTTTTACATATTGTATATGGTTTCTTTTATAAGGAAAGATTGTTAGTCATAGATTCTCACACGATAGTAAAATGAAAGTGCCTTCGATATTTCAGAGCAATTAGTTACATCAGGCCCTTCATGTGGGGTAAGGAAGTCCATGTCGATATGACTAATTTTTATTTTTGTATTGGTATAAAAAATAACCTTGACAATGCACAAGATTCAGTTTTAAAAGTAATTTTAATAACTTGTTTACCTCTTTCTTTGAATTAAGATGAGATTTTAGCGACTTAATAGTTAGAAATAATTTAATATATTGATCTTTACGTACTTACTTTAATAAACAATATATTAATGAAAAATATAGTTTAATATACCGAATACGAAACTATTCTTTTATTATAGGCAATAATTTGTAAAAACATATTTCACAATATACTTTAACATTCTCGATCGCTAGTTTTATGGCCACACACTCAATAAAGCTCACATGTCCGAGCCATTGCTCACAAGGAACTATAGGTGTGTCGACTAAGTCTTTTTTGTCGCTAACTTTGCTCCATCTAACTTCTAAGTATGTTTTAAGTAAGGAGAGAATATGTTACTGTGATAGATGCGATAAAGTTATAATAGCGGATTTTTGTTACTGAATTTAGGAAGAGAAAAATACATCAATATATTTTTTATATTCGTTACAAAGTATGGGTAACTATGGGTGTAATATGAAACAAAAGAAGACTGTTAAACATCATCATTAAAATAATAAATTTAAAGAGAATTACATGATTAGGATAGAACCAATTAGGATAATGACCAGATTTATATAGCGCTGTTAAACACAATGTGAACCCAAAAAATATCACATAGAATATATATTAGAAACAGAGCGAAAACTTGGGCCAACCATCCAATTGTCTAAAAAGTAGGATGTACGATCTATACGTCGGATGAGCATGTCAAAAGTCAGTCCACCCACCAATCTGCATTTGATCAGCGTGGTGGGACAAAAGCCCCCTAATGGAGGAGGCGACCACTACGGGAAGCCCAGCAATGTCAATGAAGGATGTCCAGCAGTGGATTACACAGGCTGATGATGATGTACTTGCAATGATAATGTGTCCAGATGTGCGTCTTCGTGTTCGGTTGCAGTTGTGACTGCATTTTAAATGTTCCGTTAAACATGTTGTTGGTATTTTAGTCTTCTCTAATATACGAATTGATATTGGTATTACATATAAATTGACTTGGTTTTAATGTGTTAATTTCTTACAGTATTCTTGTTCATATTTAAGTTTATTATTTATAAATCATAAAATATGCTGTGTAGCAACAAAATTTTATAAAAGCATGCAATTTATGTAGAAAAAAATAATTAAATTCGTCAAGAATAAATAATCAATTAAAAAAGTCACCAATTACGCGACTTTCACCATCATCATCATCAGCCTTTGATAGTCCACTGCTGGATATAGGCCTCCTCTAATACACCCCTATTCATTAGGGGATTTTGGACCGTATCCCACCACGCTGGTCCAATGCGGGTTGGTAGGTGGACCGCCTTTACATGCCCATCCTACGCATGGATCATCTCACTTTTCAGACAATTGGGTGATCGGCTCAAACTGTCTTAACCAACTAGGAAACAACAACGAAAATTTGTTGAGTTCCCGCAGGATTCGAACCCACAACCTTCGGTTTCTAAAGCAAACGCCAATACCACTAGGCTACGAAGGCAGTTAACGCGACTTTAGCGCAATGGGATTGCCCGTTCTTAATTTGTGATAAAATGAAATGTTATATTTCCATATCATAGAACCAAATAAATACATTACGCGACGCTTTTCAAACTTTGGCTACACCTACGAAGTTGTTCAAATACTTCTTTTGTTTATGTACTACACATAGATTAATTCAAAATAAGTTATTGCTGCCAAAAGTGAAAGTCAAGGCTGTTGATATACGTATAATGTAGGAACTACACAAAAAAGTATACAGTGTGCCCATCTTCACTTATATTACAAACATAAAAGATTTTTTTTTCCAAAATACTAAACTGAAACACTTTGGTTTATATTTATAGTTCCGAGAAGGGATCAAAAAGTAGTGAGAATAAAATAGAATATAATAAGGATAGACAACTTTTTACATAATCCCTTACACACGGCTCCAGAATTAATTTGGTAACCAGATGAAAACAGCTAGGTTCCAGATCTAGTGAATAAGGCGATGCTCAATCAATTGGAAGCCAGCTTGCTAAATGGCAGTCTTCGCTACTGCCAACATATGTGCGGGTGCGATATCAGGACGAAATGGAACACCCTTACGATGTTTATTAGTTTATTGACGGCATTCTCAACTCTGGGATTTAAAGCTGTAATAATTTTTCCACGCTCCAAGTTATCAATCATCAATATCACCCCTGACTCCCAAAATATTGAGGAAATTACCTTGCCAGCCGATGCCGCGGCATGAAAATTCTTCGGGGTCGGTGAGGTTTGCCATTCACATTGCGACAATTTCTGTTTTGTCTCCTGATTAAAATGATGATCTCATTCATCCACGGCAACAAAACGAGAGAAAATGTTTTTTTGTCTCGTTTCTATCTTCTTTTAACTTGTCCTACAATATCGAAATGTCAGGTCGATTATATTTTTGATTCTTGGCTCCCATTTTGCGGAGACTTTTCTTATTTTCAAAAATTGTGTCATTATGGATTAAATACCTCCATATGATGTTTATTTAATATGGAAGCATTACACTGTCTTATAAACTATCACCGGTTTGGAAATGGAAGCCTCTGACCTAAGAAGAACCGGCGTGAGAAACTCAGCGGGACTTTTTTATTTTCTTTCTTAAATTATTTTTACATCCAACATTATATTTTGACAGTTTGAAACAGCGTGGAGCACATAGTTTAATACCAGTATTTGTTGTATATCAAGTAGTCATTATAGCAATAATGTCATTTAACACACAGACGTTTCTTTACAACTTTTTCGAATTTAATTACAGATTATAGCTGAACGTTTTTATAATGCGCTTTCCTCAAATTAGGTATCAGATGGTTATTCTTCGGTCGCTCAAAACTGTTATTTTCAAATTTATCAGCATTTTCGTGGAAGATTATAGTGGATGGACGGCTGCATCTATATTCGTCTTACGTACATGTTCTCCTTGTTCTAAATTGAGAAGCTCCTAAACCTTGTGACAAAAGAATACAGCTGGCAGAGGGCTCGTGCGTCGTTATTTTTATTTTTTTAGTTATAAACAGAGGTTTTTAATAACAAACCCGCACTTGGTTTTTCACTATTTTTGAGAACACGTGTTGACAGAAAGCAAACAAATGATTGCATTCAGAAGAATGTAAATAGAATCGATTTTTTTAATAAGATAGCAAATATCTGAGCTATGCCTTTTATAATTTATTTATATTGATACCGAGGAGGATAGACGTTGTTTTTACTACTTTTTGATCTCTTCTCGTCGTTCTAGAAGAATCATTAATATATTTTAAGTAACTTGGAATGAATATCTGAAATAAAATCGACGCATCTGAGCTCGATTGTAACGGTGATAGACTTACTTTCACTACAATTTTGTTTTAATTTCAAAATCATTTAATTTTCAAAACATTACAACTTCTGAAAACAGATTGTTTCTAATTACATTGCAAATTAACTAAACCAACACCAGTTACTAATTCATTAGTCTAATATATAAGAAAGTTCACAATATTACCGAAACTTTTCATAGAAACAGTTCAAAATCGAAATCACATCAGTTTTCTACTTAATTCCTTTTCAAACTAGTCAAAATTGATTATTTCAAGTTCAGAGTTCAAAGAATTTTCAGCTAAGAATAAGTCTACAAATAGCCTCGGTTCGAAAAGATTAACTTGAGAAGTTTCATAGACTTAAAGTCTTTTCAATCACCTGAATGGAGCATTCGTTAGAATAATTTGTATTTAGTTCAGAGATTCCCAATAAGAATACTTGCAAGACAGTCTTTAATTTGAATATTAAGTATTGTAAATGCATATGCATCTTAGAAAAGATTAGACTTGCGAATAGCATTAGTTCTATAATTATTCATAAACTATGCTCTTTTAAGATCAAATCACAGAAATTGAGCATGGTTAGAATAATTTATTTTGAATGAGTTTTCAATAAGATTAGAAACAAGGAGGATACGTATTTTAATATTGCTAAAATTAGCTAAGCATTTTTTGAAATCCAGTGACTTGAAAGGACTTTAAAATGTTGTGATGGTCGCATTAAATTCTGATAATTTGATTTCATAATATGTACCTTTAAATCAGGATATAGAACAAGTGGTAGTTTATTAAAATTAGTATTTGAATCAACTTAACATTTAAATGTAAAAAATGATTATATATATTAGGATATCACTTTTTAATTAGATCATATCTTTAATAGTTAGAACTTTTAAAAGTCTTTCTTATTAGTCAGGTGACTGAAAAGATGCTTTTTAATCATTAAAACTAAATCTGATGGATTCCATTAATAAGCTATTTTTATGACTTCGAATATAGCTACCTCAAATAGTGTATCGAATTAAGTGAGTAATTTCATTAAAAACAAAAGCTATTTTAATCCAAACTTTAAAAACATGTTAAATGTTGGCAAAAGAATACTTAATTGTTATATTGTTAGGGTATCCTCCTTTTTGAATTGGATCATATATCTTTATACTTAGTGTTAAGTGAAGACGTTAAATTTAACAAGACTTTCTCAACTAATGTAGGACGCGTAAAACATGGATTTATTAATCTCTACTTTAAAACTAAATCTAGATAGATATCTTTTAATAGACGCATTTTTAATGAGCCGCCCTTAGCGTTGTGCTTCAGAAACTAGCTTCTGTCAGCGACCGTTGATTAACGAGGACGGCCCTTTGACTCATATCTGTATAGCATTCTTTTTATTTTTATGGATACGACCCAATTTGTATCAAGATTTTCGTACTTCAGAGGCGTAGCTGTGCTAAAAACGTTTTATATGACAGGTTTGTGTTTGTCGTAAAATCTTAAAGACGGTATAAAACGTCAGTTTATGCGCTTAAGCTAAGCAAACTTGTTGGTAAATTATATTTATTTTTTTAAGTTGCACGAGAATTATTGCCTATTCCTTTACTGCGCAGCCATATTTGTATAACACTTGTTTGACGCAGAACAGTACACTTTTAAGTTATTAGGTTGACGGCTCTTGTCGTAAAAATATTTTAATGAAAAAAGGTTGTCTTTAGATAATTTAAACTAAAAGGTGTTCTAAAAATAAGAAGTAGTGGCACTGAAGTAGATTTGGACCATTTAAGCGAGGAACATGTCCTGTTCATTAGAATCGTTCAGTAACATACCATAAGCTCGCTCGCCACCCGTTCCACCAAAGACAGGAGTCACTTGTTTAAGCAGTTTACGTAGCTTACGCACAATTTATGTATTTCATATAATAATTAATAACACATCTATATCAGTTCTATAATACTCAATAACTTTGTCTACACCTTATTTTATCGCTCTTGTTCATTTAAGAAGTATACATTACAAATTATTTATTCAATTGAGCACTTAGCAAGTTCAAAATTTACCACCGGTTCAAAAAACACATACATGTCCAAAGAAGAACTGACAAGAAACTCTGCGATATTTCATATTTATTTACATAAAGTAAAAGAAATATAAGTTAACTGTGTGGGTTTTAGAGCAATCGTGCAAAGATGTTTAATAATAAATTAATTTAATCTAAACAAACAACGTTGCCAAAACCAAAAGCAATTGTTCAAGTGTGTAGAGTGTGTACAAATAATTTAACAAAGGTTTAAGGTAGGAATGCATACCACAAAGGTTCGGGACTAAGGCGCCTAAACTAAAGGATTTTAAATAAATAATGACATCAAATATTTCATGGAATATATGTTTTGGAATGGTGATTTCGACTATCTATCTAAAGTTAAGTGAAATTCTATTAAGCTGTTAATGTTCTGTAGGTGGTAGTTCCCCTTTTTACGAGGGACCATCTGTCTGGTGGTACTGGTTAATATCTATTCTCCTATAATTCCAGTAGTACTTATACACTACTATATACTATCGATTGAAAATAATACCTTTGCTATAGAGTGCATTGAGTAATAACGTTGAACGTATGTTTTTGGTTTTGGCGCTTCAAGCTAGCAAGGATAAATATATATATACATTATATGAACTTATGAAGAATAAAGCTCTATAATAATCTTTCACTCTGTACTGCCTCCGTAGCCCCGTGATATGGGCGTGTGCTTTAAAAACCGGTTCGAATCCTGCGAGGACTCAACAAATTTTCACTGTTGCTTTCTAGTTGGTTAGAGCAATTGTCTGAAAAGTAAGATGATGCACGATATGATGAGTCCACCACCAACTTGCATTGGACCAGTGTGGTGGGATACGGTCCAAAATCCTCTAATGAATTGTAGTGTATTGGGGGAGGCCTATGTCCAGCAGTGGACTATCATAGGCTGATTATGCATGTGATGTAATAACTTTTAATTAAACTACTTTTGTTTCTGAATTTAATAATACTTAAAAAAAATATTTGTTATTTTTAAGATGCCAAACGATCAATAAAAAATGTCAATGTTCAGTAAAAATGTGATTTGTAAGCAAATCATGTCCTTTTTGCTGGTCTAGGGAGGGGAAATTTCTTTGACACAACACATTAAACTAGGGACGAATCTCTCAATAAAATTAGGCACCGTTCCAAAGAGTCTATTCGTTCCAACACAAAGTATCAAGACGGTTTCTTCTGCCAAATCATGGAGCCAAGGTTTTTCTGTGCTGCGGACTAAGTGGTTTTTGGGACATTAATTCTTTTTGGTTAATATTTAAAATATATTGACAATTATTTTTTTAAATATATTTTCAGTGCAATGTCTCACGAAAGTTTTAATTGTTTAATAGCTCAGCGGAAGTTGGTAAAGATACCGTACACAAACGGGGGTGACATTAAGGATTATTTCTTAAAAATATTGCCTGCGAAGCGATTAGGCTTTTTATGAAAACATCTCTTTACATTTTTGGTACTAAATATTATGATAACGCCTAGAAAATGTATCAAAAACTAAAAACTACATAAAAAACTACAGTATTCACGTCTCGCGTAACAATTTAAAATTATAGCCTATCCATTACCTAATCTTAATATCGAAATAAATTTAGGTCTACAGATACAATGCTAGCTTTAATACAAACACTCAGTGGTTATGAAATGTTTCACGTACTTTTGTAATCTAATTTAAATGTGTATCCGCAACAACTGCTTTGAATTCTGTCCGAGGAACACTCTGGAAACTAGGAGTGTTATTTATTCGGAGACATACTGTTCTTGTGGCGTAAAATTTACGTGTCTGATTCGAGTTAGGCAAAAAAATATTAATTTTATTAATGATGCTGAAATACTTATTAAATGTTAATTAAACATAATTAGAATATTTAAATTAAAACATTTTTTTTTCAATCGTAAGTTAAGACGGTAAACTAACTTCCTCCACCAACAAATGCATTTACATGAATGATAGGACCTAACATATTTAAACTTACGTCGTAGGTTTTTTTTTTCAAAAAAAACGAGGAGTACATTGATCAAAATTTATTTTATGGATAGGCAATTAACAAGACCTGCTTTTATAAGAGTCAATTGACTTTAACACCACACTGGAGAAAGCAGTTAGCGTAACGAACGTAACTTGACTGCCTCTGTAGCCTAGTGGTAAGGGCGTGTGCTTTAGAAACCGGAGGTCGTGGGTTCGAATCCTGCGGGGACTCAATAAAATCTTCAATGTTATTTCCTAGTTGGTTAGGGCAATTTGGGGCAATCACCCAATTGTCTGAAAAGTAAGATGATCCATTCGTCGGATGGGCATGTAAAAGGTCGGTCCACCCACCAACCCGCATTGGCTCAGCGTAGTGGGATACGGTCCAAAACACCCTAATTTATAGGGGTGTATTAGTGGAGGCCTATATCCTGCAGTGGACTATCACAGGCTAATGATGATGATGGTGAATGAACGTAAAGATATAGCTCAGCAAGAGCTTGAGAAGAAATTGCTGCATCATTGAGATTTTAGTGTGCATGGAGTCATTGGATATAGTGTCGTGTCTCGCGAAAACGTACGGGGGAGGCCTATGTTTAACAGTGAAGTATGTTATGAATAAATAGATCCGCTACCTCTTATCGTTTTATGTACATAGAATAAAGAGTTTTTCAGATGGAATAAAATATGAACGTAAACCGTATTATCTTAAATAAGCTTTGAATGTGCCTGATTGCAAGTTTTGAAAATGTTTATATTAAAATGCTTATTGTGTTAATAAATAAAATTACTTTACGGATTTTATCGCGTTTATTTTACATTCTAAATTCCGACGTTTCGAACACTTTCCAGCGGCCGTGGTCACGGGTAGCCCTCGGTCTACTGTTCCTCGTTCTAGTAATTTTAATTAATAATGTATAATATTCGCAAGCAATAGAAATATTTAGCTTATTGTGCTTTATTCTTTTATCACGGATTATATGTAGGTACAATTATGTAGGCTGTACTATATGACTATCTTTAGCGTTTGCAATTTAATCCCTCGAGATTGTGATTTTTGAAACCATAGTTTTATTTCTCTAATATCTATTACACTTCCTATCACAAAATTATTAAAAAATAGGACCGATGAGAAGGTAACATCTTTCATTTAAAAAACAATAAACATGATTGAAGCACTAGGAGCAGAGCAACGAGGTAACATATAAAAAAAACAAAGAAGTAATGTACTCTCTGTTCCATATTATTAAAGAAATTAAAGAAAATGTTCTCGTGAAAGCTTATTTCGTTTCACGAATAAGATTTTGAACAAAAAAAATATATATAATTTTCAACTTTTTAATTTAAGTAAGAACGCTGTTCCTCTTAATTTATTCATTAAAACCCATCATCATCAGCCTGTGTCAGTCCACTGCTGGACATAGGCCTCCTAATCACGCCACCGCTTCCGATCTTTGGCTATTCTCATCCAGCCCACACTGGCCACTTTGCGAATGTCGTCACTCCATCTTGCCGCAGGGCGTCCTACACTACGTTTGCCGAGCCTTGGTCTCCATTCCAGAACTTTCTGACTCCAGCGATCGTCAGTTCTGCGGCTTATAAGACCGGCCCACTGCCACTTCAGCTTACTAATCCGGTGGGCTATATCGGTGACTCTTGTTCTCTGACGGATCACATCATTTCTGATGCGGTCCTTCAGAGATACTCCAAGCATAGCCCTCTCCATAACTCGCTGAGTGGCTTTGAATTTGTGGACCTGTCAAACCGTTAGTCTCCAAGACTCGGCACCGTAGGTCATAACTTATCGAAGACTTTCGATTTGAGGCACTGTGGGATGGGTGACGAGAAAATCAGACGAAGCTTATGAAAAGCTGCCCAGCCCAGCTGAATCCTTCTCTTGGCCTCCCCCTCAAAGTTGTTTCTACCTAGTCCGAGCGTTTGCCCTAGGTAAACGTACTCCGAAACTACTTCAAGGGGGGTGCCATCAATTAAGATCGGTCCGGGATCAACGTGCTCGTTGAACATGACCTTGGTTTTACCCAAGTTCATCCGGGGAGCGATGCGTGCAGAAGACTCAGCCAGGCTTTGCACCATTTTCTGCAGATCCTTTGCGGTCTCAGCCATGATGACGATATCGTACGCAATTCGCAGATGTGAGATGTACTCGCCATTCACATTTATCCCGTGTCTACCCCAGTTGAGCGTTCTGAAATTTTCCTCCTGCGCAGCGGAGAACAATTTCGGAGACATGACGTCTCCTTGTCTCACACCGCGGTGCAGGAAGATAGGCTCAGTCTTCCCACTTTGGACTACGACAGACATATTGGCGGCGTTGTACAGACATCTTAGTATCTCGATATATCGCCAATCAATTTGGCACCGCTGTAAGGACTCGAGGAAAGACCAGTTCTCGATGGGGTCAAAAGCCTTCTCATAGTCCACAAATGCCATGCACAGAGGCTGGTTATACTCATGAGTCTTTTGTATAACCTGCCGCACTGTGTGGATGTGGTCTATGGTGCTGTAACCCCTCCGAATTCCGGCCTGTTCTCGAGGCTGCGCTTCGTCGAGTTTTCGTGCAAGACGATTCAAGATGATCCTCGTAAACAACTTATCGACATGACTCAGGAGCGATATTGGCTGATAGTTCTTCAAAATAGTTTTATCACCTGTTTTGAAGAACAATACGACCAACTCCGTCCTCTTCCGGGGCTTTTCCATATTTAAGTTGCTAAAGAGCCCCCTCGATTTCGTCTAGGCCGATTTCTGGAAGATCTTCCGACACATGGCGGGTAAGAGTGGCTCGAGAATCCTTCTCATCCGGCTCTGGGTGTGCCGAGTGCGACGCGTATAACTGGCTGTAAAAGCTTTCAACCTCCAAGAGAACCTCTGGTCTCGAAGCGACGACTTCTCCGTTCTCTTTGGTCAACTTTATTAGATGGCTTCTTCCAAGCTGTGGTATGAAGACTTTGGACCCCCGGTTTTGCTCAATAGCTCTCTGTATTAAAGAGCGTATCGCGCCTTACCAGCTTGGAGATGATCTTTTTAAGAACCCGCTGTTCTAACGAAGTGACGGTTGGATCATTTCGTCGCTTCTCCATGAGATCCAGTGTTTCTCCCAAAAGTTTAGACTTTTTGCCCGTACGTCGCAGACCGCAGAGTTTTGCACCCTCGTCCCGAAGAATTTCTACCACTTTATCGAGTTCCTCGTTAACGTCCACGTCGATTGTATTTTCCAAGGCAGCAAATCGATTTTCCAGATTGATCTGAAATGTGCCAGGATCAATGATAGGCTGGAGCAGATTAGGCCGGAGCGTAGACTTCATCTCTTCAGGGTGCCTCTCAGAAGTCGGTGAACACTTCCGGTCTTGAACCTTGTGATCACTGAGACATCCCTGAATATGCGCTTCAATCTTCAATAAAAACCTATACAAAATTTAAAAAACAGCCTTCAAGAAAAACAGAAGGGAACAGACAGAATTAACATATATGTGCCCTCTTGACTTGTAGGTTAATTGAATAATAATACATTCAAGAACATGAATATTACTTTGTTTTTATCGACTTGGTAGGATTTTAAAAGAAAAATACACTTAAAAATATTAAAAAAATTGATATACACCTCGCTTCGGCTTACTTATAAATTAGTTCTCTAGTTCAAATGATTTTAAAGTACATTATGTCGTTAGAAGTATACGAGTAAATAGCCAAAGTGTTTTTTTATTATAACTAGTTTTAAAATATCTAACTACGGCTAATAATAACATTAAGTTTGAGATATAATATCGTTTACAAAATTGAAAATCTTATCAGTTTTCCCTTTTCTAAGGTATTTTTAAAGTCAAAGTCAAAGTCAAAATCATTTATAAGTAGGCATTTCATTTATTATACATTCTTATACTATTATGCATGAAAGATTCTTTGGTTCGGGTCAGTCTAAATCTGGGTAGCTCTAGTGGCTCAGTTCAACCCCTGCGCGGCCTTTTATCTTTTTTAGCAAACATATGAATATTTTGACGCGCGTACATAATATTTTCGAATATGTATAGCGAGGTTTATTTAAGTAAAATTAAAAAAATAGGTAAAATTTCAGTTTTATTAAAAAAATTACGTAAAGATTCCCGTGAACCCAGATTGTAGATTGCCCTAACAGTCTGTTTTTGTAGTATAAATATTGTGTTCAAACCGGCTGCAGATAATAATCCATAGGACATAAGGTTGTGAAAGTACGCGTAATAAACTAGTTTTTTAAATAGACTTGAAATTTTTTGTTTAAATGTTTGAATAGAATAAACTAGTTTTTATAATTTGTGGCTAGCTTATTTAAAGTTCGTCTTGCTCTCTCTTTCTATTATTACTCCGATAACTTTTGAGACGGTGGAAGTTACCGAGAGCTATATACTGACCTGTATAATCTTTGTATCTAATTAGAAATATTTGAGATTTTACAGGAAAGAAGCTTTGGTACAATCGAACGAATTCAGGTCTGAACATCAAACTATACGAACTATTCGTCGAAAACAACACCGCATAGCACTAGAATAATGCAATTAGCTCAAACAATCATCAAACGTAAGCTCCCGCTGTATTTTGTATTCCCCAGCTAGCGATAATTGTATCCAGTAAAGCCTCTGTACTGAAATTTCAGGGCTAATATTATCTAACGCTGTATAGCGAAATGTTTAGATAATGTTTTGTTACAAATTAGTAAGTTCAATAATGGAAATTATTTTTATTTATTAGAATTGTATTTGGAAAAGTTATTTATAACTTCAAAGAAAATCGAATTGTGGTTATCCTAAAGAAATACAACATTCCTTAGTTCTTCTAACTCAATAGAAAAGCTGCCGTCTGTTTTGTATTGAGCTCGTGTTTTCTTGAACGATACACGAAGTTAGTCCTAACTCATTGCGCGACGTTGTTGCCACCTTTTCCGGGTAATGTTAATAAGTGATAGGACATGATAGTTTCTTTACCTGATGAAATAGGCGAAAGGCACGATAGGAGGTAACTGTTATACACTTGATGCGGTAGTAGAAAAGCACAAACTTTAACGACTTCTTACGTGGCACGACGTTAAACGTCTTGGCTGACTTACTATAGATCATGCAAGTTTAACACATACCGTTGTTGCCTCAGTTTGGATTGTAGGAATTTTTAAGAAATAAGTTAAACAATTGAAGTTTTACCAGTTATGTTCACATGTTTTTCAAGATAATGAACTTGAATAATTTCTAAGACTAGCCAAAGATTATCTACGGGAATTATAAATTAAGAACTTCACACGATTTCTCTAAATTTTGGCCTTTAGACTAGGCTTACTGGGGCTTAAATTATACATTGTCACTTCAAAGCTTAAACACGTGATGTACAAGTTTATGCTGAGTAATAATGTTATAACATTATTAATGATTAGAACACAGCTTTGTTGCCTAAACTGTATACCAAAACAGAAGACATTTGTTTATACATATATGTATAAATAGTGCAGAACAAAGAATTAGCTTCCACTGTTAATAAATGCATGCAATATCTGCATTTTGTATTCTCCAGTACGCGGTAACAGTGTTAAACCAACATCCTGTACAGGAAATTCAGGTTTCGTGTAATAATACCTATTACAAAAACGATTAAAAAAATTCTGTTAGCGTTTTTTATATCTTTTGAAGTGTTTTGATTAGCACGTATAAAAATGCCATTTATACATCTACGTCCTTTGAAATTATAAAACTTTTTGTAAAATCTTCAATGCTTCATAAAAGTTGGCATGCTGTTAGAATAAAGGGTCAATAAAAACGCCTTATTTGTTATTTATTTTAATATCATTCACCATCGTCTTTTTTTTAAGACTTCCCTAAAGAAGGAGGTACTCAATTTGATGCGTATGTTTTTTTTCTTATGTATGTCACTTTGTTACCCCGGTCCGAAAGCTCCGATTTTGTTTGAAATTATAGATATTAGCTGACATTTCCTCCCATTTTTTAATAATTTTATAAAAACTAGGTATTTAAGAAATTAGGAGAATGACGGCACCAAATAATTTTATTATTATTATTATACTTCTTGAATTGGCCTGCAATAAAGTCCGCGAGAACATATATCTATACCTTAAAAATAATCCACAATAAGCATTTTAATATAAACATTTTAGAAAATGGTAATTAGGTATATTCAAAGCTCAGTTTAGGTTTACAAAAAATTATTGCATTAAATTTCTACATTCTACGTACATAAAACTGTTAAAGACTGTATTTTGAATAAAATAATTTAAAGATATTAAAGATTCAAACTTCAGTGGCAGATATAGCGGTGTAGTTTTTTGCAGAGGGCACGTTGACTACTACTAAATCTAGTGTCACCTAAGCTGCCCCTGGGCCGGATGGTGTGCCTGGGCGCGTACTGGCACTAGCCCTGGGTGCGTTGGCTGAGTGGTATGTGGAGATACTGAACGCATTTTTTTATTTTTTTTATGGCATACGCAGGCAGATGAGCAGTCGGGCCACCTGATGGGAAGTGGTCACCGACGCCCATTGACGTTGGCAATACCAGTGGTATCGCCAACGCGCTGCCTACCGTGAGACATAGGTTGTTAAGGCTCGTTTACCCAGTAAATACGCAGGCCTCAATAATGCCTCGAGCAGGGTCAATTCTCTTCCTGCTGGAAGGAAGGAAGACTTGTGTTACTCAAGAAGCAGGGACGACCTGCAGACTTGCCGTCTGCGTACCGTCCCATTGTGCTAGTAGACGATGCGGGTAAGCTTCTTGAACGAATTTGGCGGCCCGTTTGGCAATCATCTTCGCGGATGGTACCGACCTGGCAGATTGCCGTATGGTTTTCTGAGCGGTCACGATCGACGCTATTTCCAAACCAAAAGGATCTTTCCAAGAGAAGAGTTTCGAGAGGAGACTGCTGCGACTGCCGTTCTGACTCACCCTTAGTTCTGCCATTGAGCGTTGGAAGCCTTCTGAACGAATTCTGGCCCGATGTCAATCATCTTCGCACGTGACCTGACTCGACCAGATTGCCAGTATGGTTTTCGGCTAAGAGTACGGATCGACGCTATTTCAATCTAAAGGATCTTCAAAGTCCTCTTGATCTTGGCTTGAGTCTGATTTTCAACAAGCATGTTAATTACACTGTATTGATGTGAGGTGTTATTAAGCGCCTTCAGGTTCCATGGTTGTCATGAAATTGTCGGATCATCGGTTTTACCTCTCAACGATCGAGAGATTTGTAGGTCTGTTACGGGACGTTGGTGGATTCATCAAAGAGAAATGCGTTTGAAATCTTCAAGGAGTTGTTTAGGACCCCTTAGTTATGAAAGCATGAGCAGTCGTAAACAAGAAAGTGAAACAAAGCAGTATAGAACTTAGTTTTGAAACCATTAGATTTAATGGATGGAATCACGGATAATACAGTATCTAGTTTAGTAATCTCTCTTTCGAATTTGTAAAAAATTATTTAGGATTAAGATATATACATAATTTAACAAAATTATAGTTAAAACTAATATTAAAAAAATACACTTACAAAATCTAAGTCAAATGACATTACCCGACGAATCAAAATTTAAGTGGAAATAAATTTCTTTCAATCAAACTTGGCCTGCAGCCAGAAAAGTCTTTTCAAATTAAATAATGTAACAGAACGTTTTTTTGCCAAATCCTAGGGAACGACTTATCTGCTCGTCTGAAAAAAACTACGTGAGCAAAAAGAAGACGTAACGGATTTAAACAAATATCAAGTTTAAATAACGTTTGTAATTAAACACATTATTAAAACTAACAAATGATGCAAAGCAAACAAACAAACGTTTGTTTCAGTGGAAACAAGTTGCATGGGTTCATTTTCTCCTAACTGAGCAATGTCGGTTGCATGAAAGATGCAAATAAAAGCATTTCACGAAAGAAAGTAAAGTATTTGTTTGCCCAAATATAGTAGTACTAAAACAAGAACAGTTTTGACAAAAGAAGACTTTGACTTTGACTTTTATATATATAAATTGTCATGTAAAAAAATATTATAATATCATTAGGAAAAGAAAGTTTAGAATGACTATAATATTAGTAGTAGGATATAGGAAATTGATATATATTTCCATAATATGTTACCTAGGTTGCGTCGGATTAAATGCGACTTGTTTGTAGATTTAATTCTTCGCACTGTCCTCATTGACTGATTTTCAACTCGGTCATATTTATTCATTAAAATTGTCCATATTTGGATTAAAACTCTAATAAACAAAATTATAAAATTGAAATAGTAATTTATATATAGGTGGTGAGCTTCTAAGACGCGTGAACAGTTATTCGTTAGAAGTTTTGAGTAATGATCACATTTTTGAAACGATTAATTATTTATTGATTAAATCTAACTCTTTTTTAGTTTGAATTAAATTTCTTAGATCTCGTTATTCTGAGTCATTTTTTTTGCTGTATTCTTTCAATCAACCAAACGTTTTTCCTTGCGAGGAACGTTATTTAAATTTAAACAACCATTATTTATTTATCATCATGTTCTTAACATTCATTCGCTTTCTTTCATATAATTTTCAAAGACAATATTCGTTTGAAAGGCTAGATAATCGAGCCCTAGTTTGGAAAAGCTAACTCTTGTTAATATCGTCATGTTAAAAATACATGCAAATAGATTTTTTAGGCAGGGGGCAACTTTTATTAAAATGCGTGAGTGATTTTTTACTTAATTTTTATTGTTTAAACTAACTGGTATCGAATGCACACATCATTTACAAAAAAATGTACATCATTTGAATAAAATTTGTTTCTTAAACATTCTTGTTAAATAAAACCTTACTTTTCAAATGACAAATACAATCTCTTGGTCTTAATCAATGAGCTCTGCTAGGTACTTTAATCAAGTACATGCCTTGCTTTCGTCAGCGCAGCTTCGTCCTACATTTCGTGTGTAATTGTCAGATATAAAAATAGTTATTTCTTTTAGTCCGCGGTCAATGCCAATATCATTGCTTTAGAAAACTCCCTTAACGGCTGCCTTCACATGTGTTAAAAATTAAATATTTTATACACATAATATTAAAGAAATTATAAAATTGGTTTTCGTTCATTTTATGTTATCAAAAAGATTTTGTAACATCCGTTTGGTATTTAATTAAAATGTAAAGGTCATTTAATGATCTGGACATGATAAAATTGTTTTTCTTTAATGTTAAAGTAAGACGGAGTTTTGTTGAGTTTGCACTCTACAATATTTCTTGCGTAGGCAGCTCTCTAATTTAGTTAGAGCGTTTGCCGTAGTCATAATCGACTCGTTGGGCATCATAAATTTCTTTCATCATCGTCAGCAGCAGCCTTTACCCGTCCATTGCTTGATGTTGGTCTCTTTCAGTGAACGCCAATATGGCCGATCCTTTGCTACTCGTCGCCAACTTGAACCGACTACTGCACAGGGATCGGCATGCTCAATTTCTTTACCATACAATTTTAAGTCAATAACAAACCAAAAAAATAATCAAATCGTAAGATTGATCCACAAATAAAGATTTGCGGACTGTTTTGAAGTTAATAATGAATTATTCTTAAATAAAATTTATCCTAGCATATTTATTTTTAAATGTAACATTTGATGTCTTATAATATTTACTGTTATAATTAAACATACAGTTTATTTAATTATCTCCATCTAGTCAATTTTGAGCACGGAGGCAGATCTGTATTACAGATCAGGTAGAGGAAATATAATTATAATAGTACTTCATAACAGTCCCTCTTCATTCTCTCGTGGAGGAATAACCGATACGACAGAAGAAAGTACAGGCGCTGGACCAAAAAATTAATCCCGCTTCGATATCATCCTAATTAATGGACAATCAAACGAGAAAACTAAAGTGAAAAATGGTTAAGTCCCCACAGGTTTCAAACCCATGACTTCTTGTTTCTAAATGTATAGAGATCAGTGTATTTTTAACGTCTCGTCTCTATTACTTTAAATGCCTTTAATATGAACGTATCATTAATATTGAGCTTAACGCACAAAAGAAGTGCTATCGATATTCCATAGCAATTAGTTACAGCTTGGTGTGGTGGCTACAAAATAGGCGTTTTTCATTTAACTAAGCAATTAAGTAAAATATTATAAAAGTTGTATATATACAAACTAATTAATATTTGGAAAGAATATTTTACTCAATGTATATGTTATTTTTTATTAATTATAATCTTAGACGACTTTTTATTAAACACAATAAGGTTAACCAATTATAAGTATTCGCTTGTAGTGTTAGTAAATTGCTGGACATAGGCCTCCTCTAATGCACGCCTTCTCCATCATTAGGGGGTTTTGTGTAAAGACCATACTAGTCACTAAAAATTTTTTTTTATCTACAAATTAGAACGAAAAATATCTTTTAACATACAATGCTTTAAATCTATTTTACTTTTTTATTCGAAATATTAAAGGAAATTATTTCTCTGTCACATATATTAAACAAAATTCTTGTAACATTCTAAAATAAATCAGTAATAGGTTTCTCTGTAGCTGTTCTAATGGCCACCAGCTCAATAAAGCTCACATGTCTAAGTCATAGCTCACAGAGACTTTAGGTTTATCGACTTAGTCCCACCTACTTGCTGTAATTCACTGTCCTACTTTAAGAGATGAACACCTTTACTGAGAATATTGTCTATATACTATAAACAGTGTGATGTACTCGCTCTTTACCCTTTTTTTTAAATTTGTGCCTCTAGTTTTTAAGTTTCTTTATTTTTATTAGTAACTAGCTGTTGTCCGCGGCTTCTTTCGCGTCGTAATATACAAATATAATGTTAGTTTTTTGTACTTTTCAGTAGCCCAGCTTACTCTCAGTTACATCAGCTGTCTCACAGTGAAAGTCCCTTAAACATCAGACCAACCATTCCAGAGAGAAGCCAGAACAAACAAACGGGCTATTTTTTTTAAATGTGTCAATGATAGACATTGTATACAATATAATCATTTAAAAACTGTTATTTTTATGTTACAAGCCGACACGCCAAAATAAATTTATTTGTATATATTGTATAGAGAAATTTAAAAAAAGAACTAACCTTACAGTTGTAATGTTTTGTTTTTCATTATTCATACGTAATTTTTTTTTTAAATTTGACGACGATACGAGCGGGAAGTCAACCTGGTTGAAGCGATACGGCCGTCTGTATGAATCACAGGATGAGACAGTACTTATCCGCTCAGAAACAGACATGAGATAAAAATCTCGTTTACCATCTATTACACTAGGCACAGTCCTTGCTGGCGGAAGACAGTGTTTATACATGACTAGACGCATATAGTAAATAGACAGACGACGCTAGAAATGATAAACTTTATCATTCCTGAGTAAGGTTCACTGGGACTAGAAATAGCGCGGTTAGACTCAAGACGTCGCCTTTTTACAGGGTATCTTCAAATATATATATAATAAGAATGTTGTGATTAATTTGACTTATAATTTATCAATTAAACACAATATAAAAGGAAATCCAATGCACAAACGTAACAGATATTCATTAAGAAAGGTGTATATTTTTGCGTATTATCTAAGATAACATTTATTAACTTAAGAAATGATGCGTCATTTCTGTTGTCAACAATGAGTCCATGGCTACAACAATTAAATGTAGTTAAGTTACAGGATTTTACTTGCACATTTCATCAACGGGTTTATTCTTCACGATGCGAACAAAAGCGCAAATGGAATGGAATCGTTTCTGGCCTCAATAGATTATTATTGTTTGACGGAATGCGCCGACTCATTTGTTCCATAGTAAAAATGCATTTGTTTTATATTAATTTATGTCGCTTGCGCTTTATTTAAGTCGGTTGATAATTTTTTTTTAAAACGCAAGTCAACAATCTGTCTTAGTTTGCACATTTCGTCCCCGATTTTCGATTATAAAGTATACATCTTTGATTTAAATTTTTGCTCCATTAAAAAATAATATAATTAGAAGTATATGTATTGAGCACTGTTCTTCAAGGTTACACAAGTTCATTCAATGGTTCATAGGTATAATCAAAACTGTTTTACTTTTATGTGGATAAATATTAAGATAATTTTGGCCAGATCGAAAGTTATTTATTCAGCAAAAGGTACTGTTGATTTGATAACGAAAAACTAAAATTTAGTAATGAATCCCCCGAAAAATTTATTGTCAACAGTAAATAGCTAGCCTTATTAAAAAGAAAAGAGGTTTTATTTAAGGACTGAGTCGTGTCGATCCGCAAATTAGGTAGTACCAAGTATATCTATCGCGATGTATAACAGTTCTGAGAAATGACATGTTCCGAGGTTAAATGTACTATACTATATTTGACCTCCGAATAGTTCAGTTTAGTTCTTTGGCTTGATGGCGTTTCCTTATAGATTTCGCCAACGTCAATTTTTTAATTAGACCCTGCCATATGTAGCAGGCTTCGTAAATAAACGAGGTCACAGATAACAACCAAGAATTGATTATGTGCTTAGATAATCCACCACAATATTTTCTGTTGATGTATCTAAAACAAAAAGAGACACACAATAAACGCAGGTTTGGTTGGTTAAAGAACAATCTAACTAAAGTTAAATGTTATTATGATTAATGTAAGAACAAAAAATATGAAAAAATGGGGAATCAGCATAGGATTGTAAAGTTTGATCTCAGATTATATTATAACTAATCTTTTATTTACGCAGGGAACGTGACAAGTAGTTGATGACTCGAAAATAATAATACTGCGGTTAATAATAATAATATTAATAAATCTTTATTGTTTAAATTAATTTTAATATAAATAAAGTGAAACTAAATTAAAACTAAACTAATACAATAATATAGTTATATATAAAAAATGCATGTTTTCTACACGTTTAGATTGTATAGAACACACACACTCCCATTATATCCACATTACATTTTAGGCAGCTATATCTATCCATCGTTTATACATTTTGCTTAGTATCAATCTCTATGCCAGACTTCTTATGAAAACATTATGACACGAGTCAACTCTAGACATAAATTAAGCTATTCTTTGTCGCTGAATAGCGTTAAATGAGTCTACGCGGACTCGGTGAACATTTCCGAAGCGCTAAAAAAACGCTTTAAACCCATCAGGTGTCTAAAAACGTCGTTATACGCAACACGGATGTTGCGTGTTTTTTGTGTTATTAGTCCAGAGTTGACACGTGTAAAAAGTCTGACAAAAAGTCACAAACAGTGTCTTTCTCACGTCAAGCGAAGATTTATAGATTTTTCTCATGTTACCCACGACGCAGAGAGCTCTTCTCTGTCGTTCTAAGTCCGCGTCGTCTTTTAGATTGGACGTCACTATGTGGCCAAGATATATAAAATTATTAAAAACTGGGTGTTTTTAAGTGGACACGCGTTCTCTAAAATGTACCCATAAATGCTGACGTTTTATATGCGTGGCAAACAACACTTATTCCGATATCGTTATAATCAAATCGCATAGAAAATACATTTAAAGACCTAACGTATAGACTATGCAATCCCGTCATTGTTCTCCTCGGTCCTAATAGTACCCATGCACTAAATATCACTTGAATTAATTTTCTTAGGTGTAAAAGGAACGGCTTATACCTTGACTACTAACCTTATAATTATCTAAATGAATGACATAATTGTATTGTATTTGAATGTTTTATGAATGACGTTCGTGTGGCATTAAAAAGACTTTACAAATGTTGATGCCGTGTATTAAACTATTTAAAGAAATTAGTTATACTGCTTGTATGTCTTGGAATTTATGAAGGTCTTTTATTTAGGAAGATTATTTGAACAGAATTTTGTAAACCTTTCGCAGTCTTCACTAGACTCATCTGCGTCTGTCATTAAAACCTTTTCCAGAACTAATACCAAACAGAATCAACAGAACTATGAGCTTTAAGAAATTAGGTAACAAATATTAGCTCAATTCAATTGTTTAGTAAACTATTTCAGCACGACCATTTCTACAAAAAATATCTTTCTCACCAATATTAAAAGTTTTATTGAAAGTCATCTAATACGAACTTAGTATTAAAGTGTTCTGAATAATAGTTTGGGTACCTTTTATTCGGTTCTAACATTCGATTTCGACATTAGACACGAAATACGCGTCTGCGAACAATAGTATAACAATAGTATAGCTTTAGCAATTTAGCGATGTCTTAGATAGTATTAGTTTTATTGCGTTGGCTATACATTCAGATACATTATTGCTCAATAGTCTAGTCGTTCCGTTGTATAGTCTCTAATCGCATAATAGATGTGGGTTTAGTACTCTTTCCAACATTTTATTTCTAAAAACTGTCAACGTTTTTCACACAATGTTCAGCTACTGACAATAAGACATTAGAGCAAGGAAGAAAAGCGACTTTTTGTTGAATAAATTTATTTAGATTTAAATATTGCGTATACTATGTACAATTACCGATTTAGTTCAACTAAAAATCCTTATAAGGCTCTCCACCGTCTAATTTGAAAGCATTTAGAAGTACTTTGGCCATATTCTCGGAGAAATCCAGACAGCCTTAAAAGCTGATGATGGTTAGTAAGAATAATGGTAAAAGAGCACGTTGACGTTTTAGAGTGCGAGACGGACCAAGTTTAAACCGGCCTATCGATTACGGAAGGTCATCGACATATTCGATCAGCCGATAACATAGCTTCCTGGCAGATTCTAATACTGCGAATGATCGCAGTTCTGTCGGACTAGACATGACACTCGAATTCATCTGATGACAACATGATTGAATGACGACTCAGTAGCAGAGACTATACTGGCACTAAAAAAGAAGGAAGCACCTAAGTAATTAAAGTAAATAAAATTATTAGTATTCGTAGTGGCACATGTGTATTCGTAGTGGACAAGTGACACGTAGTGGTATTCGTAGTGGCACGTGCAAAATTGGCTGTAAAAACTAAAAATGGTTATTGTTAACTGACTCCGTAGTCAGTGGTAAGGGACTTTCAATTTGAGGCACTGTGATGGGTGAAGAGAAAACTCGACAAAGCTTTAAAAGCTGCCCGGCTAAGCCGAATCCTTCTGTTGGCCTCCCTGTCAAAGCTGTTCCTACCTAGTTCGAGCGTTTGCCCTAGATAAACGTACTCCGAAACTATTTCGAGGGAGGTGCTATCAATTGTGATCGGTCCCGGATCAACGTGCTAGTTGAACATGACCTTGGTTTTACCCAAGTTAATCTGGAGACCGATGCGTGCAGAAGACTCAGCCGGGCTTTGCACCATTTTATGCAGGTCCTTTGCGATCTCAGCCATGGTGACGATATCGTCCGCAAATCGCATGTGCAATAGTGCTGTAACTCCTCCGAAACCCGGCCTGTTCTCGAGGTTGCACTTCGTCGAGTTTTCGTTCAAGACGGTTCGGGATGACCCTCGAAAACAACATATTAACAACATAAATTTTGCTCCTGAGTCACGTTTATAGACGTGACTCAGGAGCAATATTTACAGATTGTTCTTCAAAAGGGTTTTATCACCTTTTTTGAAGAACAATACGACCAAACCCCTATGCCATGCCTCAGGAGGTCTCTCGGAGACAAGGGCAGAGTTAAATAGACGACGGAGTCTCTTCAGTACCGGTTTGCCGACGGCCTTTAGAAGCTCCGTCGTGACTCCGTTCTCTTCCGGGGCTTTTCCATTTTTAAGTTGCTCAAGAGCCCCCTCAATTTCCTCTAGGCCGATTTCTGGAAGATCCTCCGACACATGGCGGACGAGATTGGCTCGAGAATCCTTCTCATCCGGCTCTGGGTGTGTCGAGTGCGACGCATATAACTGGCTGTAAAAGCTTTCAACCTCCGAGAGAACCTCTGATCTCAAAGCGACGACTTCTCCGTTCTCTTTGGTCAACTTTGTAAGATGGCTTCTTCCAAGCTGTGCTACGAAGACTTTGGACACCTGGTTTTGCTCAATAGCTCTCTGTTTTGAGAGCGTATTGGAGTGACGGAGGGCTGCGATCTCCGTTAGAGATGGTCTTGTTAAAAACCCGATGTTCTAACGAATTCAGTTCGTTGGATCATTTTGTCGCTTCTCCATGAGATTAAGTCTCCCGAAAGGTTAAATTTTTTTTCCGCATGTTGCAGACAGCAGAGTTTTGCACCCACCTTCCGAAAGAATTTCTAGTACTCGTTCGAGTTCCTTGTCAACATCCACGTCGATTTTATTTTCCAAGGCAGCGAATTGATTTTCCAGGTTGATGTGAAATATTCCAGGAGCAATAATAGGCTGGAATAGATTAGGCCGGAGCGTAGACTTCATCAATCGGGGCCGTTCAAGCTTCAAATCTATATTCAGGGTGCCTCTCAGGAGTCGGTGATCACTTCCGGTCTTAAACCTTGAGTATGCGCTTTTTTGCCCGATCTAATGAAATCGATCTCGTTTTTGGTCATTGGGGCTCTGCCACGTCCATTTCCTTCGGGGCTGTTTTTTAAAGAACGAGTTCATTAAGAACAGCCCTTCTCGCTTAAATTATAATATTAATTGACTAGCATTTGCCCCCTATGATTTCTGCTCCCGTAGCCATATGATCCCAGCATCGTTTCGCTGCATGTCTGTACTCCTACTTTGGTCTTGAAATCCCCAATGACCACGTTGAAGTGAGCCTTGGTAGTATTATGTATGGCTCTTGAGATGTCCTCGTACATGTCTTCGACATCATCGTTCGGGTATATCGACGTTAGTGAGTACACTTGGATAACTTTTAGGCTGCATCTATTGGTCAGCTTTATCACAAGGTCCGCAACTCGCCGACACACTGGACGACACTATAACATTGTCAATGAAAGATCTATTGACAAGGAACCCGACTCCGACCTGTGATGGATTTTCTCTCTGCCTGATGAACAGAAAATGGTCCGACTCTAGGGTTAGAGTATCCTCGCCCTCTCTACAGACTTCACTCAATCCCAAAACATGCCATCTTATGCACCTCAGCTCCTATCGGGAACTGGGGGCCGGGGCGTGTTACGTCTTACCATTAGAGGGTTTTGGTCCGTATCCCACCACGCTGGTCCAGTGCGGGTTGGTGGGTGGTTCGCCAGAGCCTCGTCCGTTGTTCAGCAGGGTGCACCACGTGCAGGTGAGGATGGCTTGCGTTCCAAACATGTTGTTTGGAGCCCTTTTCACCCCTAGCAGCTAAATAACTCTTTAGTAATATAGGCTACCTTTCACCTCACGAAAATCAATCAAAATCCGAAAACAACAAAAGCAGAGCCATGGACGTACTGCTAGTTTTGTAATAATCAAAAAATATATATGTTGCGTGCTTAACGAGACTATAAACACAAACTAATTGACTAAAATTGAATTATTAAGTGTAAAATACACAACGACGCTATAAAATAGTACTAAATTATAATTATCAATAAATAAAGGCAACTGTCATGATATAATGCTTGTATTATGTATGTTTATATATGTATATTTACATATCTCATATACATACGTATATTTCATACACTGTTACCTTAGGATCCTCGCTGAGACGATGAGTTGGGCCAAAAGTTCCTGTGTTAGTTTTAATCTGTGCAATATAACTCTTTTTTTACACCTGAGGAAGGTTATTTGCAAGGATTTCCCACGTATATACACGTACACCACGTACATAACATATTAAAGTTTCAAAGTCCTGCAATGAATGACAATTAAAACGCTTTTTTAATTTCTAATTAATTTATATTGATTAAGTTTTTCTCTTAACTCATAAAAACAACGAGCCGCCTCTGTGGTCTAGCGGTATTGGCCTCGATTTATAAACCGGAGGTGGTGCGTTTGAATCCCGCAGGGAAATAACTTTGTACTATTGTTGTTTTCTAGTTGGTTAGAACAATTTGGGTTGATAACCTAATTGTTTGAAAAGAAAGATGATCTATGCATCGGATGGGCATGTAAAAAGTCGTTCCAACTATTGCATACTAACCATATCGCATTGGACCAATGTGATGGTGGACCAACAAAAACCTCCTTAGGAACTAATACATGCTGACGATGATGGTGATGATAAAAGTAAAAAAAAAAAAATATCTTGAATGCATGTTAAAAACTTAAGCCGACATATGAAAAGAATCCGTTTAAATACGTAAATCATTATAATACAAATTATTGATTGGGAATTGAGGCTATTGTTTGTATTGTATTGAATACATATTGTACATAATTATTATTTGCAGTATCTCTTCAAATCATTTGATATTGAATTAAGAGCCTACTCATTATTATTAAATAATTAAGATGTGAAGAAATTTTACAATATCGTTTTGATCTTGACCTGAAAAGATTATATTGATCGTATTTTTTATATCTTTACTTATCATTTTTTTTAGTAAGATATATTTTCGTATTGATTTAGTTCTTAAATAATTTACCGTTTTATTAATTTTTTATCAATTTTTAATTGTGAATCGAGACGAGAAAGAATTCGAAATTACTTAGAAATATTTCATCAAAGAGCCTTTTTTTTTATTTCCGCGGAAGGCAGACGAGCAGTCGAGCCACCTGATGGGAAGTGGTTACCGACGCCCATGGACATCAGCAATACCAGGAGTATCACCAACGCGCTGCCTAACGTAGAGTACTCTATTTATACCTCGTTTGAAGAAAGATGTCATAGCGCGAAGGAAAAACCTTCGAAGGGAGTTCATTCCAGAGCTTAATAGTGTGGGGCATGGATGCTCTCTGGAAACGTAACGTATTTGAAGGCATGGTTTCCAGGTGGTATGGATGATCTCTAGTCCAGTGATGGAGGGTACGAAAATAGAATGGGAGGTAGGTACCATATCGAACAGCTCCGTTGAGCACTCTCCGTTGAACAGGCGGTAGAACACACAGAGAGAACCAATAACTCTCCGTTGGCTTAGAGGTTCCTGCCTGTCCGTGAGCATTGGATCGCCGACGATTCGAATGGCTCGTTTTTGTCGGGAATCGAGTGGAAGCAGCTGATACATGATGGCACCGGCCCAGAGATGGAAACAATACTCCACGTGAGGCCAGACCTGTGCTTTGTAAAGTACAAGCTTTTGGCTTGACGTAAAGTACCGTCCCGCTCTGTTCAGCACTCCCAGTTTTTTAAAGGCTAATTATAATTTGCTGTCCAAATGACTCTGAAACTGAACGTCCCTCGAGATCTCGACACCAAGGATTCCAATGCTCGAGGATGGTTGCAGAGAGACGCCCACAAATTAGGGCGATATGACAAGTGTATCTTTCTTCGCGGTGAATGCGCAAACCTGTGTCTTTGTGGGATGAAACTGAACGAGGTTTACTCGACCCCACTCGGAGACTCGCCCCAGAGTCAATGGTCTGAGGATCCTGAAGGTGCCTTAACCGCCACCTGGTATCCTTTCGGATGTGAGGTCAGCATAAGATCAAGCAGAGAGGGGTTATGGCTCTCAATATCTGGGATTCGGGTAGGCTGAGTTCCCAGCTGGGAGAAGCCGTATGCCGAAGCATACTCATACGCCACTCAGCCAGCGAGATCAGTGGTCTGTGATCCCAACCACTCCTGATGATGAGCGTTAAAGTCACCTAAGATCACCACCTCCACTGCCGGATACTGTTCAAGGACGTGGTCAGTCGCCACTTGGAGATACTCGAATAGTCGAGCTGCCTCCACATCACCGCTGTGGGATCTCTAGAGGCACGCGTAGACGCGGGTGTGATCACCATAATCCGTGCGCACCCACAAGACGGACAGATCCCAACGTTCAAGGTCACGAAGGCGGCAACAGCAAACATCATCCCGAACGAATAGGCATACCCCGGCTTTTCGAACAAAAGCGTGCTCTAGGCGTGCTATAGCCAGGGTATTTAAGGTAGGAGATGTCGTCTGGAGTAGATACTTGTGTCTCCGCTAGAAAGAAAAGAGCAGGCTGCGCTGTCTCAAGGTGGTGGTGAATGGCGTTTAGGTTGCTGTGCATTCCCTTATAATGCTGAAATCCACCTGATGGGAAGTGGTCACCGACGCCCATAGACTTCGGCAATACCAGTGGTATCGCCAACGCGTTGCCTACCGTGAGACATAAGGGGTTAAGTCTCGTTTACCCAGTAAAAACGCTGGCTACGGTGAACTTCAAACCGAAACTCAGCAGTGTCTTCCAACTATTGCGTCGCGGCAGAAATAGGCACCACGGTGGTACCCACCCAGACAGTCCCCAGGGACAGGACAGAGACCTACCATTGGTATAATTTTATCTGTGTATGTTTCTTAATAAAAAAAAACTCGTAAGAAATGTGCCCCTTTCAATTAGGCTTCACTGACCATGTGCCATCAGACATAATCCACGTTTCAATCATTTTCTCTTTATTGTAAAGTGTTGTACTGTTAGGGATAAAGGTTTTATTATTTTTGTGACAAAAATATTGAGATAAATATGGAAATATGTGCATTAAAACCTATGTTCCATATTAAAAATGTGCATTGTACATGTTTAAAAATTAGATACTACTGCTTTTAAGGATTTTTTTAAATAAAAGAGATATCTAGTTGTTCTCTTTGATTTATTTTTATATTTTTATGTTGTGCTGTTAGTTAAAATGTTCTAACATTTTTCACGACTTATAATGTGGTTCAAATACTAGAATATGATCTAAGATACAATCATTGTAAGTATTATAATATTTTTTGGCCTATCTGTTTATCACCAATAAATCCACAAAATTATAGTATTCTCTAAATTATTAGAAAAGTTCCACAATAAAATACATGATGCCCTTATGTTGCTTCTTTGGCCAGGTAAATTTGTTGATTTTCATTAAATATACCTTATGACGTCAGTAAATATACTCCAACATTTGAATTTTATCACTAAATTACAGATGTAAAATGAGATAAAATCTGTAAATGTTAGAATAGATTTGACCCGTTTGACCGTACACTTTTATCAGCGTCCCGGAAGCGGTCTGTGGCCTTATTTCCTTTACGTCATAAAAAGGCGAGAAAAAGGCTCGGAATATGTGGCTTGTTTACGTCTCTGTAGCCTCAACATAACAAAGGGTATGTACTATATGCGCACTAAAGTTGATTGCCCGATCCCTGGATTTAAGCATGAAATTTGTTTTATTTTTATTTAAGGAAAAGGATACGATATTTTTCAATGAACGTTTAACATACGTGCGTTTGCTGTTGCATTGGAGACGTATGCTAAGAATACTAAGGGGCTATGGGTGTCAAGAAATCCCAATCTACGCAGGGACAAGACTTCTAGCCCCAGTAGCGGCCTCGGTGTTAGGCTCTGGCGCTAGCACCGTGACGCCCGCAGAAGGAGAAGAAATAGACGATGCCATATCGAATGTCCTCTCCTGCCACGGCCCTTCCACCCCACATGAGCGGTGTGGCCCCGCCGAGTCACGAAGGATAGGAGGAGCGGCCTACGATCTACTGTCAGGCCTCTTCCCCCGCGACTCGTATTTCTAGGCGCATCCAAAGCGAGCTTCTTCAGCCCGCTTGGAGCAGCCTTCACGGCCATCTTTATACCACCGGCCGTCCAGGTTACCCTTAGCTTCTCCGCGGCTGAGTAGGCCGCAGATATTGAGCTCCACCACTACGTCAAAGCGAGAACCTGTTTAGGGGAACAGTCACGACCACTCTAACAAGAGGGCCCAACTAATAAAATTTCTCTCCGGTAAAAATAGTAGGTAACCTGATAAAAAAAGTATTATAAATTGCACGTTTATAAAAGTTTGATAAAGTAGATAGTACAATTGTAGTAAACATTTTTGCCACATAGCAGTAGTGTATAAACACTGATGATATCCAGTATCAGGAGGATCGTATATAGCGAAGTTATTGGATTTAAGCATAAAATTTGTTTTAGGTTTATTTAAGGAAAAGGAAACGATATGTTTCAATCAACGTTTAACAAACATGCGTTTGCAAGGTATTATTTAGAAGTAAACGAAATGACAGTTTCACTTTAAAACGGCGATCCGATAGGATCTGAGAGGAGGAGACAGACGGATACCCAAGAATACTACGGAATCGATTAAGGAAATGTCTGGTATTTCCAACCATTCAGTATAGTGCCAAAACCTAGTTTCTGAAGTGCAAGATCGCTAGAAAATTGATGCAGCGAAGATGTGTTTTTGTAGACGTATCATGAGAATGCCATGAACGTATGAAATAGGCTTTTGTCCATACTTTATTTAAGAATATAAAAGTTATATGGACATATCTGCAGAAACGAGGTATCTTTAAACAGGCTGGTACTGCAAGGCCACATCGAAGGCAAGACGGCAAGGCGAAGGTATCATGGTCGCGCTTCGACTCGCTGGACTGGAAAATTGCCACAAGCAGCGTAAAGTCACTCGATGTACCCCCACTCCAGGACCCATCTATGATGTTGACACGCAATCCTGTTCATAAACAGTCACGACCACACTATCAAGAGTGCCCGACTAAGGTCAAGTTCGGTTTAAATTCCTCTCCGGTTAAAATGTGCAGCTAGATTGGATAAAAGGCCTGTGTAACCTGATAAAAAATAAAAGTATTATAAATTGCACGTTTAGAGTTTGCCTTGAAGGTGGTATATCCCCGTTTTATAGGAAATCGTATTAGGTACCATTGCGTTGAACATTTTTCCTGCATAGCAGTAGCGTTTAAGCACTGGTGATTTCCGGTATCAGGTGGATCGTATCTAGTGAAGTTATTGGGCATACGACACGTAGCATCCTCGCACACGTAGCACCTCATGTCTCAAGTCGGTGAACTTGTGCTTTTTAAAATAACTTCTTTTTTTCTATCGTAACAATGTCAACTCTACCTTGTCCAGGTTAAGATTAGGTTATTGTGGTATCTCTAAATGATAAATCGTCCTAGGATGCAGTCAATGAAATGGCTTTTGTGACTTTGCAAAAAATCCTTAATTAATTCTCGTTAAAGTTATTTTACTTTATAACTTATTTCTTTTAAGAGTCATAAATTATTTAAAGCAATATTTTTATTAAGCCGGTACCGAGCATGTAGCGTAAACGAAGGATTTTTACACGATATGTTGGATGGAAGCGCTGTCGATATTTCAGATCAATTAGTTACGGACTCTCGTGCACCTACTAAACTGGCGTTTCAATTGTTTTATACACCTAAAAATTAAGAGTTATTATTATATGATTATCACATAAGTAATTATAAAATCTCGATAAAATATTAACTATTTATATATATAAAAGAAAGTTGTGTTAGATTACACCACTTATAACTCAAGAACGCAGAACAGATTTGGCTGAAAATTGTTAGGAGGTAGCTTAGAGCCAGGAGACGGACATGGATATTTTTATCCTGTTCGACAGCGTTCCGTGTGGCTTGACATAAACGTCAGTCACTATAAAACGTGGTATAACAAAAAAGAATCAAAATTGGAAAAGAACAAAACGCAAATGACAGCTATGTAATGACGTATGGATGACAATTTGATATTTGTAAGAAATCAATATTAAAACTATTTCTATTAAATAAATAATTAACAAGTGGATTGAAGTGAAGTGAAGTTTAATTAATAATGCCGCACCAAGACGATCGAATCTTTCCCGACAAAGCCGTAATGCAAGAAGAATACAAAATACGCAAATGAAAGGACTAAAGAAGAACAAGAAATTGCACGTGAACAGCGCCGCGATAGTATGGTCTCGACTTCGTGCTTCTCAATGACGAGAGCAAAGTGAAGCAGCCCGTGAAACAGCTCGGTTGGCAATGCAGAATCGTCGAGCGAACAACAGAAGTCAACAACAGAAAATTTGCGACGCAGAACAAGATATTTAGCTGATTTGAATCGAGCAGCGTTTCGATACGATTGCAGCAATGATTACAGCTTGCATCCTAGCGTTTGCATTGGGCAAATGGACGTTGTTTGCAAGTACTGTGGTGCATTAAAATTTTCCGGAGAAATGCCTGGATTATGCTGCCTTAATGGTAAAGTGAAATTGCCAGTGTTGACTCCGCCACATGAGCCATTGTATTCATTGCTTTGTGGCGAAACATAAGAATCACGCCACTTTCTTGCAAATACTCGAAAATACAATAGTTGTTTCCAAATGACGTCATTTGGGGCAGACATTATCGAAGAAGGAGGATTTAATCCGACATTTAAGGTATTTATTTTTGTACTTACATAGAATGTAGTTAAAGAATAGTTTACTTTATCTATTGGTATGTATTATATTTGCTAATACTGAACTCTACTCTCCCACAGAAAAAGTGTTTATAACCCATTTAATACTGTCTGGTTTTTATTTTGTAGATACAAGGACAGATTCACCATCGAATTGGATCATTACTACCTTTCGAAGATACACAAAATAATTTTTTACAAATATATTTCATGGGCAACATGGAAGAACAACTTGATCGACGCCTAGGGATCAATGCAGGAATGAAGCGAGCAATTCTTCAAGTCTTGCAGTGTCTGCTTCATGAACATCATGCGTTGGTCAGGTTGTTTAAGAGTGCTTTAGAGCGCATGCCAAATGATGACTATAAAGTTGTCATCAAAGCAGATAAACGACCATCTGGAACACACGAATGCACATTTAATGCTCCAACAGTAGACGAAGTTGCCATCCTGATTGTTGGTGAACAATTGGAAAACACGATGATTAGTGCTTACACGTCGCGATACTGGGCAACTGCAACAAATATCTGAAACTCATCGATTATATGACGCATTTACAATCCCACTGATGTTTTGGCAGAGAAGATGGATATTATTTTAATATTAAAATGATAAATCCATTGAATGGTAAAAGTATCAGTATCTTAATAATGGTTAATGTCTGTATTATTTGCCTTTGTGATGGTTAATTATCAAATTTTAAATTACAGGTGAAGAAACTACAAAGAAAGTTAGCTCAATTAATTTTATGCATATCGTTTGATGATTCATCAAAATGCTGACAACTATTTGCTGCGGTTTCGTCGATTGTTTCAGCAGTATTGCGTTGACATGTATGTAAAAATAGAAACGGAACGTTTAACATTTATTAGGTTGAACCAGCCGAACTTGCGTTCTGAGGAGTACATCCATTTACGTGATGCAGTTAGTACTGAAGGAAATGCAGCTATATTGGTCGATGAACCTATTCTGCCGGCGACGTACATTGGTAGCCCACGTCATATGCGCATGAAAATGCACAAGATGCAATGACATATGTTCGTCATTACGGCCGGCCAGATCTTTTATTACTTTACCTGTAATTCAAAATGGATAGAAATTACTCAATTGCTGCTTCCTGGACAAACATCAAATGATAGACACGACATCACAGAACGTGTATTCAGGGCAAAAATTCGGTCCCTGATGAACTTTATTGTTAAACAACGCGTCTTCGGAGATACTCGATGCTGGATGTATTCAATCGAATGGCAAAAGCGAGGCCTGCCGCTCGCACACATTATTATTTTGTTAGTGGAAAGAATTCAGCTTGACCAAATAGATGATATCATATGTGCGAGATTCCTGATCATAAAGTCGATCCAGACCTACATGATGTTGTTACTACTAATATGATTCATGGACCGTGTGGTGACATCAATCCCAAATCACCTTGCATGGTTGATGGAAAGTGCTCTAAACGATATCCACGGAAATTAACGGCGGAGAATGTCACTGGCAACGATGGGTATCTGCTGTATCAGCGTCGATCACCAGATGACAACGGTCGAACTGTCACAACGAAAGTGAAAAGAATGGATTTCGTTGTCGACAACAGTTGGATTGTTCCATATTCGCCACTTATTTCTAAAACGTTCAAGACACATTGCAACGTTGAATACTGCAATTCAGTGAAGTCCATAAAATATATTTGCAAATATGTCACAAAAGGCAGTGATATGGCGGTTTTGGTACTGGTAACCGAATACCAATGATGAAATTTCACGCTATCAAGTTGGTCGTTATGTGAACTGTAATGAAGCGATTTGGCGTATATTCGCATTTCCCATTCACGAACGTCATCCTACTGTTATACATTTGGCGGTGCATCTGGAGAATGGTCAACGAGTATATTTCACGGCTTCGAATGCTATGCAACGTACTTAAACACCTTCAGCAAACTCACATTTGACCAGTTTTTGCAATCTGCCAAAGCGATCCGTTTGCACGAACTTTGCTTTACTCGGAGATACCACGTTATTATACTTGGAATGCTTCATCCAAGAATTTTCAAAGACGGAAGCAAGGTTATGCGGTTCCTTCGTATCCAGATGTGCGTTCTACTGATGCTCTTGGTCGTATGTATACAGTTCATCCAAAGAATGATTAATGTTTCTATTTGGTTGTTAGTTGTAAATGTGCGTGGGCAACTTCATTTGAGACACTACGAACGGTTAATGGTGTAATATTCCCAACATATCGTGCTGCTGGTGAGGAATTGAACTTATTAGAAAACGATACCCATTGGTATACGACAATTGCTGAAGCCATTGTCTCTGCATCTCCAAGTCAGATACGCACATTATTCGCTATCATAATTTCGACATGTTTTCCATCAAACCCATGTAACCTGTGGCACAAATACAAGGATAGTATGTCAGAAGATATTTTACATCAAAGTCGTGCAATGTTGCAAAAATCACGATATTGAGATGAATGAGGAGATACATAATCGTGCTTTACTCTTGATCGAAGATATGTGTTACCTCATGTGCGGTAATTTATTAATCAGATTAGGAATGCCAGCGCCAAATCGTGAAATGAATGACGCATTTAATCGAGAATTGGAACGGGAACGTGAATATGATCACAAGGAATTAGATTTAGTAGTTCAAAGGAATGTACCCCTGTTGAATTACCAACAGAAGGAAGTTTATGATACTTTCATGAAGGCAATCGCTGATGAAAATGGTGGTTTATATTTCCTAGATGCCCTAGTGGAACTGGCAAGACATTCCTTTATGTCATTAGTTTTTAGCAACTGTTCGGGCGGGATCCAACATAGTGGTTTCAGTTGCTTCTTCTGGAATAGCAGCCATATTGTTAGAAGGATACCGTATGGCTCATTCAGCATTCAAATTACCGTTAAATCTTCAAACTATTGAAGAACCAACGTGTAATATTGCAAAACACTCAGCAATGGCCAAAGTTTTAGCGGTATTGAAAATCATCATCTGGGACGAATGCACAATGGCGTATAAACGTGCATTAGAAGCACTTAACCTAACATTAAAAGATTTACGCAATGACTCGAGATGTTTTGGAGGAGCAATGATTTTACTGTCTGGCGATTTCCGCCAAATACTGACAGTAATTCCAAGATCTACGGCTGCCGACGAAATAAACACTTGCCTCAAATCGTCAAATCTATGGCGCTATGTGAAGAAACTGCAGCTGACAACAAACATGAGAGTTACATTGCTTAATGATACATCTGCTGAAGATTTCTCGGTGCAATTGCTGACTATCGGTAATGGTCAAGTACCTGTCGATGAATCGAGCGGATTAATATCATTTCCAAATAATTTCTGTAATTTTGTCTCATCAAAAGACGAACTTATCAACAATGTATTTCCAAATATTATTTCTTACTACAAAAATAATGAATGGTTGAGTGAGCGAGCAATTTTAGCGGCTAAGAATAAAGATGTAGATGACCTGAACTACATAATTCAAAATAAGATCATTGGAACAATGCATTCATTCAAATCTATTGACTGCGTCACAAATGAAGATGAAGCCACCAACTATCCAATTGAATTTTTAACTCTTTGGACGTGCCTGGCTTACCACCGCACAATTTACGCCTAAAGGTTGGCTCCGTAGTAATCATGCTTCGAAACATAAACCAACCAAAACTGTGCAACGGGTACGCGTTTGGTGGTTAGTAAATTGATGAACAATGTAATTTACGCTACGATTATGATAGGAAAATTCAAAGGTGAGGAAGTTCTCATTCCCAGGATCCCGATGATCCCAACCGATATGCCGTTTGAATTCAAAAGACTTCAATTTCTGATACGTCTTGCATTTGCCATGACCACCAACAAATCACAAGGCCAATCCTTAAAAGTTTGTGGTTTAAATCTAGAACATTCATGTTTTTCCCATAGTCAATTATACGTGGCATGTTCACGGGTCGGAAGACCATCTGCGTTGTTTGTTTTTCCGCCTGATAATAAAACAAAAAATGTCGTGTATCACAAGGTTCTTAAGTGACGAGCAACCTATGTACTTATCCTACTTAACCTACTTTATCAAATACAGAAATAATAATGAATGATTAATGTAGTTATTTAATTTTTTTTTCCAATAAAAAAAACACAATCTGCTTATTTATTGCCATTAAGGCGGAAGAAAGTTCGTCGGGTCATCTAGGCTATATCATATATATATATATATATATATATATATATATATATATATATATATAATGATATAGGTACGGGTCGTACTGAAAATGTACGGTCGATAGGAGGGACGTGCTCTGTGATAAGAGGAACGAGAGATAATAAATTGCCCCTTTGAAAGCAATAGCAATAGAGGAAAACTCTTTGAACGTATTAACGAGATTATTAATTTATATTATTAATATTATGTAAATATATAAAATATGAAGAAATTGCTATATTTTGTGCTTACTTTTTTTTATATTAAATGCTCCATCATCTTTGAGTCTCTTTATGTTTTGTACTATAGCAAATATTACGATGAGTCACAAGAAATTCCTTAACGATTAAATGACAAGGTACTTAAATGAGCAACCTATGTACTAAAATACAGAAATATTTATGAATGATTGATGTGGAATTTTTTTTTTTTGTATTTTTCCAATAAAAACCTGCTTATTTAGTGACATTAAGGGAACAAAGTTCGCCGGGTCAGCTAGTTTATAAATATACCTAATTTAAGGTTTAACTCAAGACATATGAAATGAATATTGTTTTCAATATTATTATCCAAATTATATTAACTTTAAGACGACGAATAATAAAATTTAATGATTGATATATTTTAAAATAAGGGTTTGTTAATAATATTGTTGCGGTAGTAAGATATAGGAGAATTTGTGTAAATCAATTTACTAACTATGCTCGTCAAATTAATAGAGGAACGCATCAAATTACTATTACCTATTTAGTGTTATTGCATAAATCGAGTGTCTATGAGTGTAATCATAGCTTTTAAATGAAATAAAAACTGTGTATGTTTATTATTTAATATAATACGCTTCTTTTTATTCTTTAAATCCAATAATTTTTTTTTCTATTTTTTCAAACTTATAATAAAATTTTAAAAATTGCGTCAATTTGGTCATGTTCCGCAGTTTTAGTTGCCACCAGCTCAATAAAGCTCACATGTTCATGCCATAGCTCCCAACGTCTTTTAGTACATCGTCTCAGTCTCAGCCACTTACTCCGATCCATTGTCCCACTTTGAGAACGGAACAACTTTCCGAAGACTTATTAATCCACTGTAATAAATAATTTTATTATTTCTTCAAGTTGCACTTTGTGTGAATTATTGCTTACTATAAATTTACTATAAAAATAATAAATTTAACTAAACAATACATTTTACACGGCCACAGTAAGGTTTGGATTGTTTGCTTTAATGTTGTCAATCGTAAAATAATTTTTATTGTTCTAATCATACCTGATTTACTTTTCTGTGAAAATATTATTATAATTTTGCCTGATCAAAAATTATCAATTCAGTGTCGTAGTAAATTAACGTTAAAAACTAACGATTTGAAAAAATAACTCAATATTTAGTTATAAACCACCGAAAAAATTAATAGTCAACAATAAATTACTGGCCTTATTGGAATGAATAGATATTTTCTTTAAGGATTAAGTCGTATTGATCTGCAAATTACATAAAATAATCCAAGTTTTTCTATCGTGATGTATGACAATTCTGAGAAATGACACTTTCTGAGGTCAAATCATCATCAGCCTGTAATAGTCCACCGCTGGACATAGGCCTCCTAATACACCTATCCATTAGAGGATTTTGGACCGTATCCCACCACGCTGGTCCAATGCGGGTTGGTGGGTGGACGATCTTTACATGCCCATCCGACGCATGGATCATCTTACTTTTCAGACAATAATGTGATCGGCCAAATGCTAACCAACTCAGAAAACAACAATGAAAATTTGTTGAGTCCCGCAGGATTCGAACCCACGACCTCCGGTTTCTAAGTCACAGCCATACCACTAGGTTACGGAGGCAGTCAAATATAGTATACTATAATTGACTTCAGTATATATATAGTAACTGATCTTTTATTTATGCAGGGCATTCGACAAGTAGTTGACTTTTCGAAAATAATAATATTGCGGTTAAAGCTCGATTGCTTTAAGTTGACACGCATTCTCTAAAATCTACCCACAAATGTTGACGGTTTGAATACGTGGCAATCAACACTTCTTCGAATATCGTTATAATCAAATCGCATAGACAAGACATTAAAGAACTATATAATCTCGTTATTGTTCTCCTCGGTCCTAATAGTACGGATGCACTATATATCCATCATCACACATCATCAGCCTTTGTTGGTCCACTGCTGGACATAGGCCTCCCTAATTCACCTATCCATCAGGGTTTGGACCGTAACCCACCACGCTGGTCCAATGCGGGTTGGTGGGTGGACTGACTTTTACATGCCCATCCGACGCATGGATCATCTACTTTTCAGACAATTGGGTGATCGGCCCAAATTGTCCTAACCAACTAGAAAACAACAAGGAAAATTTATTGAGTCCCGCAGGATTCGAACCTAGACCTCCGGTTTCTAAAAGCACACGCCATACCACTAGGGCTCGGAGGCAGTCACACTTATATCACCGAACTAATTTTCTTAGGTGTGTGTGTGAAAGCAACGGTAATATCTTGAGTAAGACCTTATAATTGTCTAAGTCAATACCATAATTGTATTGTACTTGAATGTTTTATGAATGTGGTTCGTGTGGCATTCCATAGATCTTACAAATTTTCAAGCCGTGTCTTAAATTATGTAAAGAAATTAGTTATACTGCTGTCTTGGAATTCGTTAAGGTGAAGGAAGATTATTTGAACATAGTTGTGTAAACCTTGCGCAGTGTTCACTAGACTCATCTGCGTACAGACGCAGATGAGTCTCATTGTTCTGTTTAGTCTGTCTGGTATTAGTTCTAGTCATTAAAACTATGAGCTTTAAGAAAGTAGGTATGAAATATATAACTCAATTCGATTGTTTAGTAAACTATTTTACCACGACCATTTCAACAAAAAATATCTTTCTCGCCAATATTAAAAGTTTTATTGAAAGTCATCTTATACTAACTTAGTAATAAAGTGTTCTAAATAATAGTTTGGGTACCTATTGTTCGGTTCTAACATTCGATTTCGAGCAATAGTACACTAGCTTTAGCAATTTAGCGATGTCTCTAGATGGTATTAGTTTTATTGCTTTGGCTATACATTCAGATACATTATTGCTCAATAGTCTAGTCGTTCTGTTGTATAGTCTGTAATCGAGTAAGAGATATGGGTTTATCACTTTTTCCAACTCTTTGTTTCTAAAAACTATTGACGTTTTTTGCACACAGTGTTCAGATACTAACAACTACACATAAGATCAAGGGAAAGAAAGAAAATCGACGCATTCGAAATATGGGTTTGGCTACGAACAAGATAGTCCCACTGAGTTTCTTTCGCCGGTAATTTTCAGGTCAAAGGCATCCTTTTCCGCACCGGTGAGTGTATCACTTATTTGTTGAATTAAGATATTTGAATGTGAATTTTGCGTTAATCAAGTACAATTACCGATTTCCGCTCAACTATATATCATAATATTACTCTCCAACTTCTACTCACATAGCATTCAAAAGTACTTTGGCCATATTAATCTGAGAAATCGAGACAACTTCGAGAAGCTGATCATAGTTCGTAAAGTTGATGGTAAAAGAGTATGCGGACGTGTTCCAATGTATGGACCAAGTCGAATTCCTTATCAGACTATTGGTTACAAAAGCCCTCAATCCTTTCAAGCCAAAAACAGAGCTTCATGGAAGATACTTATACGACGAGTAATGGCGGCTCTATCCGACTAGACATGACACTCAAATGGAGAAAGACGGCTAAGTAGAAGAGCTCATCTACTTATACTAAAAGTATGGAAGCTCTTAAGTAATGTAGTCAAAATTTTACACCCAATATAAGAAATAGGTAATTTAATAGTATGAAATCCATTTACACGAAAATCATATTCGATGTTAAAATAATTACAAGAAATATTTTTGAGATTTCACTGTGTTTGAGCGTTTTTTTAATATTTATATGTAGATGGTTACAGTTAGTCTGAAAATTATTCATCCGTTATCGCCCATGCACAGTTACTCTCGCAAATGTTACTAAATTTAAAGTAACTCAGATAATTATACAACTAAATATAGGTATAATTTATAAAACAGATTCATAATAAAATATTTTACAAGTTTTGGGTACAGTATAAAAGACTCGGAAAAATCTTAGAAGAGCTAGGACGGTTAGATTTAATAAAAAAATAATCTGAACTATGCTTTGTCTGAACCTTATTAAGATCTTTCTAATTCAGAAGTTAAAAGCGTTGATGAAATTGAGGTGAAAGCACTTCGTTTTACCCCTTAATAGAAAATGTTGTACTCTTTTATATTTTAGTCTTTTTTTAATATTTCTAAAGCTAATGATAATATTAGTATAAATAAATTTCTATAAATTTGTCTATACTAATATTATAGACTTCCTCCGTAGCCTAGTGGTATGGGCGTGTGCTTTAGAAACCGGAGGTCGTGGGTTCGAATCCTGCGGGGACTCAACATATTTAAATAGTTGTTTCCTCCTTGGTAAGGGCAAATTGGGCCGATTACCCAATTGTCTGAAGAGAAAGATGATCCATCGTCGGATGGCCATGTAAAAGGTCGGTCCACCCACCAACCCGCATTGGACCAGCGAGGTGGGGTACGGTCCAAAACCTCCTAATGGATAGGGGTGTATTAGGGTCCAGCTGTGGACTATCACAGGCTGATGATGACGAATATAATAGAAAGCAAAAATTTTTTGTTTATATAATATGTTTTTAGAATAGTATCAGAAACTACTAAACCGATTTCTCATATTCTTTTAATACTAAAAAGCTATTTTATCCTTTAGTAACATACGCTACTTTTTACCTCAGGAAAATCAACAAAATCTGACAATAACACAGGCAGAGCCGAGGACGGACTGTTGGTTTTATAATAATTAAAAAATATATACGTTGCGCGCTTAAGGAGACAATAAACACAAACTTATTGACTAAAAATTTGATTAGTTACTGTATAACACAATGTGGCGCCATTGTGTTATACACTAACTAAAATAGTACTAAGTAGTAATAATCAATCAATAAAGGCATTTGGCATGATATAATGCTTGCATCTGCTTTGTACATTTATTTATTTATACTAATTTGCACAATTAAAATTCAAAAGACGGACTTAATGCCTCAGCCATTTCCTACCAGCCAACCTTAGGGTGGTTCTGAGATGTCAATGTAAGTGCACAAAAATAATAAAAGAAAATAACAGTTTCGAACGAAAAGAAAATTAACTTAATAATAAGGAAGTACATATATAAACTTTATATAAATAAACAAACATATTATTAAATAATAAAACATAATATATAAAGAAATAATTTATAAAATAAATTCATAATATACATACAAAATATACAAATACATATACTTATAAAGTTGTTATAGAGATAGTAATTGTACCGACGCCGCATCCAAAAGGTATTTTTGGACTTTTTTTCAATTCGAGAAATGTCTTAGCCATAATCTCCAATGGTAGCGCATTTCACAAAAGAATGAATTGAATAAAGAAAGATTTATAAAGAAAATCAGAGCGATGCGAAAAACAAAGCAGAAGACGTTTATGTCTCGAACGAAGATCTTTTTTATTACCATCACTAAGAGGTTTAATATGGGTACATAGATATGTAGGAGTTGAAGAAGAATTAAACAACGAAAACAGTGTTGTAAGAGCCCTAGACGTTCCGAAATACATAGCCAATGCAGATGTCAACGATGTGGCGAGTCGTAAAAATCATCAATATTTACGAAGATTGAATATAAATCGAATGCAGTTATTCAGAAGCCGGTGAAGTTTATTGAATTGATCTGCATTTAGGTCAAAGTAGCACACGTCAGCTTAGTGGATTAAAGGAAAAATTAAGGACTGCACGAGCGTAACATTATTCTGAGGCCCTGAGGATATTCGTGACTCTATGAGAGACCCTAGAAACTTGATCGTTCCAGCCTAATGTCGTATCCATAATTAAGCCCAGGTTATTCACACTTTCACTTAATGGTATAGGACAGTTGTTAAATTCAAGTGGTGGTAACTTATGCATGTCAACTTTTCTGAGGACATGGGTACTCCCAATGACAATTGCTTGGCACTTAGTTGGATTTACAGTAAGACCAAATTTGGAAGACCATTTTTGTATAAAACTTAGATTTTCAATAGTATCGTATAGGTAAAGCTGTAAATCATTGGCGTGAAGATATTACGATATCGTAGTTCAGAGGTGACAAAATTTTTGAAAGTAGAAAATAGAATTGGAGAAAGAATACCGCCTAGAGGTACGCCACTAGTAAAATCAAGCCAATTCGATGTATCTTCACAAGTAGAAACTGACTGTTGGTGTCCACGAAGATACGAGGAAAACCACCTCAGTGCTTTGTTAGAAAACATTAGAAAAGAGAGCATGGCTAAAAGGATTTCGTAACTGACAGCATTGAAAGCATTAGAAAAATTAACTTACACCAAGACTGTAACTTTAGTGAAAAGAGCCTGTTCTTATGGAGAAATTTGTAATGTGGGTAATAGCAGTTAGTAGAAACTTAATAATTAGCAGGATCATATGACGTCCTATGTTATCAAAATCTAAGGCGTTGGATTTAATTGAATGGATGATTTTTTTGGTTTCATCAAAAGTAACTGGTGAGATAGAAAACGGGACGCGTCAAACCATTTATGAGAGAAATAGTTTAAGATAAGATCTTGGAATCCACTGAAGAAGAGATTGAAAAATTACTATTTAAATGATTTAAAGATATTGAAAATGGAAGGTATGATAAGCGCAATTTGCCAATACCCAGAGTTCTAAGAAACTTCCAAATATCAGTAGAAGGTGTTGCAGAAATATTGTCGAGAATGTGTCGGCGTTTAGCGTTACGTACCATCTGATTACACCGATTTCTAGCCACTTTGTACCGGTTCCAATTATCCTCAGAGCGCTGTCATTTAAATTTTCGGTAGGCATAGTACCGCCGACGCATGGCAATTCGTATTTAACTGTTCAAATAAGGAGCTGAAGGGCGTCTAATCTTGACCTCTTTGATAGTATCATGTGTGTCATATAAGTTACACAGCCTCATTAAATAATAAACTTTCCGGTAATCAGAGCCCGCCGTCAATAAAGGCTCCCAGTTGATGTTCTCTGCATCTAGACTAAGTTTCTCTATGTTTAAAGTTTTAAAAGAACGGACGTGCAGTACCTTTATTTTAGGTTTAGGAGGTTTAAAAATGTAGGAAAGGAAAATTAAATCAAGGCGAGAAAAGCAAGAGGCGTGATATTGGCCATGAGTGGAAACCATGAAAGGATTAGAGGTGAGGATAATGTCAAGCCAGCTGTCATCACAAGTGAGGTTATGGTAAGTAGCTAGAAGCGGTAAAACATGAAAACATGATGATATGACAATATTTAGGAATTTGCAGGTTCGGACGAATTGGTTGCAAGGAGATTGGTGTTAAAATTATCCTAGATAACGTGGTGAGCGACACTGACCCCAAAGATTCAAGGACTGATTCGAATTCAGTGAAACAATCAATATTAGGGGACAGTACACAACAACTATAATTATCTTGGCACCTTTTACCGAAACTTCGAGGAAGATATACTCAGCCGCAGATGAGTCAGGGAATGAAGGGTAAAGTGCTTTATACGGAAGGTCGAACCTAAGTATTCGCAATACATCCTCCTCCTTTCCTTACGTACCAAGATAAATCCAGGAAGTGAATAAGGGTAGAAGAAAGATGTGGTATGATTCACGTCTCAGAAATCAAGATTGCGTGAACATTACATTTAAAAAAGTGTTGTAAAATCATCATAGTGACTAGTTATGCTCTGAGCATTAATGTAGCATATATTAAATAGTTTATGATGAGTTGTATCATATTTATCCTACAAAACGTCACCTAGTGTATTGTTTGTATTGTTTTGAATACCCATATTGTACATAACTATCATTTGCAGTATCTCTTCAAACCATTTGTTATTGAATTAAGAGTCCACTCCTTATTGTTAAATAAATAAAATGAGATGGAATTTTTCGATATCGTTTTGTCCTGAAATGATTGTATTGATCATAAATTGTTAACAAATTTTAATTATTAAGGGCAGAGTCCGTTGTGATATTTTTGTATTGATTCGCTACTCAAATATTCTACCATCTTATAACTTTTTTTATCCATTATAAATTGTGAATCGAGACAAGAAGGAATACGAAATTACTTAGAGAAATTTCACCAAAGAGCCTGTTTAATAATTAAAAAGGTAATGTTTTTAAAGAAAAACAAAAAGGTGAAATAATGAATATTTTAATCACATCTTGACTTGTTAGTTTATTGCGTAGCTCCTTAAAAATTCAGGCAAAATTTTTTTCAATTATTATACCTTTTCACAAAGGGCCTTCCGGGTTAGTAGCACCGCTGTGCCTATGTCTGTCGCAAATCAGTAGTGTATAAAAATTGGTGTCTTCGCGTCTGAGGGTCATTGTTGTTAGCGTATTTAATGGCTAAGCGAGAAATAACATCTCTTGACCCGAAGCGTTGAGCAGACTTGTAGTGTCTTGCGCTGCTTTTATTATAAGCTGAATTGTTTGTAGCTTCTCAGATGAACTTCCGGCTAGTCTCAGCGATTTTATAAATAAAAAGAAACCATTAATGCACCACAATTGTATTATTTTGAATGCCTGTTGTTTTTTTCATTTGTTTTAGTAACTTAATCAAGTATATATGCAAAGTAATATTTAAATAAATCCTCTAAGCAATTTATTAACTATTATAGTACCGTAAAGTTTGTAAGTTATTTGTTTCGTATGACTTATTATCAAACCGCGACCTAAAACTTCTTCCGCAAAGCGGTAATGCACAAATTTTATTTTAATTTGGCATTCAAAACCTCTAAAGTATACAACTAGATTAACGGGACGATGCGTTCTACCTCACAAGAAGGGAAGCGGATTTCTAGCTTTTCCTCTGCAACATAATGGTTATGCCTCATCCTTTAAAAAAAAAACTTAAATATAAACAAAAACAGAAAAAAGGTATATTTCGCACATAGGCAAGAATAATTTTACTTGTCAAACTCAACTGTTTTACAACCAAGTGGCCCCTACTCAGCGTAAACTCACGAAATCAATCAGAGCTACCTGAATGATGATTTTCAAGCTTTATGAAGCCATGAAAGAAAGTAAAATACGTGATAGCGTAAAAGAATATTAAAGCCTCTTGGAAATTAACAATAAAAAAAGAATTAAAAAAGTTTACATTAAACAAGTCTGAAATAATGTAATGTAAGCATGCTTAAGCTTAAAGATGCTTATGTGCTCGATTATTTTGTAGCAAGAAGAAAAAGGTTCATGATATGGTCTGACTAAACTTAAACTTTTAATTGATTTAAGTCATACCATATATTTATCCAGCGTTAAATACATTTTATGGCTGATTTCTTGTTCTCAGTTGGAATTAGTAGAGATTTGTATAATCTTTTTCTAGTAATAAATATAAACTTTTGCTACTCAGTAAGAATGTAGTTTAATAAAGAATGCGAGATAATTTTCGAAATCGCTCTAGTAGTTTTAAGTTTATTTGTTACGTTACAGCGATTCCTTATTAGAGTTTACATAAAATAATAATATCGTTTGATGCTTATTTCCATTTTGTAATAAAACGTGATAAATTTTATAATAGTGCCGAAAATAAGTTAAACTAGTAGCAAAGAAAATAACGACTGATCTCTGTCTCAGAAAATACAATTGATAAAAATCACAAATAAAAGATTCGGTGCAGATAATAATTAACGTTTCGATCGTAAGGCTAGAATAATGCAATAGCTTCAAATAGTTGTTAAACATAAGCTTCATAGCATGCGACATTTCTGTTTATTTAGTAAAGCTACTGCAGAGACAAAACAAGCTGGCTTTTTAACTTTAAAAACTTTCCTTTGAATCACTAATTATTTATTACTATTTCAAATAAGACTTACTAATATTATAAATATTTAGTAAACTAGATGAACCGCCAGCTGTTGAGGCAATAGAAGTTAACTAATACGCCAAACGACGTGGGTTCGATTATTGTATGAAAGTGTATTTGTAGCGTTACGTTGATTAAATCAACATAATATGTTTTATAAAACGTGTTGTCATCTAGTTAAAGGCTTAGTTCGTTCGGAAATATTATTACTAAATATTTTTATTTCTATTATTACGTAGCACACAACATAGATTTTAATGTGTTATGTTGCTATATTACTTGAAACTCATTAAAAAAATATTAGTCATCGATTGACACCACAAAGTAAAGAAATAATCTGATTTCTAGGATCTTTTATTGAAAAGGTATAAAATTAAAAAAACCGAATCACTTTTAGTACCAAAATAATCATTTGATATTTTTTCTGTATTTTTCTTAATAAATAATTACTAGTAAGAAAAATGTCCCTTTCACTTAGGCGACACTGACCATGTACCTTCATATATAATCCACGTTTTAGATATTTTCTCTTTAGGTATGAAGGTTTTGTAACAAAAATAAAGAAATAAAGATGAAAATACATGCATTAAAACTCACATTTCATATTATAAATTTCATGTTTAAAAGCTAGAAACAACAACTGCTTTTAAGGACTTTTAAATAAAAGAGATATCTCGTTGTTCTCGTTTGTTTATTTTTAAATTTAACTTCTTATTTATGCTGTGAGTAAATTTATTCTTACGTCATGCACGACTTATAAGCTAATATGGTTAAAATATTTGAATATATTCTAAGATGCAATCATAATAAGCACTTATAATAATTTTCTACGTATTTGCTTATCATCAATAGATCTACAAAATGACAATGTTGTGCAAATATTTAAAAAGTTCTTCAATAAAACCAAATAAATAAATCCAAATTAAGATCGGAAAAGATGTAAAAGTCCTTATGATTATGTTCTTAGTTGACTGACATTTCGGTTCCCTTATCGCTAGATACATGAAGCCCTCTTGTTGTTTCTTCGGCCAGATAAATTTGTTAATTTTCATAAGTTATAACTTATGCCGTCAGTGAATATACTTTAACATTTGAATTTTATCTCTAAAGTACAAATGTAAAATTAGTAAAATCTATAAATGTTAGAAATTATTTGAACCGTAAACTTTTATCAGCGTCCCAGAAGCGCCCTGTGGCCTTATTTCCTTGACGTCGTAAAAAGGCGAGAGAAAGGCTCTTGTTTACGTCTCTGTAGCCTCAACATAACAAAGGGTGTGTACAAATGTGCACTAAAGTTGATTGCCCGATCCCTGGAAATAAGCATAAAATTTGTTTTAGTTTTGTTGAAGGAAAAGGATACGATATGTTTCAATCAATGTTTAACATTCGTACGTTTGCAAGGAATAATTCGGAAGTAAACTAAATGAGAGTTTTAATTTAAAACGGCGAATGGAAAGGATCTGCAAATAGGAAACAGACGGATATCCAAGAATACTACGGTGCGATTAAGGAAATGTTTGGTATTTCCAACTTTTCAGTATGGTGACAAAACCTAGTCTTTTAAAGTGCAATAACACAAAAAAAAACTTATACTCTGTAGATGTGGTATTGGAAACGCATGCTGAGAATACTCAGGGTCCATTGGAGTCAAGAAACCCCAACCCACGCAGGGACAAGACTCCCAGCTGCCATGTTGACACGCAACCTTGTTCATGAACTGTCACGATCACACTATCAAAAGTGCCCAACTAAGGTAAAGTTTAGTTTAGATATAACTCCGTTAAAAATTTGTAGGTATATTGGATAATAGGCCTATGTAACCTATGTGAATTATAAATTACACGTTTAGTGTTTGCTTCGAAGCTGGTATATCCCCGTTTTATAGGAAATCATCTTATATAGCAGTAGTGTATAAACAATGGTGATTTCCGGTATCAGGCGGACCGTATCTAGTAAAGTTATTGAGCATACGTTACATCTCATGTCTCAAGCCGGTGAATTTGGCCTTCTTTAAATATTTCTTCTATTTTTCTATTATAACAATACCAACCCTACCATGTCCAGGTTTAGATTAGGTTATTGTGTTGTCTCTAAATGGGGAGTAATCCCAGAATAAAATCAGCAAAAAGGCTTTTGTGACTTTGCAAAAAAAAAACATTTCTAAATCTTGTTAAAGTAATTTCACTTTTAAACTTATTAATTTAACGGATAATAAATGTTTTAAAGCCTTATTTTTTTAAACCGGTAGCGAGAATGTAGCGTAAATGAAGGATTTTCAAACGATATAAGGATGGAAGCGCTGTCGATATTTCAGATCAATTAGTTACGGACTCTCTCGCAGCTACTAAACTGGCGATTCAATTGTTTTATTAAACCTTAATTAAGAGTGTATATAATAAACACAGCTCATGTATAAAACTCATATTTAAAGGTTATTATTATACGGTGATCAGATATTATTATATGATGAAGAACTAACTACTAATGTAAGGTTAGACTCAAGAAATATGAAATTAATATTGTAATAAATATTATGTATGGAAATGTAAATGCAATTTTTTTATTTTTTAGACGAGTAACAAAATTATATGATTGATATAATTTGAAAATAAAAATCGTTAATAATATTATTTCGGTAGGTAAGGTACAAGAGAAGCAAAATTTGTACGAACGAATTTACTAACAATACTCGTCAAGTTAGTAGAGGAGTGCAAAAATAACTAATAACTATTTAACGTTATGTCTTTAGAAATTTTAAAATAATTTTAAAGTAGTTTCATAGTTCGAGTGTCTATTAGTGTAATCATAGGTTTTATATAAAGTAAAAACGGTGTATATTTATTATTTAATGCAATACATTTATTTTAATTTTTTAAAACCAATGATATTTTTTTACAATACAAATAAAATTCTTAAAATTGTGTCTATTCGGTCTTATTCCGCTGTTGTAAAGGCCCTTAGCTCAATAACGCTCACATGTCCATGGCATGGCATAGTCTCAGTCTATAGCCACTTACTCCGATCCATTGTCCCGCTTTGAGAACGAAACAACTTTCCGAAGAATTATGAATTCACTGTAGTAAATAACTTTATTATTTCTTAAAGTTACACTTTGTGCGACTTATTGCTTGATTTTTTTTCATTCGTTTTATATTTTTTCCTATAATAAATTTACCTAAATAATACATTCTACACGGCCACAGTTAGGCTTCGATCGTTTGCTTGAATATTGTCAATGTAAAAATATATCGTAATAATTTTAAGCTTATTTTTTCAATTACTACCGTAAATAAGTAATGAGTAAACACTTATGTTTTCTGGTTTAAAGGGTATCGAAGCCATCGAGTTATCACTGGCTAAACGAGACGTAAAATCCAATGTCTAATGGCTGTGAGTGGATTTGTGGCGATTTTTGCTGCAGTTTTATAGGCGCAGGTCGTACCATTTACCGTTAGATCAACGTCTTGCCATCAGGGCCATTAAACGATACTATAGAATAAATGCAATAAAATCTCACTACCATTACTCTTTTATTATCACGTTGTGTAAACAGCACGGCGAAGGTTATTGGATCTATGTATATTTTAGAGTGTAATTCTGAATATAATATACAGAATTGCATTCTAAAATATATTTAGGTAATACAAACAACTACACAAAAAACAAAACTAAATATAAACAAATAAAAAAATGTAACAAATGAAAGCTAATATCTATCACTTAAAAAAGAATACACAAAATCCGACTGCTAACAGTGGAGCAACGAGGTACACTGAATTTTATAATTAAAATATTATAAAATTCAATTGTATTATAAAAATTTGTAAAAATTTGTTATAATATTTTTAAGGTTTTCGGTACGGTGTAAAAGGCTCCAAGGAATCATAGAAAAGCTAAGAAGGTTAGTTTTAATAAAAACTTTATGTAAACTATACATTTTCTGAGCTAAATTAAGATCTCTCTAATCCAGTAGTTAAAATCGTGGATTAAACTGAAGTGAAAGCACTTTTATTTGCCCTAAAATAAAACGTGTTCTATACTTTCATTTTTTATTCTTATAAAGTCGCGACACCGGCGAAAGATTTCTAGATGCTAATGAACTATCTATACTAATATTATAAAGAGGAAATATTTGTTTGTATATGTTTTGGAAAAGCATCACAAATTACTAAAACCGATTTCAAATACTCTTTTACTACCAGAAAGCTATATTATCCTTGAAATAGGGTACCATTTACCGCAGGTAAATCAATCCAAATCTGACAATAACACAGGCAGTTGCGTGCATTATATGGTCTTTTTCAAAACACTTACTGATGGTGTACGTATATGCATACAAGGTTATTCACTGTTGCCCTAGAATACAAGCCGAGACGATAAGGTGGTCCAAAGATCCTCTTAGGTGCCAATACGGTTAAACGTGTTAGTTGTAATGACCCATTTTTCGCCCATGAGGAAGGTTAAATATAAGGATTTCCCACCATACAATAAATACAATAAAGTCATGCATTATTTAATACGCTTATTCAAGGCAATTAGATATTCTCTTAACTCATAAAAACAAACATACTATTATGTATGCATGTTGATAATTTTAAGAGACATATCTAAAGAATCCGTTTAAATACGTAAATCATTATAATACAAATTATTAATTGGGAAATTAAGCTATTGTTCATATTGTATTGAATACCCATATTGTAGATAATAATTATTTGCAGTATCTCTTCAAATCATTTGTTAATGAATTAAGAGCCCACTCATTAAATAATTAAGATGAGACGAAATGTTACAATATCGTTTTGCTCTTGACCTGAAATCATTGTATTTTTTTATATTTTTTTCAAGTAATCATATTTTATTTTTAAGAGTAAAGTTCGTTGAGATATTTTTGTATAGATTTAGTTCTTTAATAATTTACCATTTCATTAATTTTTTTATCCATTATTAATTGTGAATCGAGACAAGACAGAATACGAAATCACTTAGAGATATTTCATCAAGGAGCCTCTTTAATAATTAATTAAGGTAATGCTTTTAAAGAAAAACAGAACAAGTAAAATAATAAATATTTAAATCTGATCTTGACCTGTTAGTTTATTGCGTGGCTCCTTATAAATTGAGGCAATTTTTTTCCATTCATTGTATTCAGGAATTTATAAAGTTAATAGGTCTCATTTTTACAAAGGGCTATCTGGGTTAGTGCCACCGGGGTCACAAATCAGTAGTATTTAAAAAGTGAATTTATTACATAGGTAATTATATATATATATATTTTTTTTAAATAATTTTTAATATAAGCCATTGGCGTAACAGCTAAAGTCTCAAACCAACACTTGAATCTGTTACGCCAAAGGCTACGGATCCAATTCCAAACACCGGAAAAATTTTGCGAATGAACGACTTTACTAACAAAATAATCATTTAATATTTTCTGTATATTTTTGTAAATAAATAATTGCTTCTAAGAAAAGTGCCCCTTTCAATTAGGCGACACTGACCATGTGCCAGCAGACATAATCCACGTTTCAATTATTTTTCTCGTCAGTGAATATACTCTGACATTTGATTTTTATCACGAAATCACAAATGTAAAATGAGATAAAATCTATAAATGTTAGAATAGATTTGAACCGTACACTTTTATCAGTGTCCCGGAAGCGGCCTGTGGCCTTATTTCCTTTTCGTCGTAAAAAGGCGAGAGAAAGGCTCGGAATATGTGGCTTGTTTACGTCTCTGTAGCCTCAACATAACAAAGGGTGTGAACTACATGCGCACTAAATTTGATTGCCCGATCCCTGGATTTAACCATAAAATTTGCTTTAGTTTTATTCAAGGAAACGGATACAATATATTTCAATCAACGTTTAAAATACATGCGTTTGCAAGGAATTATTTAGAAGTAAACTAAATGAAAGTTTTGCTTTAAACGGCGAATGGAAAGATCTGGAAGGGAAACAGACGGATATCCAAGAATACTACGGTTCGATTAAAGAAATGTCTGGTATCACCAACCTTTCAGTATAGTGCCAAAACCTGGTCTCTGAAGTGCATGATCGCCGGAAAATTTATGTTATGGAGATGTGGTTTTTGAGACGCATCATGAGAATACCATGGACGTATAAGATAGACTTTTGTCCACAGTTTATTTAAAAATATAAAAGTTCTTTGGACATATCTGCAGAAACGAGACTTCTTTAAAGAGACTGCAAGGCCACATCGAAGGCTAGAGGTATCGTGGTCGCGCTTCAACTCGCTAGTCTGACTTCATCATTGAAACTATATTCAACCTTAGTACAGTGTGCTAGCGTTGCTGAAAATTGCCACAAGCGGCGTAAAGTCACACGACGTGCCCCCATTCTAGGAGCCAATGAAGATGTCGACACGCAACCCTGTTCATGAACATTCACGACCACACTATCAAGATTGCCCGACTAAGGTGAACTTTAGTTCAAATATTGATAATAGGTCTATTTAACCTGATAAAAAAAAAATTAAATTGCACGTTTAGAAAAAATTGGTTTTAAAGTGGTATTTTCCCGTTTTATAGAAAAACCTGCAAAGCAGTAGTGTATAACCAATGGTGATTTCCGGTATCAGGTTGACCGTAGCTAGTAAAATTATTGAACATACGTAAGATCTCATGTCTCAAGCCGGTGAACTTACGCTTTTTTAAATAATTCTTCTTTTTTTCTATTATAACAATGTCAACTCTACCATTTCCAGATTTAGATTAGGTTATTGTACTGTCTCTAAATGATGAATCATTCCAGGATAAAATCTGTAATAAGGCTTTTGTGACTTTGCACAACTTTTAGAATTTGAAAAACATTAGTTGATCTCGTTAAAGTAATATCTTTTTAAAACTTATTTCATTTAAGTATAATAAATGATTTAGGGCAATATTTTTAGTAAACCGGTAGCGAAAATGTAGCGTAAACGAAGGATTTTCACACGATATAAGGATGGAAGCGCTGTCAATATTTCAGATCAATTAGTTACGGACCCTCGTGCGGCTACTAAACTAGCGTTTCAATTGTTTTATTGATCCTTAATTCATAGTTTAAAATATTAAATATAGTTCATATATAAAAGTATAAATTAAGGATTATTATTATTATAAGATTTATACATAAATTATTATATAAAATCTAGATAACGTATGTAAAGAGGAGAAAATAAATATATTATCTAATGTGAGGTAAAACTTAAAAATTTAATATTTATATTGTTATAAATATTATGTATCCGATTTATCATACATTTTTGACGACGAATATTAAAATTTAAAGATTGACATAATTTGAAAACAAAAAATTCATTAATAATATTGTTTCGGTAGTAAGGTTCATGTAAAAAGTCAGTATATCCACCAACCCGCATTAGGCCAGCGTGGTGGGATACGGCCCAAATCTTTTATTTTAGGCCGTTTAGGGGAGGCCTAAGTCCGACAGAGGACTATCACAGGCTGATGATGATGTTGATTATGAGAAAGGTACAAGATAATTTGTATAAACGGATTTACTGACGATATTCGTCAAGTTGATAGACGAACGCAATAAATTACTATTAACTATTTAATGTTACATCTTTTTAAAGTAGTTTTAGCTTTTATATGAAATAAGAACGGCTTATATTTAATATTTAATACAATACGTTTATTTTTATTCTTTAAATCAAATATTTTTTAAACTTATAATACATTTTTAAAATAATGTCAATTTAGTCATGTTCCGCTGTTCTAGTAGCCATCAGCTCAATAAAGCTCACATGTTCCGACGTCTTTTAGTACATCGTCTCAGTCTCAGCCACTTACTCCGATCCATTGTCCTACTTTGAGAACGGAACAACTTTCCGAAGAATTATGAATGCACTGTAATAAATAACTTTATTATTAGTTAGGTTGAGATTTTTGCCTCAATGCCGTCAACCGTTAAAAAACCACATGTTCACAAAAAATATTCATCATGATCATAATCAGCCTGTGCTAGTCTGGACATAAGCCTCCCCTAATGCACGCCTTCTCCATAAGGGGGTATTTAGACCTAACTCACCAAGCTAGTCAATTGCGGAATAGTGATTGGACCAACTTTTCAATATCTTAGGGTGGTGATCATATTGTTGCGATTTTCGTCGTGTCACATCACTAGCTGATTGCTTATGTCATGGCCATTAAACAATACGATGGAATAAATACAGTTAAATAATACGATAACCATTTTCTAAAATTTCCATCACCACGTGGTTTAAGCTGCAGGGTGTGGTTTAAAAAAGTGACGGGAGGTCTTTTAAAAAAAATCTTGTAAATATTTACGACTACCTGACCCGGTAGACTACATAATGCCTCAATCGATTCGATCGAATCGATCTACCTAAACTTTTGTATGAGAATTAATAATCGTCATAATAATCTAATACCTGGCCGAAAACTGTAGTAGATCTACCAACTGGTTGAAATTAGTCAGAACTTTCATATTTATTCAGCTTTTAAGCCTTTGATGAACTTCCACCAATAATTCAAAACAATATAAGCCGAATCAGTTCCACCGATTCCAAATATTAGCGAGACTAAGGAACAGCAACTTATTTTTATATATATAGAAAGATAGATAAAAGATATCTGATGCTACAACATCAATATCTCAACTCTGAATTACACTATATCTATTGTTTTATCATCATCATCATCATCATCAGCCTTGATAGTACACTGCTGGACATAGGCCTCCCTAATACACCCCTATCCATTAGGGTTTTGGACCGTATCCCACCACGCTGGTCCAATGCGGGTTGGTGGTGGACTGCCTTTACATGCCCATCCGACGCATGGATCATCATACTTTTCAGACAATTGGGTGATCGGCCCAAACTGTCCTAACCAACTAGGAAACAACAATAAAATTTGTTAAGTCTCCGCAGGATTCCAACCCACGACCTCCGGTTTCTAAAGCAAACGCCAATACAACTAGGCTACGGAGGCAGTTGCATTTTATTTATATAAAAGAACATTTTCTTTGATAACAATCAAATTTAATTAAATTGAAGGCATTACGTCCACATTCCAACAATGAATGTTCTCTTCACGAGACGAACAAAAGGACAAATGGAATGAAATCGTTCCTGGATACAATGCAATATTGTTCGTTGAAATGTGACGACTCATTTGTTGTGCAATGGAAATGCAATTACGTTTCATTTTAATTATCATCAGTTGCAGTTATTTTAGGTGGTAAAAGTAATGAATTAATGAGAAACCTTCTTGTTGAAATATTGAAATGTTTTTATTGTACAAATAATTATTATTCAGGTGATTTTATGAGGTGCAAGTATGAATAAGGAAGGTGAGCGGATTAAGAAGGAGTAACACTTACTGTTAGGTACGACCTGCACTAGTCATCACAAACTGTTTACCAGAACAAAAAGGATTTTGAAAGGACTCTAAAACAATTTTTATTGTGCGTCTTTTCTCCTGTTAAGGACAAATAATTAATCAAAGCCACTTATTGGACTGCAGCTCGAAAAATTGATTTGGTTAATAATGAATTCAAAATTATTAGTTGAAGACTGCTAGACAGCATAATTAAAAATGTCAGTTTACTAAGGTAGCCATTAAATTAATAAGATCATTATTTTTATTGATAATGATAGGGTAAAATGAACTTTAGCAAAAAAGGACTTTCTTAATATAACAATAAATTTTATAATTGTTGTTACCTAGGACAAATGCTGGAACTAGGTAAAACAGCCTTGAGGGGGTGATCAACAGAAGGTATTCAGCTGGGCTGGGCAGCTTTTCATAGGCATCGTTGAGTTTTCTCGTCACCCATCCCACAGTGCCTCAAATCGAAAGTCTTCGATCAATGCGCCCAACCCGTTATGACCTACGGTGCCGAGACTTGGACACTTACGGTTCGACTGGTCTACAATTTTAAAGTCGCTCAATGAGCTATGGAGAGGACTATGCTCGGAGTATAGAGATCAGAGATACTTTAGACCGCATCAAAAATTATATGATCCGTCAAGAGTCACCAATATAGCCCACCGGATTAGTAAGCTGAAGTGGCAGTGGGCCGGTTATATAAGCCCCAGAACTGACGACGGCTGGAGTCGGAAAGTTCTGGAGTGGAGACCGAGGCTAGGCAAACGTAGTGTGGGACGCCCTGCGGCAAGATGGAGCGACGACATTCGCAAAGTGGCTGGTGTGGGCTGGATGAGAATAGGCAAAGTAGATGATTGGAAACGGTAGCGTGCATTAGGGGAGGCCTATGCAGCAGTGGACTGACACAGGCTGATGATGATGATGATGAATCATCTGTGAAGTAAGATGATCGATGCGATGGTTGGCTGTAAATATTAAGATCTGCGCCTTATCACTAGTCGTGTTGGTTTTCCGTGACATCAAACTATGAAAATAAAATGAGGAGAATGTGCAACTATATTTGCATGCACAATTGTCGACATCGCATCGCATCGGGACTTCCACTCTCTGCTCAGTATGAGCAGAAGCAGGTGCGGGTATCGAGGAACTCCTCATGACCCGGGTTGAAACGCGGAGGGCATACTAACCCCCCGGGATCTTGCCTAATTGCGGCTCTAGAATGCCTACTCTTGCACATCCAGTGATGGGTGCAGCTGAGTGTCGTTGCTCAGATGGCGCTCGAAGCCATCCGTTTTCACGGACACCTCCGAGAGCCTCGCCGGGAGTCGACATGCACTGCATACGCAATGCTTGCCGTCTCTCAGTTTTTACTGAGCAACGATATCGCAATATTGAATTGCTTCTAATGAGGTGATATTGCTTTTCAGCGATACACCTCACATGAAGCATTTCATTGGTGGGCTGTGTAACACCGATCACTGGTGTTACGTTATCAGGATGCTGCAAATTTAATCATTCAAAGCCGCAATCAGGCCGGTCACGGAGCCCAAGATAGCCGCAACTGGCTCCTGCCCAGCCGCTATTGCAGTGATAATGTCGGTGATTATGTTTGCGACGATGCGAACAATTCGGCCGAGTATTTCGGCGAATGATGTTGCTGTGCCGTCGCAGGCTCCCCAAGAGGATGGTTTAACGCCACTTGTCCCGTCCACCTTCTGTGCGCTACGGTTTGGTCTCCTGCATCCGGTTTCGGTGCCTGAGGAGTCCGGTTCTGGTTCCAGGTGGCGTATGTTAAATTTGACAGTTTTAGCTGTGCTAGCGGGAGCGTTGTTATCGCTCCCACCTTGGGTTTTCCTTGTTATTTTGGCGGTATTGCGTGCCACATTTGCCGGCATATTAGCCGGTGGCTGCAATGTGGCGTAGTGTTCGGTTACGGGTTCGATTCCCGCATTTTTCTTTTTCCTTCTTCTCCTTCTTTTTTTGTTGGTCTTGCCTCCGGAGACCTCTTCATCTTCCGTTGTGATGACGGTCGATAAATCATCTTGCTGAGGTTGCGTGACGAAGATCGCTTATTGTTTCGGATGTAGACGGCCGTTGTTGCGTGTTGTTATTGACGCTTTTGTTGGCTGATTTTGGGGCTTACATGGAACGCCCCACCGTGGTCCATCCTTCTGTCTGTGGTGGTTCTTCTGCGTGATATGGGTGTTGGGAGCGTAATGCCCGTTTTCTGGCCTCTTCCATAAGCGGGGCAATTACGGTCGTTGGCTGCATGGTTCCGCTGCAATTGGCGCACGGGTGGTGCGCCAGTTGCGAGTGCATTCGGATGCTGGGGTTCGCCCGCACACCGAACGCATTTTAGTGGCTTGTGGCATTGCATAGAAGTCGTGGCCAAATGCTTGACACCGATGTACATTGGGAGGGCCCTTCTTCCCTCCACGCTTCTATGGTTATGCCCTCCATGCACAACAGTTCGTCAAGCTGGTACAACTTTTGAGCCCCTCAGGCTCAAGATGGTCCAGCTGTACGTAGTACACGCAGTGAGGGCGGGTTTCTAGCGGTGGTATTAATTTGGCGTATGCAGCCGGGAACCCTTTTTGTTAAGGGTTCCACTATTTCGTCCGGCTCTGTTGTTGGTGGTAGTCCGCGTATACCTATGGTTTTGTAGGTAGTTGTTACAGGTGTACATACCAGTGTATGTCTTGGATTACTACCGGATGCGTCACTTAGGTATCGCTTGATAACGCGGTATTCATCCTCGGTCCTTGAAGGAACCGTATTCTTTTCCGAAGGGGCGCGCATGGTGGCATTCCAATGATGTCTTTATATTAGAGAAATGCATCGTCCAGTCGGGCAGATTTTCGCCACTATTGAGGGTAGGAATTTTCTTACGTTGGAGTTTGCGGAGGCCATCGCTGGTTCTGGCTGTCACAGTTGTTGGGGTTGTCAGCTTCGTAGCTAGTCTACGAGGCGAGTGTGTTGACGAGTAAGTTGCGTCGTTTTAATGGACATTGATGTGTGGAGGATGGTGAGTCCGGCGGTTTTGAGTGGACTCTTCCTTCTAATCCTTGATGGTGGTGGTGATGCTGATGACGCGCGGTGATGATGGCCTATGAGCCGCCGTCATCTACGTCGTCCAGATATCGAGAGCGTTTATCTTCTTCGCGTTCAGGCGGAGTATGGCGTCTTCGCTTTTGCGCGTCTTGGCTTGGGTGTCGATTTAGTCCGCTTACATCGTCTGATGCTGCGGTGCTAAACTGCACACCTGACGCAGCCTGAGAGCTTGAATCACCCTCCTTCGCTGCGCGTTGGTTGTTTCCGGAGCTGGTTCTTACCGGACGGCAGTGGCACAGGCGGTCGTTGGTAAAATGTGCAGGAGCGCAAGCGGACGGTCTATCACGGCTGTGATACCTGCCCGCTTCTCGCATGGGTGGTAAACTGATCTTTCCTCGTTTTTCTCCCATTACGGTGGGTGTCTGCCTTGATGGTTGGTGCCTTGTGTTCTCTACACGTGATCGCAGCTCATGCCTCTATTCTCCTCTCGTTGCGTGCAGTCCGTGCGGTGAGACCTCCAAGGGGAGGCCAGCAAGCGTCGCCCGCAAGCTGAGCAGAGTGCGCGAGGGTATCGAGCTTGAGGTATTTCCACGGCGCAGAAACTGCGCCAGTATGCCTGCCCTTTTCGATGCGAAAAGAGGTGATGACATACAGTGGAGCGTTGAGTAGGTCACGATGAGGTTGAGGGTAGTTCACATCTTCGGCTCCTAGATAGACTAGATACAATTGTCGACTATAACATCCTACAAAGGTCGCTAATCTGTAGTATATATCAAATGTCTCAGAGAACACTATTTATATGAAATTACTCTTATGAAATCATTGAATGGTGACGAGAATGTTATCTGCGTTACTCTCCACTTTGACACTTTAATATTGTAACCTCTCTATGTCAGTCACAACGGTAGTCGCCATACAGGCCACCGAAATCCACTTATAAACTGAGGATAGGACAAACCGTTTACCGTGCGTCATGCTAGTGACCGTTACGTCAATAGTTTGGCTCTTTCGCGGAAAGTATTGTAAAATCAGTTAACTGTGGCGGTACCGTCTACGTAAGGAAGAGCTTTGTTAAATCGCCCATGGAGCTCTTCTCTTTCCATTTAGTTTTACGGTCGGAAACGCTCTGAATTGCCTTATCTTGTCATCGCTAGATGGTTAAAGGCAGAACTTTATCACTTTGAATAACACGCGTAGGAAGCATCATCCGATTACGTCAAGAAGTACTTACGGAGACTGCACACCTCACGGTTATGCACAGCAAGGACGTTTTAAAGGCCCTCCCAGCATGCTTCCGTAGTTAGTACAACCTTATCACCGTCGATTTCGGATAGTGCATCTTGCGTGACGTCAAGAGGGTGTGAAATTTTCTATCCAGGGTGTATTGAGCTCGGTTTGAGACCAACTGAAAATGCCGACAGTATATAAGGTTGTGGTAAGAAGAGGGATAACTCAAACGTTTTAAGCGTGTGCTGTATTTACGCCTGATATTAGTAGAGCCTAAATTTAATAAACAAGTTTTGAATTTCAGTTTCTGTCTTTTTTTACTTTGAAAAAGCTATTACGCCCTTTTGTTAAGCGCCCAAAAACACTTTGCGTGTTTTATTATCACTATTATATTAAACTTGTTAGTTTAAACCCCATATCAACATGACATATCATGAATACTATAATAGTTTGACGTGATTTTGAGCTGCGATTGAGTGATATAAAAAGAAAATTTGGTCAAAATGTTAGTTGTCCCTCTTCATAGTTTGACCAATATTAAAGAGTTTAAAAGGGTGTTCATAAAAATTGTAAATGAAACAAACAACTCTGCTATAGCCAGCTAATAATACCATAAAAGTTTTTGCAACATTACGTTACAATGTTTAGTCCCATAGCTTTGGTTAGAATTTTCGTCTTAGTACATTATCAAATATCTTTTTGGCGCCGCTCCTTCTGGTGAACGCAATACAGTAAACAAATGTTACAACATAAATTTAGTTTTATGGATAAATATCAAAGTACTTATATGGAGTTCAGCCAAATTTGTTAATTCATTGAAATGTGGGCCTTATTGACTTCGTTGGAATGTTGCCCTATTGTTTTATCTTAATCTTGATAATAAAATAATGCAGACACGACTATATGAAAACAAAGCAAATGGGATTTCTGTCTGCGTGTTTTAATATATAAATAGCCAATGATAATACAAATGGATAAAAACGTCAAGCCAGTTTTATGTGCAAGGCACAGTATTGAAAAATACTATATTGAATGCTTAAAGTGTACTTTCTTAAGTTATAGAATAAGTAATCTAGTTCTATTAATATACGTAAAGTACCATTCATAACAAGTTTATTTTCATATAAATATTGATGCTTCAAAAAAAGGTATATCTAGGAGTAATTTAAGCTGGGTACTCAGGAGTCCCGATAAAATGACGTCTACTGCCACACGATCCGCTATATAAGTTGTTCTTCTTTTCTTGTCTTAATTTTTTATTTTTTATTATGAAAGTTTTTTTGTAGGTTTAATGTTTTTATATTATTTCTAGTAAGATTTCAATGCAATATTGCGCTTACTCGTCTTTGATATTGTCAGTCGTCTTGAAACCTCTGTCTAGGCCTGCGTTCACCTCTCCTGAATATAAATTTTCTTAAATTGAAATATTAACCTACCTGTATAGCTAAGAAGGCAGGCGTGCATGGCTTTGCGCTTTCGAAACCGAAGAACGTCGAGTGAATTCTGTGGGAACTAAACAATTTTTGAATGTTGTTTCCTAATTGGTTAGGGCAATGCAGACCTGCCTCCAGCCTAGGTAGAAGGTAGGCTTTAGAAACCGGAGGCCGGTTTCTAAAGCACTGTATTAGGGAGGCTATGTCCAGCCTGCTGTATTAGGGGAGGCTTGCGTCCAGCAGTGGACTAACAAAGGCTAATGATGTGATTCAGACCGATCGCCCTGATTGCCTATAAATAATCCATGCGTCGGATGGGCATGCAAAATGTCGATCCTGCGCATTGTCTCTCTCTGTTTGTGTCAATTATCAATCCCATTGGGCATTGAGAGTATAAAAGAAAAGAGAGTGCGCTTGTGTTTTTGAATTATTCTTATAATATTCTTATAATATTGAAAATGGTATTCCTAGCTCATTAATCAACTTTTAAAGTAACCATTTTTAGTTAAATAAGTAGAGTACAAATCTTTACTCAATCAAGAATTAACATTATGTATTCTATAATTTTATATACTATTAAAATTAAATGTATAATAAATTATATTCTATTAATAATATATTATAGTAAGTATTTAAAATACTAACCTTTAATCTCTAAAACTATTTTAAATCTTTTAAAATCTCTAATGTTCTTAGATAAACAATTCATTGAAAATCTTTAACGTAAAGTTTGAATTTCTTCAACATCGTTAAATTAAAAAAATTTAAGCGATATTAGAAAATAGATGCGGAGCAAAATATACGGAAAAAACTTAGTTAAGGATAAAAGTAACACGATTAGTAATAATGTAATTCCAAATTGGTTAAATAATGCAGCAATTAAATAATCTTATATTTCCTTGGGGTAATATTGAGACTAAAGTATCAACACAGAAGTGGGACTGGTTAGAACATGCCAGATGGGTTATGGGCAAAAATGCTGAATATAGCTGCCCACTGACCAGAAGAGGCGACGTGGAGACCACACACAACATGGACGAACTCTATCACTAAAACGACTTTTGGCAACACTTGACACAGAACAGGCTAGAATGGAGAGCGTTGTAGGAGGCCAGTACAGGGAGGACAGTACAGGGTCGTTCATTAATTTATTCAATGTTAAAACTTTATAACGAACTAATAATAAACTAATAAATAAAAAATGTCAATAGTTATCGAAACAAAACACTTTATATTCGAACACATTAAAAAACTTAAAAATACACTCTTTTTATTTCACTATTTATTTATAATTACACAATTCTAATATAAGTAACAGTGAATTCTCCAGTTTTTTCAAAATATTGTAAAATAATTTCTTACGCTTGGAGGGTTGACAAATTACTGTACATTTCATTTAAGCGCTTCAAATGTTCGAATGCCAGAACTTTTATCGCCGTGGAAAACTTAGTGATTTCTCTTGCCAACCGCATTGCTGCGTCATTTGTTTTAGCTTTAGCTCGGAGCTTTTTGGCTCTTCGCTTGGCATATCTCATTTTGTGTTGATACTTTCGAATATAAAACTCAAGCCACCGTGTACCAATGGGGCTAGTTAAATTTTTATTTGTGCGTGAAATTCAATTAAATATTTAATTAACTTTTTGCTTGATTAGACTGCGATGACAAAAAGTAAAATCTGCATAGTTGTATTATTCTTATTGCATGGCACACTTACGTCTCTGATATTTAACCACGTAAAGAGCTGCATAAACTCTAAGCGACTGTAAAATAAATTTTATAGTGATTTTGGGTTTCTCAGAAAATAAAATTTTGCTTAAAACGTCAGTAAAAACAAATTATAATGGCAACTGTTTTAAATTTCAATCTCGACAGCGTTTTGGTAAATATGCCTTTTTAAATGCAAATTGCGGGTGGAAAATATTGTGTTGTTTGCTAAAATTGTGCTCGGCTTAAACGTTAAGAACAGTTCAAAAGCTTTATACTACTAACGTTAAAATAAGAGTTAGCCATATCCTTTGTCATATAATACTGTAACTAGTTCTTTTTATTTATTAAATTTGAATTATGTAGTGAGAACAAATTATAGTAATTTGTTTTATACCTTTTCAACAATATCTTATAGCAACTAACATTAATACATTACTAATAAACGTATATAACACATAAGGGAACTAAGAAAAGATTGTACGTAAACCTCTAAATTTCCTATGGAAATAGCTGCAAAATTTTCTTTGCAATATTCAAAAAAAAAATAGATTTGAATTTGTAATAAATTGAAAAGCTACAGTCCTAAATTATCTTTTTTATCAGAGTGCTCTGTTCTTTGACCTCGTCTGTGGTCTAGCTTTGTAAATCGGTGGTCGTGTCTTCGAATCCCGCGGGGAAACAACTTTGTGTGATCATTTCTGATTGGCTAGGATAATTTGGGGCGAAAACCCAACTGTCAAAAATTAAGATGATCCATGCGTTGGAGAGGCATGTAAAAATTGGTCCACCCACAATCCCGCTTTGGACCAGCGTGGTAACTAACACAGGCTGATTATAATGATGATGATCGAAGTTTTTGAGCAATGTCTTTGCTCGTACGTATTAATAACTTTCCCTTTTTGCAGAGTGCCGTCTGGGGTGGTCTATCACGTTGCCTATTTCTTCCGCAAAGTGAGTTTAGTGTAAAAAAAGTGTACTTACTGGGTAAACAAGACGTAACATCCTGTGTCATAATAGGCTGCGCGTTGGTGATACCCCTGATATTGTCAATGTCTATGAGCGTCCGTGACAACTTTGGACCGACTGCTCGTCTGTCTTTGTATCCAAATAAAAGAAAATTTTGTCAGCGGTGACAGCCGAATATAGTACAGCGACTTTTTTGCTCCCCATAATATGTATGTTACTGACTGACTAATTTTATTTCATTGGTCATTGCTTTTTACGACGCAATAAAATCCGTTTAACGCATACTAAATTTTTCGCTCTATTAAACATCGCACACAAATAGGCAATTGTCGAGGCTTTCGGTTAGCAAATATAAAATCAGTGCATAAATTATATGTAAAAAGGTTCCCCTTTATAACAGTACTAATTCAATAACGACAGATTTTAAATAAATCAATTCATTGATTATTTTTCAGAAAAAAATTTATTCATGATTGTAATTATGTAAGAAATATTTATAAATCGTAATTATTTCACTCTTGGTAGGTCCTCTTTTACAGGGGACCGTCTGGGTTGGTAACATCGCGGTGTCAATTTTTTCCTCAAAATAGTAGTGTGAAAAACTCTTGAGTACCGGTTTGAAGGGCACCGTAGCCAGCGTATGTACTGGGTAAACAGGGCTTAACACCCCATCTCACGGTAGGCAGCGCGCTGGTGACACCACTAATATTGCCAATGTCATGGGCGTCGATGATTTCAGTTATTATCAGGTTTTTAGATCTTTAGGACAATATGGGCCGATCACCTAATTGTCTGAAAAATAAGCTGATTCATGCGTCGATAGAAAAATCAGTCGCGGTTGTCAAGACCATCTTTGAAAGCTGCAATTGGATGTCATGTCAGATCCTTCAAATTTATTACTCTTTGGGTTGAGGAGGTCTGATGCCAGTCCCTCTGCGTAGAAACTGTTATTTAGGTAAATTATAAAAAATATATAGTTATGAGCCGCCCAAGACCCCGTGATAATTTAGTAAAACGGCTAGGTAAATAAGATATAAAATTACAAAAATCGGATCCTGCAACATATACATATAGACATTTATTATTTAACAATAATGTCATTTACAAAATTATTCATGCTGTGTATAAAAACTGTAAATTTAATGTATTCATATGATCATTTCGATATTGATCATAAAACGAAACCGAAACAAAAGACAATAATGGTGTTAGGGTTTCTTTTTATACGAGTTAACATAAACTTAACATTTTTTCAGTGCTCGTTTTGCTTCGTTAGTTGAAGATGCTCGTCATTCGAAAAATGGGTCGAGTGCTCAATTCGGCAGAAACGTCAAATTTGGCCGCCACGACTAGCTTTAATCAGTGGCAGCTCATTTACAAAAGACAAAGATAGTATGGAGCAATTACTTATTGATGTATCATTTATGACTTCGATAACATTGGATATTTTTGTATTAAATCTCTACTAATATTATTAAGACGTAAGCTTAGTATTCTTGTGTTTGTTGTAATAAGTAGAATCAAAAATTACTCGGCCCATTTAAAAAAATAAATTCACCATTAGAAATCTACATTAGCTTTGAGAAACATGGGCTGCTACCGTAGTCTAGTGGTATTGGCATGTGCTTTAGAATCCGGAGGTGGTAGGTTCGAATCCTGCGAGGACTCAAAAAATTGTCATTTTTGTTTCTTAGTTGGTTAGAGCAAATTGAGCCGATCACCCAATTTGGACCAGCGTCGAGGGATACGGTCCATAACCCCCTAATGGATAGGGTGTATTAGGGGAGGCCTATGTCCAGCAGTAGACTATCACGACGATGATGATGATGAACATAGGCTACGTTTTACCCCTTTTTAAAATCTAAAAACAACATGAACATAGCCATGGATGGACTGCTAGGTTTAAAAACTTTGCCACAAAGCTATATTCAAGAGGATATTATAGTCCTAATATCGTGGGCCTCCGCTTATCTTAATTAAGCAACTATGGGTTAAGACACTCATCGCTCTCACAGAACTTAATGGATATTTCATTTAAAATTTTCAATACTAAGTGTATAAATTAGAAATGTTTAGTATTGGCATATGACAAAAACCACACTATTGTTGTACAATATTGTTGTCATATAAAAAAGCAGTATATATTTATGAAAAGAATGTTCACAGATTTTGATAACAATCAGGGAGGGAGTTCAAAGTTTGTATGGTTTTTTTTAAGTAAATGATTTAGAGTCGTAGTGTTAATTACGTCAAATAACACGACAAATAAACGACTTATAAAATGACTAAAATAACGTTATAATCCTTTTAGTAATATATATTCATAAATTGGTGTGTAAAAATTTAATACATGGTTATAAAATAACACTAGCGAAATACGAAACGTGTTTTTTTGCAATGGATAAAAATGTGCCAAAGTATACGTTAATACGAGTTTCGGTGTAAATATTTGGATTAAATAATTGGTTGTAAAGCAACCAATTTGTATACAAATAAATATATTTTATAATTTTTAAAGTTACTCTAAAATTTCATAGAATACTTTGCAATAATATCACTGAGCATTTTCAGTGAAAAAAATGAGCTCCCATGAAGATTTATAAACATGTCATATTAATTAAAAACTGAAAGTCGAGAAGAGTTTGTGCTCTTACGTTTATTAAAGTCAGCTACCGTTATAAAAGCTTAAACATATTTATATTAATTAGAGCGTAAATGTGTGATAGGAAAGTGATTCTATTTAATAATAATTAAATTAAAAGTGAATTTAATAATTAAGACATTTAGAAGCCTTGAAGTTTATAACAACAGTTCACTCGTTCATTAGTTACAAAACTATTTTTTTTTAAATGTAAGACGTGTCATGTGACATTTTACATCAAAAAAATTATTACATTAAAGTCTTTAATTTTTAGCGTAAAGTACTTGATTTTCGACTTAAAATTAAAACAAAGACATCTGAATCAACATTTTACGTTATATCTGCAATAACATTAAACAAAATTATTAACTTCAATGTTTATCATGAAAAAATATTCAATACACTTCCACGAGGAAATAAAAAATAGATGTTCCAGCAGGGAGATAAACTTTTTAATCTTTAATTTTTTTTGTTATTTTGTGATCTTGACAAATGTCAAATAGTTTTTTTTTTCTTTATTATAATTGCATTTTCGCCTAAGGCTATGTGGTTATTTGCAGTCATTCTAAATTATTACAAATCTATAGTGTGACGAATGTATCTTACATATTTCAAAAATAACTATTAAATTTCTTCAAATTTTTTTCATTAAAATTATAGTAGGTATGGTAGATATGATTGTTTCATAGTCGTCCTAGTTTGTGAAACAAATATTTAACATAAAACTGTTACGCAGATAGCAGTTCCCTTTAAATAAACATAATATTTTCCATTTTTATAATAAATCAGATATCGCAGCTATAAAATAAATATAATAAAAAATATATTTACAATCTTTGTACAACTAACTTTACATAAAATTTCTTCAAGCTTCGATCTGTATTAAATGAGAGAAACGTCTAAATAAAATTTATAGAGACGTAAATATGTAAGATGTGCTACTAAATATTAAACCGTATAATGATTTTTTTTTATTTTACCACCATATTAAAAGGCATATAAATATGTTATACTCATAATCGTTAAATAATTCCTGTATATTAAAGGGATTTTTAATATTTATAACAAAGTCATCTTTATTAACACGTAAGCCCAACGAATTCAACTGTTAAACATAGACGTCTCACATCTGACGCCAAGAAAAACTAAGACATATCAAATATCTTTGGGTTACTTGTCTTAGCGTTAATATCAAATATTTACGTTACCACAAGTAATATGTAAATGTAACAACACTCTTTGAATAATTTATCTCTACGGCTACGTCTATTTTATAAAATGCGAAACAAAACCGACTGCCGACTGCCTCCGTAGCCTAGTGGTATGGGCGTGTGCTTTAGAAACCGGAGGTCGTGGGTTCGAATCCTGCGGGGACGCAACAAATTTTCATTGTTGTTTCCTAGTTGGTTAGGAAATTTGGGCCGATCACCCAATTGTCTGAAAAGTAAGATGATCCATGCGTCGGATGGGCATGTAAAAAGTCGTCCACCACCAACCCGCATTGGACCAGCGTGGTGGGATACGGTCCAAACCCCCTTATGGATAGGGGTATATTAGGGGAGGCCTATGTCCAGCAGTGGACTAACAAAGGCTGATGATGTGATGTGATGTGAAACAAAACCGTTGATGATTATTGAAGATGGTTATTCAAAGCTTACAACGCCACCTGCTCAACAGAATATTTTCATGATTTTTCTTTTAGGCTGAATGCCCATAAATGGACTATTTACTATTTTTTTTTGTTTTATGTATTAAATAACAGAACCCGTTCACCTTAATAACCTGCCTTAATTGTAATTGCTCCTGTAATTGCCAAGTTAGTTAATTAATTAGTTTTGAGGGACAAAATTAATCACCTTGCCCCAGCTTAAGTTATTGTTTCCCCTGAGGAGGTAAAACACATTTTATCTACATTGTGATTTATTAAGCAATACATAAATTATTTATCGCTGCTACACATTTATACATATAAGTCCGACCTATACAAACTGGCCCGTACCTCAAAAACGTCAAAATGATTTATTCTGAAGAGATGTTACAGTGGTTTGAAGCGGTATATTTTATAAAGAAATATTAAGGCTTTTATTTACATAAATATACTGTAACCTAAATCCTACGTTAGGCCAAACAAGTCTTAGAAGTTTACAGTCTGCGACCTATGTGACCTAGACTAAGGTTAACTGGAAGATTTCATTAAAAATTGTCAATATAGAACAGCGATTCAAAAGTAGGATGATTGGTTATTATAATATATACGAGATTTACTCAACAAGCTTGGATTGTAAATAGTAAAAAATATATTATTTTTTAAGCAACCTTTAAAATTTATGGACGTTACATTTATTCAAATTTCTAAGGATGCTAAATATAAGACGATATTAAAGTAAGAACTTTTCTTAGTTGAGATGTTAAAATAATAAAGATAAGAATATATATATAAATTTATATATAAATAAGACCTGACAATAATAAGCTAGAAAACATTATTTATATAATTTTTGTTACGAGAATATCCAATTATTTTATCTATTTACTTTATTTGTACATATGTAAAATACATAAAGATTTATTTTATTATTAGAATAATATTCTAATTACTGTGGAAATATTCTTCTTGTAGATGAATATGCTCAACAATTTGACTTAAGTGAAGTGGTCTCTGCTCTTGGTAGGTTGCCACTCTGAATGGCGTTCGCTGAAACAATTCTGCACCTTTAATAATATAAAGAATTGCGACTTCCTGATAATTTTTTGCTCTTTCATTGTTGTTTTCAAGAATCACTTTGTGCTGAGTATATTACTTTGTAGCACAATCACGAATTAGTTTGCAACTTGTAAAGAAGTAAATCGGACATATGGCACATGTAAACTAAGGTTTTTTTCGGTCTATCTAAAGAGAATCTTGAATCCGCAATAGACACAAAAAAAATTAATTTATGCAGAACGTCATTACAAGGTACTATGCCCTTCTTATTATTTGTTTTGTTAGTATGTCCTATTCTCTTTCTATTAAAAATTGAAAAAATGTACTTAAATTCATATAACGTTAACGCAGAGTTTATTTCTAGAATTACTTTGTAGGTAAGCAGTTATCTTTGGTCTATCAAGAGTAGTAAACAAATTGTCCTCATAGTTCGATACGTGCCTTGCCTAAATATTCCTATGATTTTTACGCAAACATAATGTGTATTTAATTTTACGACTTTGAAATTATTTAAGGTCCATAATTTGAAATAAAAACTATGAAACGATATGATTTTTCACAGTTCATCATCATCATCATCATATCAGCCTATGAAAGTCCACTGCTGGACATAGGCCTCCCCATGAGCCGCCAGTAAGCACGATCCTGCGCACCTGCATCCACCGACTTCCCGCACACTTGCACAGGTCGGTTACACTATTCGGTTACCATCGTTCTGCTGCGGATGTCTGAATTACGCACTCTATCACGCAGAGAAATTCCGAGCATAGCCCGCTCCATAGCTCGCTGAGTGACTTGGAGCTTCCTCATACGGCCAGCAGTGAAGGACCACGTCTCAGTTCCGTAGGTCATCACTGGCAACACGCACTGGTTGAAGACCTTAGTTTTTAGGCATTGAGGGATATCGGACAAGAGGATACGTCTAAGCTTCCCGAAAGCTGCCCATCCGAGTTGGATTCGTCGATTGACCTCTGCATCGAAGTTGGACTTACCTAACCGGACTACTTGTCCCAGGTAAATATATTGGTCAACAACTTCGAGCACAGCGTCCCCAATGATCACCGGCGTAGGCATGACATGAGCGTTAGACATGACTTTCGTCTTCTCCATGTTCATCCTAAGGCCCACGTGTTGGGAAACACTGTTGAGGTCATTGAGCATAGCGTTGAGGTCCTCCAGCGACTCCGCCATTATGACTATGTCGTCGGCAAATCTAAGGTGGGTGATGTACTCGCCATCGATGTTTATACCTCGTCCTTTCCAATCCAAAAGTTTGAATGCGTCTTCCAATGCAGCGGTAAAGAGTTTCGGGGATATAACATCACCCTGTCTTACACCCTTCTGCAATTGAATAGGCTTCGTACTACTGGATTGTAGTCGGACGGACATCGTTGCTTTACTGTACAAACACCTCAGCACCTCGATATACCGACTGTCAATTTGGCAACGCTGAAGGGCCTGCAGCACAGCCCAAATTTCGACAGAATCAAAGGCTTTCTCATAGTCCACAAACGCCAAGCATAAAGGCAAATTATACTCCTCAGTCTTCTGTATAATCTGCCGCAGCGTAAATATGTGGTCTATGGTACAAAAGCCTTTCGGAATCCAACTTGCTCGGTGACTGGAAGTCGTCTAGTCTGGAAGCGAGACGATTCAAGATGACTCTCGAGAACAGAACATAAACACGGCTCAAAAGAGAATTGGTCTATAGTTTTCAAGAGGCTCTTGTCGCCTTTCTTGAAAAACAATACTACTAAGCTTCTGCTCCACGCTTCTGGCGTAATACCAGCCTGTGGACGAAATCAAAGAGCCTCTGAAGGACTACAAGTACCGGTTCTCCACCCGCTTTCAGAAGCTCTGTTGTAATTCCGTCCTCCAGGCGCTTTGCCGTTCTTAAGTTGGTCGAGAGCCATTCGTATTTCGCTCAGACTGACGTCCGGATATCTTCGGAGTTGGGCCGGGTGAGCTTTGTCTTCGGCCGTCACTCGCTTCAGTAAGCGGCTCCGATGACGATGTGCAACTGTCACATAGAACCTCTCAATCTCACTCAAAACCTCCGGCCTACTGGAGATGACGGCCCCATTATCGGTCTTCAACTTAGTCAACTGACTTTCCGATAGACAGATCTCTGGCGAGGACTTTAGAACCAGAGATCTGTCTATCGGGCAAAGCTTCACAGTTACATTGTCTTAATTACTTTTGTTTCTATAAAATGATCTTTAGGTTAATTTGAAATACGTTTTCAAAGTCTTATTTCATCTGATAGTGAAAATAACATAAAATTATGATGTTAAATATAAAAAAATTCAAGCATAAGTCTCCTGTCCGAGCTTCCTAAAAAAAGCTTCGTGCTGCTTTAATATCAGTCCCTTTTGTTTGCGTTTCCCAATAAAATCTTTATTTTATTTAGAATCAAATGGTCAAGCATTTACTTACCTCAAATTTAAAGACGACAAATAAACGCATTCGATAACTAAATTAAAATTTATCTAATTTGCAATTTAAATACTTCGAAAGCATTACTAATAATATTTTTCAAAACTTTGCTATTATATTGGCGACCCGCTTGGCATAGTGGATAGTGATCTTAAGTATTGTGGCAAAAAGAGTTCGTTCGATTGCCACCACGAAAAAATGTTCTGTGATGAACATAGTGCTGTTCTAGTGTCTGAGTGTAAATATATCTTTATCAACCTGTGTTAGTCTAATGCTGGCAAAGGCCTCCCACGAATAATAGAGAAAGCGCGCATTAGGGGTGAACAAACACAGGCTGTTGATAATGATGATGATGGTGATGATGATGATGATGACATCTAGGTATCTATTTTCGCACAAAGGAATTTAAGTCATGTATTTCTTACTTCACCCAAAGTATTGTAGTTCTTAAAACAGAAATATGGAATTTACGTGATCTGCGTAAACATATTTGATAACTAAAGTTGTAATTGTTTACTTAGTCTTTCAAAATAATATCCGCTTCTGAAAATGTTTCAGTACTGCTTATTATATCTTGCAAATAAATATTAAAGATATGATATACTAAAATTTCCGTTTTTGCGAAAGTGTGTTTTAATTGTGCTACATTACGCTATGCAAATATGTCACATATATTATACTTCATGTGAGAGGAGCGCATTAAAAAGATATTTACAGCCTTTTGTTCGCCGCATTTTCTCAGCGCGTTTAGACGAAAAATCAGCATCTTGCTTTCTTTTTGGCTTTCGGCACATAATGCGAGACGACTGCAATGCTGCTTCCCTACCCTATCTTTTATTTTTAGTGACCCAGTTTTCTAATTTTTAAAGTACCCGGCTATTCTTAATGATTGTTGAATATTTATTTTTCTCAAATTAATTTCGTTATGAAATGTTTAACATTTCATAATGCTTTTTCACTATGTCAAATACATTTTTGATTTCACAACGTTATTTCCGTAAGTTAATTCTATCAACTTTTACTTTTATAAAGTGAATTTTTTTGGGTGCAGCTGGTTTTTATTATATTCCATTAATAATGAACACTTTTATAACATTGTTACACTAACTTATGTTGAAAAAACGAAAATTAAGAAAAGATAATGAGCCAATAGATCAATGTCGAAATTAAGTGTTTACGGGTGATTGGGATGAAGAAGATTAAAAAGACGTCCAATTTTCTAAAAATGTGTTATCTAAAGTGCGGATTACCTTGGTAAAATATCTGCGATCTGTCCATTACGCAAAGCTTAAAATGCAAAAGAAAATGTCTGTAAATTCAAAAGTTTTTTTCGCACGGATGTTTAATATAGTTTTAGGACTCTTAATGATATTTAAATGCTATATATTTTATATCAAATATTGTGCAATACTAACAAATACCATCTGCCATTAGCCTGTGTTAGTGTACTGCTGGACATAAGTCTTTCCTACTGCACGCCAGGGGTTTTTTGGACCGTAATCCACTACGCTGGTCCAATGCGGGACCACCTTTTTACAAGCTCATCGTACGCAACAAACATATCTTAATACATTTGAGTTTATTGTACTGTATCAATCAATAAATTATGGCACATTATATAGTAAATTGATTGAAAATTATATTGATCTTTAGCATACATTTTTCATTAAATCCAATTTAGAATTGTAGCGATAAAAACATTAGAAGCGCACATTAGAAAATTATTTATAATCTTATTTTGTATCCGCGAATACTAAAAAGGTTTTGATAGACAATATGTACTGATTTCAACAGGCAGTTTGTCCCGTCTCCATGGAACCTGCACAGGATCTGAACCGTCGGGAATATTGTTAATATAAAAAAAATTATAGATAATTTAGGACGATAACTTAACACCGTCTAGTCCCAGACTAAGCAAAGCTACTATACTAATACTTTGGTAATTAGACATAAATTATTTTTTTTTGTAAATTAATAGATGTAATTCAGATATTTATATTCTCATGATATTTACCGCCTCTGTGGTCTACCGGTATTGGACCTTGCTTCATAAACCGGAGTTCGTGGGTTCGAATCCGCGGGGAAACAACTTTGTGTTATCATTGTTTTCGGGTTGGATAGGATAATTTAGGGCGATCACGCAATTGTCTGAAAAGTAAGATGTTTCATGTGTCGGATGGGCACGTAAAAAGTCGTTTACCTACCAACCCGCATGCAGCGTGGAGGTTTTCGGACCGTTTTCCAATACAGCCCAAATCCCCATACTAGAGAATTCGACATTCTCCACGAGCTCTGGTTTATAAACCAAGGGCCAATACCAGGGCCATAGCTAGGCCACGGAGGTCGTATTGGCGGTATTGATACCGAAATAAAATCAATTTATATTCAGAAATAATACCGAAACTAATATATTAAAAGTTATAGTTATAATAAATCGTGCGTTTTCCTATTTTCAAATCAGTACTCATAAACCAAGTTTTAATACTATTCTATTTAGGCTATGTAGATATGTTGAAGTTCTAGACAATAAAGATATATTGCAGAAGGAATTAAGTCATTTAGAATATATGAACATTTAGCAGGAGGTTAATCCCTTTTAAAGTATGTTTTTTCAATGTTTCAACTAAACATGTTTTTAATTGGATATCTATAAAATAAATGCATCACAAAGAGATTTAAAAATTGGTTGCAACCATAATTTAAACATTATATAGATATTTTTAAATATTCGTGAAAAAAGACGCAATAAACCATAATCTTTTACCTCATCTTACGCAGGTGTAAGTAAAATTTCCCAAGAAATGTAAAACAGCGTAGCATATTACGAACGAAATAGGCATATAGACAGCAGACAGTGAGTAGGTTTTCAAGAGAATCTCGCAAAGCCTCTAAATGCAGTGTAATTCATTGAAATAGCTCTGTATTTACAGAATTTTACAAATTTACTTCAGAAATTGTACATCGTTAAAAGCTATAATTCTATATCAGATGTAAATTAAGTAAAAAGAAAATCATAAACATGAATCAAGGAAAAACAAGTAAAATTTTGACAAAATATGTGACTGACTTCTGACTTTGATTATTATATCTCTCAAACAAACATAATATAAACCATTTTTTCTTTCACATATTTTTCCATATTCGCCAAACATTTACGTAAAGTATACCCAGCAAACAGTACCGTATATTTACATTATTTTAGTCCAAAAGCGAAGTTCGCAGTTGTTCTGCAGTGAAGAGATACAATGCACAGTGAAGTATAGTAGTAAACGCATATACGACGGCTGCCAAGACATTTTACACATAAATGTGACAAATGTTTCTTAACGACTGTATCATTTGCGACAAAATACGAATGCTGGCTGGCTTCTAGTGTAATGGAAGTGCTATTTGGTGTAGTAATGTAATTTCATTTTATCATATAATAATATATGACGTAAGGTTTTTTACTAATGCGGTCTAAGTTTTCATATTGACCACAATCAAACAATGATAATGCAATTATAAACATTTATTATTGTGTATTCAGTAAATAAGAATGCGTTAACGATTTAAAAAACATTTTTGAGACATGAAACAAAACCATTACTAAGTAACATTGGCTATGTTTATTACAAGAAATAATAGAAACATGAAATAAAATCTATAATAAAAGCTTCTTTAATAGAAATAAAAGTAATAACTAATAAAAAAAATATCTACTAATTATCCTATATAATTTTTCTTTATTATAGTAAAGATTAAAAAATCTAAACCAAATTTCTTTATTTATTAACCTGTGGTGTATTTAGACGGTTTAAATAACATACATACCTCTTAGTCAACTTGCCCTTATTTATCCCAAATTGTTATAAAACAAATTTCTGTCCGAGCGTAAACTGTACTGTTCTGGCCTGAATGATTTTATAAATATTTCGTTAAACCTCTAAACTATAAAATGTTCGATATTTCCTTACATTTCATAGAGTATTATTCTGTTCAAAATATGTAAAAGAAGTATTGTGTTACTCACACATATTTTATTACCAGTTGGGAGTTTGCAGCTGTGACTTGGAAACTGACAGACTTGAATTTTGAATCCAAAACAAGTTTGCATGAGCTATAATTCTTATTTCAAAATTAAGTTGCTGATCCTATATATATTATAATTCGAGTTTATATTCACTGGATTTTTAACTATTAATGTAGGTACCTCTTTTTAGAAAGTTTGGCGTAGAATTTTTTTTGAACAGTATAAAAATGTTATTAACTAAATTGTTTAGATTAAACCCCATATCACTATGAGTCTGCCAATTCCTGTGTCTTTTTATGATTCAAACACAGGATATTAGCTCTTAAAATGTAATTCTTCACCCTAAAAAGCTTTTAAAAGATGATAATACATCTCAATCATTTTGAATTTCTGCCGCAGTTACCTTAAAGAAAACCAGTTAATTATTTGTTTGCATTTAGCAGCATTCATGCAGCCACCGAAAAGTTACATAAAGAATTAATTTAAACGGAGGTGCATTCTTCTTTTGGTAAAATTATGAACATGAAATTAGTTCAATCTAAAATTAAATCAATATAAAATAAAATGTTCTACTCGTCGCGTAGAACATTTTAACATCGCGACGCCTAAATCAATAAGTATATAGTCTCGAGACTGAAATATTAAAAAATAACAAAACACAGGCGCACTCTCTATTCCTTTATACTCACAGAGCCCGATGGGTCGTATAAATGACACGACCGGAGAGAGATGAGACCGGGTGAACAGCCCGCATTACCCCACTAGGAAACAACAGTGAAAACTTGTTGTACCCGCAAGATTTGAACCTACGACCTCCGGATTCTGAAGCTCAGTATCATAACTTACATCTCGCCACTCTCAATCCAATGTATTAAGCTGTGCAGAAAATTAAAACGTCAGGAGCGTAAAATCGTTTCACGTTCGAACTTTTGTAATTTTGGCGAGTTGTATTGCGAGGGCAATTTAAGCATAAAAGTAAAAAAAAAAACAATAATTCACGTTTAAGAGCAACGGTTTTTTATTATTCCTAGATGTATTATTTATACCATAAAAATTTTACATATCTTATAATAATTAATTATTTGTTAATAGTTATCGATACCTAAATAGTCAGATAGAATCCGAGAATTAGTTACAAATAATCCAGTGTTTATACGGAGCACTGTGATGCGAGTCTTTTCTTTTTTACCCTTTCTATACTGGAAAAAATAATTTCATTAATCTTAAAAATATTTGGCAAATTTATTCAAAATAAAAGTGTCTATGAAATATTATTAAAAAAGAGGACTTCTTCCCTAACTTACCTGAATACTATAGAAATCATGCACCTTCTCTAAAACTAACATCAAGAACCATACTCCAAGAATGCATTTAAAAATCTAACGTCAAACTCCGTCCCGTTGACAGAGTCGCGAAAGTGCTCCACTCTCTACAAAATGTCGACTCTCACTTGACATTTCACGAGAGCGAAGTAAGTCGGAATTCAGGAAATTTTATTTGTGAAAAAATTGGCATGCAATAATAATAAAAGCTTTTTTGTTATATTATTGTATGCGAATAATACATAAAAAATATAAGACTACTTAGAATAAGATGTTAAAAAAAATCTCAGTCATGTCAGAATTTAGTTCTGTGATAGTATAATTTCTATTTAAAACAATAAATTGAAGTTATTTTCTTTGTTCAATTGAAACTATAATTTTAGGTTTACACCCGTAGTTTTTTTTTTCACCAATGTATGCTTAATTTTTTTGAATACCTTTCAGTTTCTTATAAATATGTGGAAAACACCTGACATTTTTTTAAATTTTACTTCAACTATGAGACCAATTGTTATGTGAATGTTCATAACATTGATTACAATATTTAACTTTTTTCCGAGGCCGGTTTCTTAAAACTCTTTTTCACTTTCTGTTTTTACAATTTTTGACTAGGTAATAAACTGCAGTTTATGGAAAAACAATCTTTTTGCAGTCAAGATAATTTTTATTGACAGCTAATTGTTTCGTTAATGAAAAAGAAATTAAGTAAAATATTTATTAACTATAAAAAGAATATCCGTCACGGAAACAAATTCACGTAGGCCTTCTAAGCTTTATCGGTTTTAATTAACCTAGTTTACGCCGCGTTATTGCCGGCTCAATGAGTTGCAGTAATTAACAAATTATGCACGAACTGAATGCGGCAACGCTCCTGCGTTTTCCATAATTTAATATTGAATTAAACTGTTAAGACGTGGGTACTTTACCAAAGGATTTCCCTTTTTTTTTCAGGGCAAAATAAGTTTATGACGTATTCGGAGATTCAATTAAAAGTCTGTATGTTTAATTGAATTGACAAATTACATAAGAGACTGCAGTATTTTTGAGTGTATAATACTTATGCGCGTACTTAGTAACAAAGCCAAGAAACGACCTAAGTTTTTTCTCAACGAAATACGACAGATTGTCTCCTAAGAGACTTTTATGTTTGAACATAAAGATATATTCAAATGTAATTGTTTTGTTTTCTGGGCCTAAAAGCTACGCGAAAAGTTTTGTGCTTTTTGTTAGGCACTTTCATTTACTTTGATAAGTATTGTTTATTTAAATATTTTCTTACAAAATTGTGAAGATATTTCACTTTGTAAAAAAAATTGTATTTGTGTTTCAACATAAATTAGCGGTATATACATGTTAAGAAAGTTATTACTACTACAAACACCATATCACAATTTATATATTGTACAGTTTGAATACCTGTAGTAATCATTACATATATTCTTTTATTTATTAAACATATATGACAAATGTTAATTTCTACCCCCTTATTTAAAAAATATTTAAAAGAAAATCTAAATTTTACATAAGAGTTTGGCACATACGAGTTAAATAAAAAATAACTAAAATACGGCCTTTCTGAGCCATTTAAGATTAGATAACGACATTGTATCTGAGTCATGCACACAATTGCAGGTAATAAAAGAAGCACTACAGACTACAGCGTAGAACTAGAAATAAATACAATTATGACCTAAATGTTGACAAACAGCCTGTTACTCTTTAAGACATAGTAAATTAAATGGGAACCCACTAGGATATAAACCAAACAGCTCAAAATAGAGAACATTTGGAACTTTGTCCCAATATTCTCCATCTTTCTTCCTTTGTTTTTTGTCGGGAAGTTGCCGGATTTTTAAAATATTAAAATTAACGATGAGGTCATTCCTTACGAAAGCTCTACTAAATTTCTTGGATTTTTATTGATTCCAAGATGCAGTGGGACAATATTGACAAACTCTCTGAGGCTAAGTACAGCAATCTTGCATATGCAAGATTAGGCAGCTGACTGATGAGGCAACTGCAAAACTAGTTTATTACGCGTACTTTCACAGCCTTATGTTCTATGGTATTATTATGGGGATCCAGCCGGTTTGAACAAATATTTATACTACAAAAACCGGCTGTTAGGCAATCTACAATCAGGAAATTTTACGTAATGTTTTAATAATACTGAAATTTTAACTTTACCTCGCTATACATATTTAAAAATATTGGGTAGCGCGTCAAAATATTCATATGTTTGCTAAAATGATGATTAGGCCGCGCAGAGGTCGAATTGAGCGCCTAGAGCTACCCAGGTTTAGACTGACCCGAACCGAAAAATCTTTCATGTATATAGTATAAGAATGTTAATAAATTAAATGCCTGCCAAACGCAACTGAATGATTCGAGCTTTGCAAAGTTGTCAAAACAACGCTTATAGACAAAGCCTACTATTCTGTTATAAATTGCATTGAGGACCAAGATATGTGGAAGTAGTTTATATTCTGCGCTTGCAAATCGCCTAGTAACTTTAAAAAATGTATTGGTCAAATTTTGTAAATACTAATATTAATTATTTCTATTGTTTGCTGAATATTATACATTATTAAATAAAATTATTTTACGGATTTTATCGCGTTTATTTTACATTTTAAATTCCGACGTTTCGAACACTTTCCAGCGGCCGTGGTAACGTGATAAAAAGACCGCAGAGTTTCTTGCTGGTTCTTGTCTGGACGGGTCTGAGTTTGTGAACCGGTGGTAAATGGATAATTTTTGACGTTCATAAGTGCTCACTAGAGCTTAAATTGAATAAATAATTTTGACTATGACTTTGAAGGAGTTCTTTTCCCACTAGAGGTTATTACATTTAAGTTAAATTATATAGTAGTTATAATTGAAATGTTATTAAATAAGAAAAAAATAAGGGCTTTTAATTTAATTTTTATACATATTTGTTGTCTATAGAAATCGTGGAGACATTTTAGACTTTTGTTTTCTATATTTAAGATTAATTAATTTTATTTGTTCTATTACACTATTTATTTTAATTGCTCGATTTGTAGGTTATTAATTGAGATATTATTTATTAACATAGAATATTGCGTGTTTTATGCCAATGTATTTATAATAAGTACACTGTGCATTTTATCTTATGCTAACGGTGGTAATATTTTCCATTAATAATGACAAGGACCGGCGTTTGAGGTAAAAAATAAAAATCCGTTGGATAAATTAAATGTAATATGTTTCTTAGCTTCGAAGCCGGCCTTATTTATATTGCCTAAGTTTTACAGGTTTATCAGATAATGTATAATTTGGAACTCAGTTGTTGATTAATGCAATAACATCGTTTAGGAATCATGAGCTTAAATAATAAAAATCGTTAATTGTGTCATCAAAAAAAAATGAAGCCTTATTCTTTACTCTGTAATATTTGAATTAATATCATTAATTTTATAACATTTCGTTTCACAAAAAAATTGAATTTCACAAACGAAGCTCACTGTATGTTTGAAGAAACAGTCAACGAGATAATTCAACATCCAATTCTATCTCTCTATTTAAAAATTTTTAACCAAAAGTAGTGAATCAAAATGAAACACGATTGCAATATATCTGAATTTCAGTCTCTCCAGCGATAAATGAACAAATTTGATGACGTGAATCGCAGTTACAAATCAAATCATATCACTATTTGATTTTCTTGTATCTTAGCTCATTTTTGGTGTCTGCATGCTAAAAAATATATGCTTTAGACTCTATAAAGATTATAGGTGATGTTATTGTATGCATGTATGTCTAATTCATGACCCTTATGGCAACAGAATATTGTAAACCATATACTACATGTTATGATCTTTTTAGGATCATCACTTTTTTAAAACGAGAATAGCGAACACTGCTTATCTTGATCTGAACAGTAGTTTCAAGTAAGGCTATGTTCGACCGATTTCCAAAAGAAGGAGGAACTCAATTTGGAGCGTACAGTGGAAAAACAAAAAAGGTCAACAATATTATATAACATAAAAATAATCCAAGATAAAAATGCTTTTGAATATTTTTAGGTCAATTGCTTTTACATTTTGAGCAGTGAGTAATGTATTGATGTGCATTTGCAGTTAAGATAATAAACATTTTTAGGGAATTAAGCGTTTTCTTAAGCTTCTTTGTTCCATAAATCGTATACACTTAATTTCAACATTGACGTAGCCTCATTACCATTTCCAAATTTGGAAAAAATTTCATATTTGCAACATAAGTTAGGGTACTAACGTTATAAATGTGCAATGAGCACTTCTACAATTATAAATCGATTGCTTTACGTATTGAAACAATAAAAAGCACCATAAATAAATAATATTATAAAACTAAAAGTTGAATTAACTTCGCCCCACGAGATGGAGTGACGACCCGTGCAAATGTGCATGCTATTAGATGTAGGACGCACAGGATCGTGCCTCAGGGCCGCCTATGGGGGAGGCTTATGATGAACATTTACAAATTGTCTGCGCTGATTTTTTGTTTAAGCGCGCTGAAAAAATGCGAACACAAGGCTTTAAATATCTTTTTAATGAGCTCTTCTTACATTAAGTATTTAGAGTGTCATATGTAAACATAGCGTAATGTAGCACAATTTAAATGCACTACTGAAAAAATTTCAGAATGAGGTATTTTTTTGAAAAGATTCTAAATAAACAATTATTACTTTAGTTTATAAATATGTCTATTTCTTAATACTCAACGCGTAAACGATTCCCTATTTCCGTTTTAAGAACTACTTCAAACACGTTGGGTGAAGTAAAAATAGAGGACTTAAATTCCTCTGTACTACTATAGATACTGAGATTTCATCATCATCATAATCATCAGCCTATATTTGTCCACTGCTTGACAAAGGAGTCCCTTAATGCATGCTATTTCCATTAGAGGGTTTTTGGACCGTATCCCATCGCGCGGGTCCAATATGGGTTTGTGGGTGAGCCGAATTTTACATCTGACGCGTGGATCATCTGACTTTTCAGAAAATTGGGTGATTGGCTCAAATTGTTTTAACCATTTAGAAAACAACGATAACCAAAGTTATTTACCAGTGGGATTCGAACCCACAATCTATGGTTCGTAACGCAAGAGCCAATACTGCTAGGCCACGGAGGCGGTATTGGTACTGTGATTTAACCAATATATATTCAGATTCGTAACTAATACCGAAACTACTATTTATTTTGGTAATCTCCTATCAATTAATTGTGATTATAATAAATCGAGCATTTTATAACTCAGAATTTATAAACCAAATTTTAATACTCCTTTATTTAGATTATGTACATATGTTGAACTTCAAAACAAAAAAAATATGTTGCAGAAGGAAATAAGATTATTAAAATATATTAAATGGGCATAGAAGACTTCCTATCCTATCATAAAGTTTTGTTACGAATGTTTCAACTAACATTATTTATCAATATTGTATAAAAGTAAACCATATGTAAGTCAAATTTTCCACGAAATGTAAGACAGTGTAGTCTATTACGAACAAAATGGAGAAAGCAGACAGTGAGTCGGATTTCAAGAGAATCTCGCAAAGCCGCAATATGCAGTGTATTTCCCTGAAATAGCTTTATATTTACGAAATTCGTAGACTTTACTTCAAAAACTACATATCGTCTAAGGCTATGAGTCTATATCAAACGCAAACTGGAAAACTACAAAACAAGGAAATAATAGAGATACGAAAGAAGAAGATACGATACATAAAGAAGATAAAAAAGTGCACTGAAATCACAAAAAAACATAATAAATACTTGTATATTGAGTAAACATTATAACCGAACATCATATATATAGCGATCCTATTGAATCCATATGAATTGTCGATCAGTGAGTGACAGTCGACTATCAATAATACTATACGTACAACACCGCTTCATTGCTATAAGCGGTGACCGAAATCTTTTTATTAAATAGCTTACATCTTAATTGCTTGTAAATCATTATTTAATGACTCGTGGAGAACCACTTGTCATTAGTTTTATTTAAGGAGCTAGCCTAAAAGACTGAAAACGCTTTGAAAAAATCGACAGGTAGTGCGTAATATTTTCTATCGGGAGAGACAATTTTTAGATTGCCTTGTTCTCGTAAAAAAAACTCAATAAAAGAAAACAGCCCCATTATGAATAGTTAAACACATAATATCAATAGATTAAGTTTTAATATCTTTTACATTATGGTTAAAATACCATAATCACAAAAAGCTTTTTGCTGTAAATCTTCATTATGTTAACATTTAGCCGCAGTTAGCATAAATTAAACCAGTTAATTACTTGTTTGCTTCGAGCCGCTGAAAAGCAACAGAAAGAAGGGTAAATAATATGAATCGATATAGAAAAGCTTTCCCAAATATTTGATTAAGGAAGATTTAACGGAGGCACTTTTTCATTAGTAGAAATTATTATGAAATAAATAAAATATTTTTAATAAAAAGAATATGTATCAAAACAATGTTTTTTATTATCTACGCTCAATTTAGGCATAAGTAGCTTTTTCTGCGGTTTATTGCTAATATTTTTTTAAAACTACAATTTTTTAAGTTAAAGGGCGCCCTAGCCAATGTAATGGGTAAAGTACACATACCGTGTCTCTTGACGGCCAGAGAAATTGTGGCGTCTACCGCTGCTTTTCTTATGTGCAAGGCGTAAGATCAATCAGAGTCTCATCTATACATTAGAGGTATTGAGTAGTATACAATATAAACTGCATTTGTAATTAAACAATGTGTTAAAAAACACAATATCATAACTTATGACTCGTCGCTCTCAACTCAATGTATAAAGCTGTGCAAAAAATTAAAACGTCAGGAGCGTAATATCGTTTCATGAGATTACTTCGTTCGAATTTTTGAAATTTCGGCGAGCTGAATTGTGAGTGCAATTTGAGCGAGAAAGTAAAATAACAATAAATCATGGTTAAGAATTGGTTGTTTACAATAAACCTTGCCGTATGACTGTTTAAAAAAATTGTGATATGGCCCATTAAAAATTCTTCAAATTAAGTTACTGAGAATATCTTATTATAATTTGACATGGCCTTTTATAATTAATTATTTGTTAATAAGTAACGAAACTAAAATAGTCAGATAAATTTCAAGAATAAGTTACGAAGATTCCGCTGTCTATACGGAGTAATGCGGAATTTGTTATTTCTTGCTTTACCTGTTTTTATACTGCGACTAATAATTTCATTTATCTTTAAAATATAAGCCTAATTTCTTTAAAATAAAAGGTTTCTATATTATTAAAAAGAAGACCTTTCTCCTTGTTTTGCCTAAACACTACAGAAAATTTTCGCGTTCTCTAAAACAAACATCAAGCACCTTACTCCAAGCGTATATTTAAAAAGTCCAACGCCAAACTCCGTCCTGCTAACAGACTCGCAAAAGTGCTTCACTCTCTACAAAATGTCGACTATCACTCGACTTTTCACCAGAGCAAAGTAAGGCAACACGGATTCAGGAAATTTTATTTATGAACACAATCCTGATGTTTAATGTTTTTTTATTATATTACCGTGTGCCAACAATATTTAAATGCGTCGAATTTTAAAAGTCAATTTCATCAAAGGCATTTAAAAGTCGGTCCACCCACTAAACCTCGTTAGACCATCGTGGTGGGACACGGTCCAAAAACCCCCTAATGGACTGTGCATTCGGTGAAGCCTATATCCAGCAGTGGACTAACACAGGCTGATGATATTAGAATACTAAACACACTAAACTTTTGATAGATATGTTGAGAAGAAACTTCTATTATGATCGAGTAAAATTATCTCTTTGGCTGTAGAGGTGCAATAACTATGAATTCAAGTTATTTTTTCAGTTTAATTGATAGCAATTATTTCAACAATAGAGCAATAAAGTTTTCCAATCGTTCCAATACATTTATTTTTAATCTTTTAATGTAAAACTGTGTGATTGGCGCGTAAGACTTATTTTAATTTTAGTACAAATATGAAACCAAATGTAATGTGATAAATCTTTTTTATTATAAAATCATCATAAGCCTGTGATAGTCCACTGCTGGACATAGGCCTAATACACCCATATCCATTACAGGGTTTTTGGACCGTATCCCACGACGCTGGTCCAATACGGGTTGGTGGGTGGACCGACTTTTTACGTGCCCGTCCCATGGTGATCGGCCCAAATTGCCCTAACCAACTAGGAAACAACAATGAAAATTTGTTGAGTCGTTTGAGGATTCGAACCCACGACCTCCAGTTTCTAAACCACACGCCTATACCACTAGGCTACGGAGGCAGTTATAAAATCATCATCATCATCATCATTAGCAGCCCTAATCCATCCACTGCTGGACATAGTTTTTTTCAAGAACGCCAACAAATGAAATCAAAAATTACAACAAACGAAATCAATTTAAAAATGACTTGGAGTATTATCAACAGTGAAACTAGAAGGGGTACTAAGAGCAACTCTAATATAACTCTAAATATTGAGGACCGTTCTATAGAAGCTGACGAAGATGTTGCTACTTATTTCGAAAAATTCTTCTCGGACATTCCAGTTTCTACTACCAAGTCACTTTTATCTTCTCCAACAGTTGCCTAGTCACTATTAAAAGGTAATACCAATGAATGTACAGAGAATTTTAATTTAACGGACGTAAATACCGGAGATATTGTAAGTACATTTAAAACTTTAGATATAAAAAAAAACTACAGACCTATGGGCGATCTCTGTTAAGGTGATAAGTTCTATTATCGATGTAATATCACCTCACCTAGCAGCAATATTCAATAGTAGAAGTATCAGAAGGGGAGTTTCTGACCTAATGAAGCATAGCAAAATTATTCCGATATTTAAATCAGGATGTACTACGGACCCCTAATAACTTCAGACCAATATCTATGCTGCTCTACTCTTAGTAAATGTATTTGAAAACTCTTACTAAATTAATTAGTTAAACATTTCAATCGTAATTGCCTTTAAATAGCAAGCAGTATAGATTCACTAGGGTCGACTCAGCTAGGCATCAGGCTAGTCAAAAGCATTTTTGAACTAGGAAGCATCACAGGATGCTTTAGGCATTTTCTGTGATCTCAAAAGGCTTTTGATTGTGTACCTCCATGACACCCTGGTCAGGAAATTACGTCACTATGGTATAAGAAATACCGCATTCAACCTTTTGTCTTCGTACTTGAGCCATCGAATTCAGAGGAGTGACGTGAATGGTAAAAGATCTCCCGGGGCCCCGGTAAATATGGGAGTCCCACAAGGATCCATTTTGGGCCTTTCCTCTGCCTCATTTATATAAACGACTTACCATGTTTGATAAATAATCGCGAAGAGATAGTATTATTTGCAGATGATACCTCCCTGATTTTTAAAATTAAACGACATACGTCAATAAATGACGATGTAAATAATACTCTCTCTAGAGTAGCGAATTGGTTTAGTGAATTGGTTTAGTAAACTTGATATTAAACCAAAGGTAAACAAAATGTATCAGATTCATGAGTCTTAATGTGAAGCATGGTAAATTTGAAGTGGTTATAAATGGGGAGGCGTTAGACGTAGTTGAATCAACTGTATTTCTAGGAATAACTGTAGATACAAAACTACAATGGGGCCCCCATATTCATAGGCTAGCAAGTAAACTAAGCTCTGCAGCTTACGCAGTGAATAGATTATTAACGGATGTGAGACAGCTCGTTTAGTGTATTTAGCTATTTTCATAGTATTATGTCTTACCGCATTCTACTGTGGGGAATGCGGCAGATACTAATACGATCTTTGTCCTCCAAAAACGCGCAATTCGTGCAGTCTATAACCTGGGCCCTCAAAGAATCATTAAGAAAGTTGTTCACTGAAATAAAAATAATGACCGTTAGTTCTCAATACATATTTGACAATTTAATGTATGTGCAAAAAAATAGAGAATGATTTCCTAAGACATTGTGATGCACATAACAAAGATACAAGGAACAAACATAATTTAACTCTTCCAGCAACTTGACTGCGAAGAATAAGTCTTTTATGGGACAATGTATACGTTTTTACAACAAAATCCCAGTAAACGTTCAGAATTTAACTATTAAAAAATTTAAAAAGGTAGTCAAGGAACGTTTATGTGTTAAAGGTTATTACGATATTAATGAATTTTTAATGATAACACAGCCTGGTAATGGAATGCTCACTCCAGGTCCAGTTTCAAAATTGCATAATATGTAATGCCGAATTATCAAATTGTTTGTTATTTTTAAAAGATGACATAAAAAATAGCCCGCTGAGTTTCTTTTGCCGGTTCTTCTCAGGACTGAGGCGTCCTTTTCCGAACCGCTGGTAGTGTGTTTGACAATCAATAAGCAAGTGTAAACTTCTAAATTGAAAAAAAAATATTTGATTTTTAATTTGAATTTGAAAGAACATCCCCCTGTCGCACTCCACGATGCATTTGAATTGGTCTCGTTCGACCCCCTGGAATCAGGACAGACATAAACGCGCCACTATAGAGACCTCTCAACACCTCGACGTATCGATAATCGAACTGACACCGTTGAAGGGCTTCCACAACAGCCCAGGTTTCTACAGAGTCAAAATCTTTCTCATAGTCCACAAAGGCAAGGCAAAGTAGCTGATTGTACTCATAAGTCTTTTGTACAACTTGCCTTATGGTGAAGATGTGGTCTATGGTGCTATAAATCCTCTGCGAAACCCAGCCCGCTTCGGTGTCTGGAATCCATCAAGCTTATTGGTGAGGCGATTCGTCACGACTCTCGAGAACAGCTTGTATATAGCTTAAAAGCGAGATCGGTCGGTAATTTTTGAGGAGAGTATTGTCTCCCTTCTTGAAAAACAACACAACCTCGCTTTAAAGCCATGCCTTGGGGGAAATGCCTCTTTGAAGGACGGAATCAAATACCTTTTGAAACACACTTAAAACAGGGTCCCCTCCTGCCCGAAGCAGTTCGGTCGTAATTCCATCCTTCCCAGGAGCCTTCCCCCCCTTGAGCTGCCTAAGAGCCCGACTAACCTCATCAAAGCTGACGTTAGGAAGCTCACCAGAATGATGCCAAGTTAGACTAGCACGAGGATCGTTAAACCGGTAATCAGGTTGAGGAGCCTATGACGCGTACAATTTGCAATAGAAATTCGCTATCTCCGACAAGATCTCAGGCTTAGTAGAAACAGTCGAGCAAGAGCTGTTCCTGAGCTTTGTCAGATGGCTTCTTCCAAGCTTCTCCGCAAAAACCTTCGACCCTCATCCTGTATGCAGTCCACCACGGCATCAAGGGCCTCGTCAACTGCCATTGCGGTTTCCGAAATGTTAAGGGCATCGAATCGGTTTTTTAATTCCATTTGGAATTCATCACGGTTTGCCGGAAGTTAGGTCGGAGAGTAGACCTCACGAAGCGGACCCACTCTCGCTGGAAATCTAAGTTCACGGTGCCTCTTACCAGTCGGTGATCGCTTCTGGTTTTGAACCGATTGATCACAGGGACATCCCTGAATATGTGTTTCCGGCCCGTCATGATGTCATGAGTCTGTCTCGTTCCTTGTTACAGTATCAGTACTCTGCCATGTCCACTTCCTGTGAGGCCTCTTCTTAAAATATGGACTCATTAAGAAGAGCCCTTCCATCTCGAGGAAGTTGACCAGCAACTGTCCCCTGTGATTTCGACTACCGACACCGTGGGGTCCTAAGCACGATTTAATGCCCTATCGTACTCCCACTTTGGCATTTAAATCCCCCATGACAACGTTATAGTGGGCCTTGTAGGTGTTTTGTAAGGCCCGGAAGACATCCTCGTAAGTGGCCTCCACTTCGTCGTCAGGGTGTGCCGAAGTAGGCGCGTACACCTGTATCACATTGAGGCCAATACCTCTTAGTGAGTTTAAGAACAATGTACGCACCCTACTGTATGTACCCTACTCGACACGCTCGAAACTACGACAATGTTGTAAACAACGGTTTTATTGACGAGGAATCCCTCGCCGCCTTGTGACGGATGGTCGCCCTCTCGGAAGTAGAAAAGGTGACCCGATGGCATGGTTATGGTGTCCTCTCCCTGTCTTCGGACTTCACACAACCCTAAAACGTGCCACCGGATCTTGCCCAGTTCTACTTCCAGCTCGACCAAGTGTTCGCCAAGTCTCAACGTTCATCCATTATACGTTTAAGTTTTTGCTAGTAGCGATCCGTAATCCGGGGATTCTTTGCACCTCTTGTCCTACCGTTACCTTGGCCGCTGCCGCGGCCAGAAATAGTGGATCTACCGGAACTAGGGGCCGTCTTCCTTTTTTGGCGTTCATTGGAAAGAAAATGCTCATAATTGCTACGCTGAGCAGGCGGATTGGCAATTGACTAATTGCACTTGTACTACGGATCTGTCTTACCCTCAGTAAGGCAGATCCGCCGTCATGTGGGCGGTAGCACAATCTAAATAAATTAAAAGGTAACATTTTTTTGCAGTCAAGTTAGTATTTTATTGATAGCTAAGTATTTTTTTTATAAAAAGGAACATAAACCATGTATTTTTCAAGGGCATCTAAAATAATCGTCACGTTAACAATTTTACGTAGGCTTCTTAAGCTATATTGGTGCTAATTAACCTTGTTTACGCCGCGATATTTTCGGCTCAATGAGTTGCAGTAATTAACAAATTATGCTTATTTAAAATATTATTAAATTATTTACACGTGACTTAACCAAAGGATTTCGTATTCTTTCAGGTAATTTTTTTTATTTATGACGTTTTGAAAGAATATAAAGCCTGTAATTTTAATTGAAAGGACAGATTACCATAACAGACGACCATTTTTATAAAATATGTAATATTTATGCGCGCGTACTTAGTGTCAAGGCCATGAAACGACCTTAGTTCTTTCCTCAACGAAATACGACAGATTGTCTCCTAAGAGTCTTTTATGTTCGAACATAAAGATAGCCTGCCTATATTCAAATGTTTTTGTTTTGATTTCTTGGCCTAAAAGCTTTGCGAAAAGTTTCGTACTTTTTGTTAGGCACTTTTATATTATGTGATATTGTATATCTGAATATTTTCTAAGTATATTTTGAAAATATTTCAATGTGAACATAAATTTGTTTGAAATGAATATTTTAACAGCATGCATTAAAACTTATTAGTTTAAATTTTTTACTGCTACAAAAAACTAAAAACATTGCTACGAGTATCTTATATTTTTCTTTTTGATATCAACCATAGACAGTTTTAATTTATATATTGCAAAGTTTAAGTACCAAATGTGGACGTTAAATGATAAATGTTTATTAAATAAGCATATTTGACAAGCGTAAGTTTCTACCTCCTTACACATAAATTATTTAAAAAAACGTAACCTTAACACAAATCCTCTAATGCACGCCTCCCCCATTAAGGGGTTTTTGGACCGTTCTGACCCCGCTGCTGGCGTGGTGGGATACGGTATATAAACCCCCTAATAGAGAAGGAGGCCCATGTCCAGCATTGGACTTACACAGGATGACGATGCTGATGATCCCATCACGCTGGTCCAATGCTGTTTTGTGGGTGGATGCATGAGATACGACCCACTAGGAACAGAATAATAGGACACGCACACTAATCCGAGGCCCTGTATTTGTATGGGCCTCACAGACGCGCGGTCAAACGGATGGACGCCCATATCATCGTTTGCGGCTTCCGCGTCGACATCAAACCGACGATTAAATATCTGGGCCTAGTCGTAGACCGCCGATGGTAGTTTTGCACCCATTTTGAGCGCCTCGCGCTTCGAGTGGTGGGAGCAGCAGCTCTCGGCAGACTACTCACCAACGTTAGTGGGCCCAAAAAATCCTGTCGCCGCCTGTATGCTGGAGTCGTCAGATCCATGGTCCTGTACGGGGCACTCGTATGGGCCGACACTAGTACTTCGGTACTGACTAGAACATGACCGTATGGAGCTACCGGACCATCTTCAGCGAGGCGGCGTTCCTGATGGCTGGATTCTTGCCCTGAGACCTGGAGGCAGAAATCTCGCATTACTTCACTTCTGGCTCGAGAATTGCGCTCCCTTGCAATACAGGATTGAGTGCTGCTGGAGCACCCCAGTGGCAGCCATCGAACAGTAGACGTCATATGGCCCGTTTTAAAGTGGTTGTAATAAAGGAGACACGTCTTTCTTACATTCCGCGCGACGCTGGATCTCTCGGGACACGGCTGTTTCGGGAGGTACCTGTGCCGCGTGGCTGATAGGAAGCCCACGGAGAAGTGCTACTGTTATGGCGTATATACGGAGAAAACGGAACAGCACGCGGAGTGTGTAGCTTCGGTTGAGCAACACTGAGAGCTGTGTAGAGTCATGGGGCACGACGCAGGATGTTAGCTACAGGTCGTCAGGCGCCGTGCCTGCGTTCTCCGCAACCTTCCCCCCTGACACTGAGCTCCTCGGTAGCCGGGTTGGGCATACAGACCAATTCAACTTGGCCGGGGAGCACCACATATCCCTGCTGCCCCCTCACTTTGGCGGCGGAGAATCTGAAAGCTACATTTTATTTATCCAATGAAAAAAAGGGCTTGCAACACTCTACGTTTGCGGAGCCTCGGTATCACCCCAGATGTCTCCAACTCCAGTGACCGTCAGTTCTACAACTCATGTGACCGGCCCCTCCATAGCTCTGGCCTTTTTATAAAATTAAATAAAAAATTATATTATGACCGTTCTATATAGCTTTTGTCTTCTTTCGTCTAAAAAGAGCTACTAGAGAAAAAAGAGAAGCGTAAACAACCTAACATAACTATTAAGTTTTTTCGTTACTGCTCTGGATTAATATATTCAAAAGAGATAATCATACTTTAAAATTACTATTACCGTATTTAAAATAGAAATATACAATTCAACATCTCTAAACCAACACATAAATATTTCTCAACGTTAATCCGAGCATAAATTTCGCTTACGCCGTCACGCAAAACAAATTATAACAGCAACAATTTTAAATATTAACCTCGATAGCGTGTTGGTAAATATGCCTTTTGAAATTCCAAATGCGGGTGAAAAGTGTGGCACGGTTTGTTGAAAGTGAGCTCAGCTTTTAGCTAAAGCGTTAGCAAAAATTAATGCGTCATAATATTAAACTGAGAATTGTTGGGAAATAAGAATTTAGATTATCCCTTGTTGCATAATCCAATATCTAGTTACTACATTAAGCTGTCTTTAGCCTAATGGTTAATAAACCAGGGATCATTGGTTTGCATACTGCGGGGACTAAAGATAGATATTTATATGTTTCGCAATCATGCATTACATGGACAACTCGCTACGTATAGAAATCGTTATAAGATCTAGGTTTGAGGCTTCTTAAAAAAACGAACCATATGCTGTTTCTTACTTGCGAACCGTTAAAAATAGGCTTACTCAAAATTTCTGGTTACATCAAGGTAAGCAGTACTCGTTAATCAGGTTTTGACAAATTGATCACCAAATTAATTATGACAAGTAATATGTTATTTACAATATTATGCTGCAATACAGATAAATAGTTAAAAAGAGATAAATGAAATTACAAATTACAATAACATCACTTATGACTTTTAGGTAGTCAAAAATAAATGTTTTATAGGATGCAGACGCCAAATATAGGATAAGAAACAAGAAGAATGAATAATATAATTTGATTTATAGCCGCATAGTACATCATCAAATTCGTTCTTTTATCGCAAAAACTGCCGAAATTCAGATATATTGCAATCGTATTTCATTTTGATTCACTACTATTGGTGAAAAATTTTAAAAGAGAGATAGAATCGGATGTTGAATTATCTCTTCGACTAATTATTCAAAGGTACAGTAATTTCATTAGAAATTTTTATTTTTTGTCGAATGAAATGTTATAAAGTTGTTGCATATTAATTAAAATATTAAGGGGTAAAGATTAAAGCGTCGCATTTTTGCGTTGTTCATTGTTTCATTGACCAAACAATGAATAAATTTTTAATTCAAGTTCATAAATCGTAATGACGTTAGTTAGTATTCATTTAAAGCACATTCGCCAAACACTTGTGTAATATTTTAGTTTTTTTTTAATATTTTATTGTGCTTATTTAATGCTTATAAACATAAATGAATAATGCTTATATTTGGTATTTAAATTAAAACTACTAATGTCTGATATTAATATAGTGAAACAGGGAAATATAATATATCATTCATATCCTAAGTTGTATAGAATATTGAATGATTCCTTAACATATCTAAAAATTTATTTTAAAAATTAATATATATTCACATTGAAATATCTTCCGAATTTTGGGAGAAAATAATCAAATATACATTATCAGATAAAATAAAAAATGCCTAACAAAAAGGACGAAACTATTCGCAAAGTTTTTAGGCCACGAAAACTAATCCATTTAAATAGGCTATCTTTACGTTCGAGCATAAAAGACTCTGAGGAGACAATCTGTCATATTTCGTTGAGGAAGAAACTTAGGTCGTTTCTTGGCTTTGTTACTAATTACGCGCGCATAAATATTATATTTTTCATAAGTATGGTAGTCTGATATGGTAACCTGTCATTTTAATTGAATATATTAGCTTTAAATTGATTCTCCCGATACGTCATAAATGGAATTTTAGCTTGAAAATATAGGAAATCTTTTGGTTAAGTAGCTACGTGTAAATAATTAATTTCATTTTTAAATCACGAAACACGCAAAAGCGTTGCCGCAGTCAGTGTTTGCATAATTGGTTAATTACTGCAACTCATTGAGCCGGAAATAACGCGGCGTAAACTAGGTTAATTAACACCGATAAAGCTTAGAAGGCCTACGTGAATTTGTTCACGTGACGGATATTCTTTTTAAAGTTAATAAATATTTTACTTAACTTCTTTTTAGTTAACGAAACTATTAATTGTCATTAAAAAGTCTACAGCTGAAGGTTGCAAAAAAATGCAAATATATTATATAAAGTAATTTAATTAAATCAATTACAATTACAATTACGAATTAAAACTAAGACGTGATGATTGCTCGACGATCGAACCAAAAGTGACGCTCCCCATGAGGCTCCGTCCGGTATCCAACTCGCTTGCTGTGTAAGCATTCCGAACCGTGGGACGGCGATGGCGAAACAAATCGCAGAATAAGCGATATCGTGTGATCGGATTGTTGCCTCGGGGTGGTCATCGCGTAATCGGTTTCCAGCCAATGTGAATGTGTAACATACTGCAGTTTCCTTTTACCTAATATAAAAAATTGTAACATAACAGAAAGTGTAAAGAAGTTAAAATTTAAAATCAATATTTATAATTAGGTAACAATTGGTCTCATAATTGAAGTAAAATTTACAGGTATTTTCCACATATTTATAAGAAACTGAAAGGTTTTCAAAAAACCTAAAAAAAATAACTTCAATTGAACAAAGAAAATACATCAATTTATTGCTTTTAATTGCAACTTTCCTACCACAGAATTAAGTTCTTATCTTAACCTTAGTAGTGTTATATTTTTCATATATTATTATAATACATATACACACAATAATATAACAAGAATTTTTTTCATATTATTGTATGCCAACTTTTTCACAAATAAAATTTCCTGAATTCGTGACGACTTACTTTGCTCTCGTGAAATGTCAAGTGAGAGTCGACATTTTGTAGACAGTGGAGCACTTTTGCGACTCTGTTAACAGGACGGAGTTTGATGATGTAATTTTTAAATGTACGCTTGGATTAAGGTGCTCGATGTTACTTTTGGAGAACGCGAATAATTTTAAGCTACGTAGAAACATTGTTCATTTAAAAAAATATCGTTCTAAGATGGTTATATTAAATTAAAACTAACCATCTTTTTTTTTGTTCGTTAAATTTGTATAATTTGTATAACTACCACATTAATAATATGGATTGAATATAAATAAATATATGTCGCCAAAATTTACAATATTTTTCTTACAATTATGCCGCCCCTAGGCCTAGCGGTATTGGCCCTTGCTTCATAAACTGGAGGTCGTGGATTCGAATTGTTATTGTTCTATATAGAGATATTCGAATGATCTAATAATTGTTATCGTTTTTTATAGATGAAGACAAAAAATTAGATGATCCGTGCCTCGGATGGGCATGTAAAAATTCGGTCCACCCACCAACCCACATAGGACCAACGTGGTGGGATACGGTCCAAAATCCCCTAATGGAGAAGGCAAGTGCATTTATCATCATCATCATCAGCTTGTGATAGTCAACTGCTGGACATAGGCCACCCCTAATACACCCCTATACATTTAGGGGGGTTTGGACCATATCTCACCGTGCATTTGGGGAGGCCTATGTCCAACAGTGGACTAACATAGGTTGTAGATGACGATGATAATGATTTCATATGCAAAAAGCAATTTTTTATTTTTGCACGTTTTTACACAAGGCCTAATTAGATGTTATCATCTTGTTTAGCATTAAAAAGTCGTAAGTACTATTTTCAATAGACACCACCTAGGTACCATCACGATGCATTTTGAAAATGCCTCAAGCATCACAGGATGCTTAGGCATTTCTGTGATCTCGAAAAGGCTTTTGATTGTGTACACCATGAGACCCTGGTCAGGAAATTACGTCACTATGGTATAAGAAATACCGCACTCAACCTTCTGTCTTCGTACTTGAGCTATCGAATTCAGAGGGTTGACGTGAATGGTAAAGATCTCTCGGGCCCCGTAAAATGGGGGTCCCACAAGGATCCATTCTTGAGCCTTTCCTCTTCCTCATTTATATAAACGACTTACCATGTGTGATAAATAATAGTGAAGAGATAGTATTGTTTGCAGATGATACCTCCTGATTTTAAAATTAAACGACATACGTCAATCAAATGACGATGTAAATAATACTCTCTAGAGTAGCGAATTGGTTCAGTGTTAATAACTTGCTATTAAACCAAAGGAAAATAAAATGTATTAGATTTATGACTCCTAATGTGAAGCATGGTAAATTTGAAGTGGTTATAAATGTTTCTAGGAATAACTGTAGATACAAAACTACAATGGGATCCCCATATTAAAAGACTAGCAAGTAAACTAAGCTCCAGCTTACGCAGTGAAAAGAATTAGATTATTTACCGATGTGGAGACAGCTCGTTTAGTAAATTTTAGCTATTTTCATAGTATTTTGTCATACGGCATTGTACTGTGGGGAAATGCGGCAGATACAAATATGGTCTTGGTTCTCCAAAAACGTGAAATTCATGCAGTCTATAACCTGGGCCCCAAAGAATCATTAAGAAAGTTGTTCACTGAAATAAAATTTAATGTAGTGCAATAAAATAGAGATGATTTCCTAAGACATTGTGATGCACATAACATAGATACAAGGAACAAACATAATTTAATTCTTCCAGCAACTAGACTGCGAAGAATAAGTAAGTCTTTATGGGACAATGTATACGTTTTACAACAAATCCCAGTAAACGTTCAGAATTTAACTATTAATAAATTTAAAAGGTAGTCAAGGAACGGTTATGTGTTAAAGGTTATTACGATATTAATGAATTTTTAAATGATAACACAGCCTGGTAATGGAATGCTCGCTCCAGGTCCTGTTTCAAAATTGCATAATATGTAATGCCGAATCAAATTGTTTCTATTTTTAAAGATGACATAAAAAATAGCCCGCTGAGTTTCTTTCGCCGGTTCTTCTCAGGTCTGAGGCGTCTTTTTCCGAACCGGTGGAAGTGTGTTTGACAATCAATGCAAGTGTAAACTTCTATATTGAATAAAGATATTTGAATTTGAATTGAATTTGAATTTATGTCACATATTACTAGTGCGTTAACAGGTATGTCAAATAATATTAAGGTTTGAAGTGACTTTAATTTTCAAAATATTTTACTTTTAAATGTACACGTATTACAATTTAACACTATTTATATTTAAAGTAATGCATCCAGGAACAATAAACAACCATTGCTCTTAACCGTGATTTATTGCTATTTTACTTTCTCGCTCAAATTGCACTCGCAATCCAGCTCGCCAAAATTACAAAAGTTCGAACGGAGTAATCACACGAAACGATATTACACTCCTGACGTTTTAATTTTCTGCACAGCTTAATCCATTTGGTTGAAAGTAGCGAAACGTAAGTCAAGTTATGATACTGTGCTTTATTATTAAATAAAATGAGCCGCTGGAAAGTGTTCGAAACGTCGTGAATTTAAAAAATGTAAAATAAACGCGATAAAATCCGTAAAGTCATTTTATTTAATAATGTATAATATTCGAGTAAACAATAGAAATAATTACTGTGCTTTATATTAAATTTTCGAAATACATGCAGTTTGAATTACAATGTAAACAGCATTATTGTTATGGATGTATTTAAAATATACGTTTCTCTTAATTGTATCTTAATATATAACCAAGATACGAATATTGAGTGCACCTATCTATAATTCAAATTCAAATATCTTTATTAAACATAGAAACGATACTCTCACTTATTGAATCCCCGTCCTGAGAAAAACCGACAAAAAAAATCAGTGGGCTATTTTTATGTCATCTTTTGGAATTACTGACAAAAAGTATAGGCATATATATTATGCAATATTAAAACAAAACCTAAAGCATTACTTTTCATATAATGTCATTAAATTCCCTTATTCTGAATACCCTCAACGTGCCTGACTTACCGCTATTGCGCATACGGTGTGATTGCGCGGCTTCTTTAAAACTAATAGTCTTTACTTATTAGCCTTTAACAGCAGAAATAAACACAGCGTTGGTTCTACCCAGGTAATCTCCTGTAAAAAAGAGACCTATTAAATTATTTATTAAATGGTAATTCATTTATTTTGTGTTCAGCAACTGGCCTTCTGTAAAGTTAAATAAATACATCATCATCATCATCATCATCATCATCATCGTCCACTTGTATGTCGTCATGCCCATCCAACGCATGAATCATCTTCTTTCAGGCAATTGGGTGCTCGGCGCAAATTGTCCTAACCAACCAGAAAACAACGCTGACACAAAGTAGTTTACCCCCAGGATTCGAACCCACAACCTCCGGTATATAAAGTAAAAGCCAAAACCGCTAGACCACGGAAGTGGTGAAATGTTTTTATAATCAATAAATCATACTTTAAATTTACTGTTACTGTATTTAAAATAGAAATATACTATTCAATATCTCGAAACAAACAAATAAATATTTCACAACGTTCATCCGAACATAAATTTCGCTTAAGCCGTCACGTAAAACAAATTATAACGGCAACAATTTTTAATTTCAATCTCGAAAGCGTATTGGTAAATATGCCTTTTGAAATACCAAATGCGGGTGAAAAATGTTGCGCTGTTTGTTAAAATTGTGCTCGGCTTAAACATAAAATGTTAGCAAAAATTCTTAAAGGGTCATAATATTTAACTAAGAATTGTTTGGAAATATGGACATGTAAAATCGGTCCACCACCCACCAACCCGCATTGGACAAGCGTGATGGGATACGGTCCAAAACCCACCAAATGGATTGAAGTGTATTAGGGAGGCCTAAGAGCAGTGGACTATCATAGCTATGTAGTGCTATATCTATTACTACATTTAGCAACCTTCCGTAGCCAAGCGATTATGAAACTGGATGTCGTGAATTCTGCAGCGAATCAACATTTTTTAATGGTCATTACCTAGTTGGTTATGATAGCACTAACGGGCTGATCACCAGATTGTCTGTAAAGTAAGAGGATTTATGCACCGCATGGACATGTAAAATATCGTTCCTGAGCCTAATCTCTCTTTGGTCGTGTTGGATATCTGTCCCATCGGACTATGAGAGTGAAACGGAAAGAAGTACAACTGAATTTGTGCATTCACCTGTGCAATATAATATCTCCTGCTCGGTTGATCTTTAATGAACATTGGTCGTTGTCGTCCGAAATCGACAAGGAGGACATCGTAAGTTACTACTACAAGCATATGTGAAGTTAAATACGATATTATATCATAGTAATCTGCATTATAATTTTGCAACAACAACATAGCATTACTAATATTAATAAATTAATAAAACATAAAAGGGCTAAGATTGTATGAAAACCAGTTTTTCTACTTTTCTATTTAGTTACTTTTCTACAATGCAATATAGACAAAACGAATCGATCTTGAACTAGTAGTATATTTAAAAACTTCAGAAGAATATCATTTTATCTGAGTTCTACTGCAAATTGTGGCCAGCATTTTGAAGGTCTGTATTGTCATTATTGGGTAAAAGCGACTGGAAACCTCTTTAAGTTTTTGAACCTTTAAATTAAAGCCTCAGGTTTCTTTTAAATTTGACAAAATATAAATGAATAGCAGATAGATAGATTTATATATTTTGGAATATTGCATCACTTTACGTATAGAAATCGTTAAAATTTTAGGTTTAAAGATGACATCTTCTTAAATATATGCAGTTTCTTATTTGCTAATCGTTAAAAATAGGCTTACTCGAAATTTCTGGTTAGATCAAAATAAGCAGCGCTCGTCAATCAAGTTTTGAAAATTGATCATCATGAAATGATAATCATAAGAAATATGTGTTTACAATATTATATTGACCTACATCAGTTACAATTTTTAGGTAATCTAAAACTTTAAAACAAACATTCTATATGATGCAGACGCCAAAGATGGGCTAAGATACAAGAAGAACAAATAATAGGATTTGATTTATAGCCGCATCACACGTCATCAAATTCGTTCTTTTATCGCGAGAGTGACTCATATTTAAATATAATGCAGTCGTATTTCATTTTGATTCACTGCTTTTGGTTAAAAATTTTAAAATAGAGAGATAGAATTTGATGTTAAATTATCTCTTTGAATGTTTCTTCAAATGCACGGTGAGTTTCGTTTGTGATTTTTAATTTTTTAGTCGAAAAATGCAATAAATTTAATCGTATTAATTAAAATATTGAATAAAAAAAATAAAGCTTATTTTTTGGATGACCGAATAGTTAGAAAATTTTTATTTTCAGCGTTTGAATCCCAAATTATATAATATCTATTGACTTAATAAATTTTTAGCAAAAGAAATATGAACGGTTTAAAAGCTAAACATAAATATTTTAGATTTTATTTATAAAAACACATTTACATAATCAACGGGCGATGTTGTATTACGTGCATCATATAAAATGGACAATGTGCGTATTAAAAATGACAAATTATGTAATTCCTTTGTTTACGCAAAAAGTAATGTAGTTACAATATGACTTATATATATGAATTCGTATTAAAGTTTGTAGCCTACACAATAAGCAATCAAAAGAAATAGCTCCATATAGAGTAATTAAAATTCAATTAGTTTAAACAAAAACAACAAATGCTTAAAATGCGACCTCGAGGTCGCATTTTATATATATAGACACCAAGTACGCATAAAACAAAAAAAACGCCATTATTTTTTCTTCTTCAATAATATTTTACTTCATAATCATCATCATCATTAGCAGCCCTTATCCGTCCACCGCTGGACATAGGCATTTTTTAATGAACGTTAAGACGGCCGATCCCCTGCTTATTGCTGCCAACTTGAACCGGGTACTGCTTTCAAGACTTTCCTTTTTAAATTCTGCGGTATCGGTGACGTGAGAATATGGTTCAGCTTCCTAAATGCTGCTCAGCCCAACTGAATTCTCCTATCGGCTTGCCTCTCGAAGCTGTGTCTTCCCAGCTGCAATATGTGCCCAAGGTAGACATATTCATCGACAACTTTGAGAGTAACGCCATCGATATTGACTGGCCTCGTGAGAACGTGTTTGTTGAACATGACTTTCGTCTTGTCAAAGTTCATCCTGAGGCCAATGCGTCGGGAGAAATCATTTAAACTGTGCAACATCTCCTGCAAACCCTTCAAGGTGTCGGCCAATATAAAGATATTGTCGGCAAAATAGAGGTGTGAAAGGTACTTGCCGTTGATCTTTATGCCGCATCCAGTCCAGTCTAGGGTCTTGAAGACATCTTCCAAAGCATTAGTGAACAGCTTCGGGAGAGAACATTCCTCTGTCGCACTTCTCGATGCATTTGGATTGGTCTCGTTCGATCCCCCGGAATCAGGACAGACATAAACACGGCACTATAGAGACTTCTCAACACCTCGACGCATCGATAATCTAACTGACACCATTGAAGAGCTTCCAGAACAGCCCAGGTTTCTACAAAGGCAAAAGCTTTCTCATAGAGCACAAGGGCAAGGCACAGTGGCTCATTGTACTCATGAGTCTTTTGTAAAACTTGATTTAGGGTGTATATGTGGTCTATGGTACTGAATCCACTGCGAAAACTAGCCTGCTCCGGTTGCTGGAATCCGTCTAGTTTTTTGGTGAGACGATTCGTTATGACCCTCGAAAACAGCTTATATATGTGGCTTAAAAGTGAGAATGGTCGGTAATTCTTGAGGAGAGTATTGTCTTCCCTCTTGAAAAACAACACAACCTCGCTTTCAAGCCTTGGCATAAATGCCTCTTTGAAGGACGGATTCGAATACCTTTTAAACCCACTCAAAACAGGGTCCCCCCCTGCGCGAAGCTGTTCGGTCGTGACTGCATTCTATCCAGGAGCCTTTCCTCCCTTAAGGCCGACTAAACTTATCAAAGCTGACGTTAGGAAGCTCACCAGAATGATGCTGAGTTAAAATAGCACAAGGATCGTTAAACCGGTAGTCAGGTTAAGAAGCTTGTGACGCATACAATTTGCGATAGAAGTCCTCTATCTCCGATAAGATCTCAGGCTTAGTAAAAACAGTCGAGCCAGTTTATTTATAAGTATATAATTTAACAAAAAACCCTTGGAGGAGGCCCTTACCTACCAGTGCTAAAATGTTCTCTATTTTTAGCTGCTTGGTTCCAGTTTAGTCCTGCATTTTTTTAATTTTGTCTCCCATCAAATTAACGGTATCCCCCTTCTTCGTCTTCCTTGTGGATCACTCTACGTGATGATTTTCAGGGTCCATTTCTAGTTCTTGAGTCTCGTTACGGGTCTGAGCATAGTTAAAGGCATTTATGGTCTATCTTATTGCTTTGTCCTAGTGTGTTTAATGATGTCAATTGTTGTATTATTAATCGAGGTTCTTTCTATTCCCGACAGTGATAGGCGGCGATTTTTTGTTTGGCTTTAGGAGTAAATTTCCACGTCTCGCATCCATATGCTAAACACGTAAGTATAAAATCATTAACATAGTCTCTTAATATGGAGACATGACACTTGAATATTAGTTCCCAGATCGTCGTACCGTATTTTCAATTTCCACTTTTTTACATGTTTTATCAGAATATTTTTTTCCTATATACTGTTATTTACATTCTACTGAATTCCAGTTTAATTTAATTCGTCTTTCAATGCTGTTTGCTTGCTGTTTGTCAAATTTTATGTCTCGTTTATTTTTATTTTTTTATGTCTCGTTTATTTTTATTTTTACTTCAACTCCTTAGCTAGCTGTCTGAAGCGCTTCTAATATTAGTTGTAATTATGACTTTATTGTTGTTGACTTAGATAACAATACAATGTCGATAGTGAATCTCAAATGACTCAAATAGGTCATATTTTATTTAACGCACATATGCCAAACTTTTGTGTAAAATTTATATTTGCTTTTAAATGAATTATGAATAAAGAGGTTACAGTTTTACGCTTGTAATATATGCTTATGTAATAAACATTTATATTGAATTATTACTATTGGTATTCAACCTGTACAATATATAAATTGTGATATGGGGTAGTTATAACACTCTTAACATGTATAAAATATGATGCTAATTTATTTACAAACAAATTTATATACCGAACGAAATATCTTCATAATTTAATAAGAAAATATTCAAATAAATAATACCTATCAAAATAAATAAAAGTGCCTAACAAAAAGGAAGAAATCTTTTTGCAAAGCTTTCAGGCCAAGAAAACAAAACAAAAACATTTGTATATAGGCAGGCTATCCTTATGTTCGAGCACAAAAGGCTCTTAGGAGACAATCTGTCGTATTTCGTTGAGGAAAACCTTAGGTCGTTTTTTGTTTTTGATACTATGTAGGCGGGCATAAATATTATATATTTAATAAATATGGTAGTCTGTTATGAAAATCTGTCATTTCAATTAAAATTACAAGCTTTAAATTGCTTCTCCGAACACGTCATAAATTAATTTTTACCTAGAAATATAGGAAATCTTCTGGTTAAATAGCCACGTAATTAATGATATTAATTATTAAATACCAGAACATGCAGGAGCAATGCCGGAGTAAATGTGTGCATAATTTATTAATTACTGCAACTCATTGAGCGGCGTAAACTAGGTTAATTTACAACAATAAAGCTTAGAAGGCCTACGTGAATTCGTTCAACTGACAAATACTCTATTTGCAGTTAAAAAATACGTGTTTTATTTTCTTTTTAATTAATGGTTAGTTGAAATTTTATCCTAACTGCAGAATAAATTCTGTTTCTATTTATTTAAACTGTTATTTGTCATCGTAAACGAAATAATGTTAATATAAATTTATTTTAAATTGAAAAATAAGCCAATAAATAAAAAAATCTTTCCAAATTTAATTACTATTCACACTACATTTGGATTTATACTTATAACAAATTTGAAAGAAATGTTAGGTGCTTAAATTATATTGATTAAAAACTTAAAGAAATAAAAAAATAATAATTGTTGGCAAAGATTTCTACGTCTCCACGTTAATTTAGCGCTTAAAATTACACCTTTACTGTCGTAGAACTAAATTTTATAAAGTCGGTTATTATTTTATTTAGATGTTTTTAACATCTTGGTTTGAAGAAGCAGTACTATTATTTAAAGAAAATACTCTTATTTATATAATAAAATTGGTACTAGTACACATTGTTATTGGTAGACAATAATATGTCATGAAAAACTTTTAATGTTAATAAAAAAAAAATATCGTAAAAAAATTAATATAAAATTATATTCCGCGTCGACTTACTTTGCTCTTGTGAAATGTCAAGTGAAATTCGACATTGTGTAAAGAGTGGCGCATTTTTGCGAGTCGGTTAACGACATGAAATTTTAGGCCCAATTAAAAAAAACGCTTTGAGTAAGTTACAGTAAGTTGCTAGTTTTAGAGAACAGAAGTCAACGTTGTCGATACATTGAAAACCAACATCACATGATCAGCCTTTGTTAGTCCACTGCTGGACATACGCCTCCCCTAATACCCCTATCCATGAGGGGGGTTTGGACTGTATCCCACCACGCTGGTCTAATGCGGGTTGGTGGGTGTGCCGACTTTTTACATGCCCTTCCGACGCATGGATCATCTTTACATGCCCATCCGACGCGTGGATCATCTTACTTTTCAGACAATTGAGTGATCGGCCAAAATTACCCTAACCAACTTGGAATTTGGTGGGTTTAATTTACAGCTAGACACGGACTGGGTAAATCTACACATAGATTACCCAGTACGTTTGCTACGATGCTCTTTAAATCGAAAAACTGTAGTTTATCATCATCATCATCATCATCAGCCTTTAATAGTCCACTGCTGGACATAGGCCTCCCTAATCACACCCTATCTATTAGGGGTTTTGAACCGTATCCCACCACGCGGGTCCAATGCGGGTTGGTGGGTGGACCGCCTTTTTACATGCCCATCCGATGCATGGATTATCTTACTTTTCAGACAATTCGGTGATCGGCTTAAATTGTCCTAACCAACTTGGAAACAACGATGAAAATTAGTTGCGACCCGCAGATTCGAACCCACGACCTCCGGTTTCTAAAGCACACGCTCATACCACTAGGCTACGGAGGCAGGTAGTTCATATATTTCCGATTAACCTCAGAAAAAGGTACGGCAGAATACAAGTGTACTTATACCTAGACGGAGAATAGATATATAAATATTAAAAAAAACCATTTTGTTAAAAGTAATAAATATTCTAATATCCATTTCATTTTAATAATTTTGCCTCATGAAACTGCCTACGTCAAATCTTCGTTAATCAAACGTTAGCGTAAGCTTTCCAAAGTCAATTAATATTAATTAACCTCAAAGAAGCTTTGGTATTATTTATAGAGAGCGAAAGGTCGTGGGGCGCCGTCCTTGCTTTCTGCGAGGACCTGATGGCCCAGAAGGAAGCCGCGAAAAGGGACAGAGAGGCCAACAACGCCGTGACTATCCGCAGAAGAAGACCAGGGCGCCAAAGAGTGGCGTACGCGCGCAACCTTCCCCCCTTACACTGAGCCCCTGGGCGGCCGGCAAGAGGGTGCCCGCCACCCAGAGAAGGGCTTAAGGGGGAGCACCGTGCTGTTTGTTCCGGCACGGCGCCTTAAGCGACGGTCCGAGTGTCCCAGCACACCCGGAGAGAAGAGGCCCGAGAGAGGCGAGGGCCACGTCGCGCTGGGGTCGCCAATGACTGTTATCAGCGCCCGCAGCCCCGGCTACAGCGACACGATAAAGGAACAACCATTGGTTTTTTAGTGGGTATACCGGCCGCTCCATCTTGGTCCGGGGAGCCCCACATATCCCTGCCACCAGAATGAGGGGGCAGCCTTCACTCAGGCGGCGGGGAATCCGTAAGCTGAATTTTTCTAACGGCAAAAAAAAGCTTTGGTATTATTTAAGCTAATTGCGGCTAAGTGACAGCTATTTGGGTTAAATATAACATACATTTAAAATTTAAAGGTTCACGTTTGATACCAATCTAGTAAAACTAGTGGTATTGGCCCTTGCTTTATAAACTGGAGGTCGTGAGTTCGAATCTCGTGGGAAACAATTTTGTGTTATTGTTGGCTTCTAGCGGGTTTGGACAAATAAGACCGATCACTCAATCGTCTGAAATATAAAATGTAAACGTCGGTCCCCCACCAACCCACAACAAACCAGCGTGGTGAGATACGGCCCTGAAAGAGAAAGCGTGCATAAGGAGAGGCCTATGTCCAGCAGTTGATTAACACAGGCAGATAATGATGATGATGACATCTCAGTATATATTGTCGTACAAAGCAATTTAAGTCCTGTATTTGCCCAATGTGTTTAAAGTAGCTCTTTCTTTAAATACAAAAAGTGAATTGTTTAAATGATTTGTTTAGATATATTTATGAACTTAAGTTATAATTGTTTATTTACAGTCTTTTTAATACCTTACATATGTAAAGTCCCCGCAGAATTCGAACCAACGACCTACCGTGCCTAAAGCACCCGCTTCCGGAGCCTTGTGGTATACATGGCTCCGGAAGCAGTTAAATAAACTTGGTTGCTTAGTTAAATAAACTTTTATTTTTATAATATTATTTATTTTTCGTACTTGTTGTTGTTTTAATCTGTTAATCAATCGATTTATCAATGTAGACGACACAATTTAGACCAGTGGTAGGTTCCCTTTTTACAGCAGACCGTCTGGGTGGGTACCACCGCGGTGCCTATTTCTACCGCAAAGCAGTGGTATTAAAACACTACCGTGTACTGGTTTAAAGGGCACCGTAGCCAGCGTATTTACTGGGTAAACGAGACTATACTATATACAGTATACGCAGCGCATTGGTCATACCAGTATTGCCAATGTCTATGGGCGTCAGTGACCACTTCCCATCAGGAGGCCCGACTGCTTGTCTGCCAGCGTAGGCAATAAAAAAGAGGTGCTCATTGCACTTTTATAACGTTGTTACTGTAACTTATGTTGCAAATTCAAAAATTAGGAACGTTTTAAACTTTTTAACAACGAATAAGTTCCAATTTAGGTAATGGTAATGAGGCAATACATCAATGTCTGAACTAAGTGTATACGGTTGATTGGAACAAAGAAGCTTAATAAAACGTCCAATTTCCTAAAAAAGTGTGTTATCTTAAGTGCAAATGAGATGATGGTAAAGACTTCTGGGATCAGTACATTACGTGCCGCTCAAAATGCAAAAGCAATTGACCTAAAATATTCAAAAGCATTTCTATCTTGGATGAATTTTAAGTTATACAATACTGTTGAACATTATCTTGTTGCATCTCATGCAATAAAGCAAGTATTTTTCTATGGAAGCGCAAATCATTGTGTTTATTTACGATATAACATTGAAAACTTGTAAATTAATAACAGTTTCTCTAGAATATAATACATGTATTTTCCATGTTTATATACCTTCCTCTTTGAAACAGTTTAAATTTTATTTGAACCATAGCATGACAATATATCTATATGTATGTTTATCCGCATATTCGTAAACCCACTCAAACAATTAAACATAAATTGGCGACTTGCTTGGCGTAGTGGTTTGTTACTGGCGTAGTTGTGTTAGAGGGTCTGGGTTGGATTCCCACACACATATTGCGTTACGTGCCTATCTATAGAATTTGTTTTTATTTCCGAGAAATATTTACTTTTTGTATTTAATTATCGTATTTAAAATAGAAATATTCAATACAATATCTCGAAACAATGACATAAATATTTCTCAACGTTTCCGTTCGAACATAAATTTAGCTAAAGCCGTCACGCAAAACAAATTATAACGGCAACAACTTTAAATTTCAATCTCGAAAGCGTGTTGGTAAATATGCCTTTTGAAATGCCAAACGCTGGTGAAAAATTTTGCGCTCTTCGCTATATGTAATTGTGCTTGGCTTTTAGCTAAAATGTTAAATGAAAATTCTCAAAGCGTTAAAATGTTAAACTCAGAATTGTTTGGAAAAAAGGATTTAGCAATAACTATACTCTTGTTATGTAATCCTATGTCTAGTTTTACATTTTACTGCCTCGTTATCCTGGAGGTTAAGAAACTGGAGGCCGTGGGTTTGAATTCTGCGAGGACTCGGCAAATCTTCATGGTTATTTCCTAGTTAGTTAGATCTACGCAGGCTGATCACCAGATTCTGGTAATAAGGTGGTCCATGCATCATATGTCGTTCCTGCGCCTGATACCTCTCATGGCATGTTAGATATGCACCCCATTGCACTATGAGAGTAAAAAGGAAGAGAAAGTGCATCTGACTTTGTGCGTACACTTGTGCACTATAATATCTCCTGCTCAATTAATCTTTAATGACGACCGACCTCTGTGGTCGGAATCGGCAAAGAGACGTCAGAGATTACTACTACAAGTGTTCCATCCACCAACCCGCATTGGATCAGCGTGGTGGGATACGGTCCAAAAGCGGAGGAGGAGGCGTGCATTAGGGGAGGCCTATGTCCAGTAGTGGTCTAACGCAGGCTGATGATGATGATGATGACTACAATTGTATAGGACGCGATAATACATTATAGTAATCTGCCTTATAATTTAGCAACCACAACATAGTGTTACTTATAATAATAAACTTATTAAACATAAAAAAACCTAAGATAATTGTATTCAAACCATTTCCAGTGTAAACAGATTTACAAGTTTATTTGTAATTTTACATTAAGTTAGCGGACTTCAATGCCCCTTCGATACGGAATAACGCCAAAACAAAAACATCTTACTAATATTAATATTATTTTTAATGCTTCAGAAATTCATAATTTTATCTAAGTTCTAGTGCAAATTTTTATGTTCTGAATTTTTGAGCTCCGTATTGTCATTATTTGGTAACACCTAAAATCTCTTAAAATACTTTTTTTTGTTCTAGCATTTTGATTACTTAAATCGATGCCTCAGACTTTTTTTAACTTTTACAAAATATAAAAATTTAGCGAAAAGATGTTTCTATTTTTTACAATTTTGCATTATGTTCACAAGTCATAGATAGCAAACTTTACTATCGTAAATAAGCTTTGAATGTGCTTAATTACAATTTTTAAACTTTTTGCATTAAAATGGTTACTGTGCGTAATTCTTAACACACACACAAGACACAAATCAGTAAAACATACTTTGTCTATTTTTACGGTTTTGGCAGCGTTTGTAATTTAATCACACGGTGTTATTGGACCAATGGGAAGCTTATATCTCATTTAAAAAATAAAGAACAAAATTCGAGCTCAAGGTGCAACAAGGAAAAATATATAAAAAAACAAACATATATTTATTGTAACATTACAAATTATTATTATTTATATTTATGTGCCTAATAAAAAGTCGCAAAACTTATAAGTGGCCAAGAAAACGAAATAAATACATTTGAATATAGGCACGCTATCTTTAGGTTCGAACATAATAGACTCTTAGGAGACAATCTTTCGTATTACGTTGAGGAAAAAAACTTAAGTCGTTTTTTGACTTTAGTACCAGCGCATCAATACTATAAATATTATACGTTTAACAAAAATGTTTGAATTGGAGGTTTACGTTATCTAATGCGAAATATTATTAGGAAATTTGTAATAAAAAAGATTTACAATTAAATCAAAATATTACATTTAGTTTCATAGTTGTACTGAAATTATAATAGGTCTTACGCACTAATTACACAGTTTAACACGATTAAGATTAAAGTAAATGTTTAGTGGCGATAGGAAAATTTTACTACTGTAATGTTGAAATTATTGCTCATATTTGATAATTAAAAATAATAAAAATTAAAAATTTAACAGTGAAAATAACTTGAATACATAGTTTTATATTGCACCTTTACAGCTACAGAAATATTATTACTCTAACATGTTACAGTTTTCTCTATCTAAAGTTTAATTTGTTTAGTAGTTTCATTTATTTATTTAGAGGCTTATCAACAATTATTTGCACTGTGTTATGCAAGTAAAGAAATTATGAATTTAGAAACAATAAGTGCAAAAAGTTACTTGAACATAAACACAGCATACACACTTTACGAAAAGAATATAGTGATAAAATACAATTTAAAAAGGAACAATAAAGTATCAACAACAATATTACAATGTTTTTGCATAATAAATCAAAAAACTAATTACATTATTCCATCGCTAGCTCGAATCCATCAGATCAAATCTTCTATGGGTAATATGTTATCCAATATGTCAGAAATTTGAGAGGTTGAGACGGTGTGTATGATGTGTCACTAAAGCTGTTGACTATATTAGAAATCTTTCAAATCGGCGACTTGCTTACTAATACCGGTCTACGTAGTGTCTAGGTGGACAGAGTGATATAATAGGCTTATTATACTTTTTTTTATAAAAACTATTTGGAACACGATAATAAGCAAAGCTTTAAACATTAGAATTTTTTCATAAAATAAAACTTCCTGAATCCGTGTCGACTTACTTTGCTCGTGAATGTCAAGTGAGAGTCGACATTTTGTAGAGAGTGGAGTACTTTTGCGAGTCTGTTAACGGGACGGAGGTTGACGTTGGATTTTTTTAATTCACACTGGAAAAAGGTGCTTGATATCAGTTACAGAGGAATAATATTGAGGTAAGTTGTAACATTACCGTTTCAGTTAAAAAAAATCGTTTTAGAGTGTATTGTGGTTGGTCTCAATTTTATAGGGGACTGTTTGATATTGTAGAGCCGATGGATATGGAGTAATTATACATAAATATATGGTCAAATTTATAATACAAAACATATATTTTCCCTATCTAAGCCCTGATTAACGGTCCAACGTGTAATGCTTGTGTCAGTTTTATAATATTATTTACCATTAAATAGGTTGTAAGTTCTACTTTTCACTAGAAACCGTCTGGATATCTCTTTTTGTCTGGATTGTTTACACGTCCTTTTTTAATAAAATTCATTGATTGGTGTTAATATAATCTAAATAAAAATTTATTGCTAACCCTAAACCTTACATTGAGTATCAAAAACAAATTTTAACATTATTCACTTAGATCGCAGTGCAATAACCCTAGATGCAAGCCTTTCCATTCTGTCGCAAATGATACAGTCATAAGAAACATTTTTTACATTTACGTGCACAACTAGTCGCCAGCCGTCGTATATGCATTTACAACTATATTTCACTTTGCATTAGACTAAACATAGCTTTTGAACTAAAATAATGTAAATAAACTTTGCTATTTGCGCGGTATACTTTATGTGGATGTTTCGGGAATATGGAAAAAATAATTAAACAAATAAATTGGTTTATAATCTGTTTGTTTGTGAGATATGAGATCTGTGTTTAAAGTAATCCGTTTGTTACTAAAATCTAAAAGGTACACATAATTATTTCTATTGTTTGCGTGAATATTATACATCATTTAATAAAATGACTTTACGGATTTTATCGCGTTTATTTTTCATTTTAAATTCCCGACGTTTCGAACACTTTCCAGCGGCCGTGGTGACGAGGTAGACGTAGAAAAGTCGGGAATTTAAAATGTAAAATAAACGCGAAAACATCCGTAAAGTCATTTTATTTATTAATATTTATCTTTTGTTTTACCTTGTTATTTTCCCTTACTTTCGTGTTTTTTTTTTCTAAAATGCATATAATAGAATCATAACAGTTGACAATAAATAGTTATATACAAAGCTATATGATACAAAGTGAAATACACTGCATATTGCGCCTTTGCGTGATTCTTTTGAAATCCGGCTCAATGTCTGCTTTCCTCATTTAGTTCGTAATATACTACGCAGTGTTACACTTCTTGGGAAATTTGACGTGTATCTGCGTAAGATGAGGTAAAAGTCTACGGTTTCTTATGTTGTTTTCATGAATAGTGAAAAATAACTGTGTTATCTTTAAATCGAAATTTTCTTTAGAACCGGTTTTAATGACTTTTTGTGATGCATTTATTTTTTAGATACTCAAATACCAACATATAACTACTGACAAATAATTTTGGATTTGTTAAAAAATTGACGTAACAAACTTTAAAATTGATTAGTCTTCTGCCTATATTTTAAAAGACTTACTTCCTTACTACATATCCTCCAACATGTCTATATAGTCTAAATAAAAGAGTATTGAAACTTGTTTTAATAATTATAATCATAATCACTCTCTATTGTTAGGTGATTAAGCAAACAAATAGTATTGTAATTTAATGAATTCAATATGAATTCAAATCGGTAAATAACTTTTTGTACTATTTAAAGGATTGAATCCACATAGATTATTACTCAGTATCTTTAGTCGTACTGGAATTTAAGTCGTCTATATTCACCGAACGCGTTCAAATTAGTTCGTAATAGAGAAGTAGAGAATTTTTACATGTTCTGTATAGCCATAATATTTCTAAAACAAAAGTTAAAATTGTTTTTTTAAACAGCTTTAAGTAAAAATATCCCCGTTTTAGAAATAATTTCGTAATATTCATAACATCTTAAAACGTTTAAGAAAATCTTTACATATACAGATTGTTATAAACCTACAACAGAGTATATTAATAGGTTATACATTAAATACTACTGTATTTGAAACAAGCGATTATATGTATATGTATCTCTCTCATCTATATACGTCTACACCGGCCACATTAATATTTTTTACACTTTTAGTTATGTCTCAATAATTAAATAGTGTCATGTCCCACTTCGTTTAAGTAAATTTTAGTTTTTTGCGAAAAGTTGTTTAAATCGATCTACATTACGTAGTATGTATGTCACATATAAAATAATTCATGTGAGAAGAGCACATTAAAACGATATTTACAGCCTTTTGTTCGCCGCATTTTCTCAGCGCGCTTAGACGAAAAATCAGCATCTTGCTTTCTTTTCGGCTTCCGGCACATTACGCGAGACGACTGCATTGCTGCTTCGCTACCCTATATTTTGTTTTTAGTGACCCAGTTTCCAAAATTGTTTAAAGCACTCTTTTGTTTCTATTTGTGATTCTTAACGATTTTACGTATATTTTTTTCAGATAGTTGTCTTTAAGTATCGTATAATGCTTTCCATTGTGTTAAAATACTTTTGATTTTAACATCCAGTTATTTCCTCGTTTTTTGTCGTTTCAGCCTGTAATTGTCAACTACTGAATCTTCCTCGTAGTCTAAGAGGCACTTTCCTGTGCCATCTGCATCTACTGACTTCCTGAACATTTACACAGGTCGTCACTCCATCTCGTGGGGTTTAATTCAATCAACTTTCACTTCGTAAATTACTTTTTGTGCCCCAGGTTGTTATTCTATTCCATTATACAATCAATAATGATAACTTATATCGCATTGTTATATTAAATTAGCAAAGGTTTAGTACATTTTTGCTACGAAACATTTCTTATTTAAGTAAAGATAATGAGCCGCTATATCAATGGTGAAATAAAGAATATACGGGTGATTAGAACAAAGAAGCATAAGAAAACGTCCGATATCCTAAAAAAAATGTGTTATCTTAAGTGCAAATAAGATTAACTTGGTAAAGATTTCTAGGATCTGTCGATTACGCCAAGCCCAAAGTGCAAAAGAAATTGTCTGCGGAATATTCGAAGGAACTTTATTCATTGATGTTTAATATATAGTTTTTACGACTATTAGTGATATTTTAACTCATTGAATTTTATGCTACACATATACCCTATACTCGATAAAACTAATAAATATTTTTAGTGTGATAATCAATTAAATCTGGCACGTTAAATTAAACACATAAATTGATAGTAAATTATATTAGTGGTACGTTTTTATTTTTCAGTCAGTTAAATTCAGATCAATATGTAAGGCGAATAAATGTAAAACTGATACGATGCGTAAAAATATAAGATGCACCCATTTAGAATATTAGACTCATTAAAATTCTTTTATTTACGTAACAATTAATTTACACGATTTAATAGACTGTCTATTTTAAATAAAGCAGTCAGTGCAAAGAACCATAGTCACTATTAAACAAAAAAAAACTAAGTGCTAAGTAATATCATTCACAATATAAAAGAGGGTTAAAAATAACCACATTTTACAGACGCTACCATGCAATTTCGCTGATTCGAACTCCATTAAAATAACTAAAGCCTGTATTTTTATTAATGAAGCACGCAGCTTTTCACTTAATCTCTAAATTAAGACTTAAGCTTTCTTTAATATTTTTAGTTTGGTGACAATGTTTCAAAGTTTTATTATGTTTTAATTATCGAACTAGTAGTAACTTCGAAAGCTCGTTTAGTATTTTCCATAACATTAAATTCTTCGAGTAAAAGTTACCAAAGAATATCACATAAATTCAAATTGTCAATATTTTTTATTGTTGTCCACATACTTAACTAAAATAACGAGTAAATTAATTTACTTCAGAGTTAAAAGGAAAGACACAATAGAAAATGTATGGGTGCAAAATGATTAGAAAGTTTAGGCAAACATGTTACAAAATGTGTTAATAATTTTTTAACTAGGACAATGATAATTGCTTACCTATAAAATAATTCTAAAAATTAATTCTATGTTAACGCTCTTTGTATTTAATTACTCTTTTACAATTTATGACAAAAGGGAATAGGACAAAGATTAAGAAAAAGTACAGTTGGGATTTAGGTCCTCATCGTTCTAGATACATCGTAGACTTTCTGGATCAATTATTTTTTGTGTCTATTAAGGATTCAGTATTCTATTTAGATACATTGAAAGAGAGCAAGTTTACAAGTATATGTTTGAATTACTTTACTGCAAGTTGCAATTTATTAAACTGATTGTGATGCAAAATAATATATTCAGCACAAAGCTGAATAGATGTAATGTTTAGTATAATTTTATTTATTCCATTAGATACAGTCACGGTCTTAAAATGATTGACATTTTTTTAATAATTTGGGGTGTAAAACTGTAACAGCTAACGCACTTTAGAGTGGACACTTACTAAGAGCTGAAGCTACTTCACTCGAACATCTTGTTAAGCGGATTCAATTTTTCAACGGAAGGAATATTCATGACCTTAGTTAAAATATTATTATAATAATTTAATAAAATATTACGCATTTTAAATTTTCCCATATACATTATATGGAAATATTATTTTGATAATCTCATCACAAAAATGTACCGTCCATAGCTGTTAGAAATATCATATTATTTACTGTTTACTACCTAAGCTACTTGAGTAAATCTCGTATATATATTAATAACCAATCCGACTTCTTATGAATCGATGTACTATATTGACAATTTATAATGAAATCTTCCCGTTAACTTTAGTCTAGGTAACAAAGGTCTCAGACTGATGACTTCTATGACATTTTTCCTCTTAGGCCAAACGAAGGTTTAAGTTGCAGGATATTTTTGTTAATAAAATTGCCTAAATTTTTTTATAAAAACACGGCTTCGAACCACTTTAACATCTTACTACAGAATAAGACACTTTTACGTTAATGAGGTAAGGCCCAATTTAAATTTAATGCATTTTAAAACTTATCCATCTCCCTCCGCACGTAAAAAATGTATGGGTCTGAAATATATGCATGAATACGTTGCACCAAAGAAGTTTATGTAGTAGACTTACCTCCTCTGCAGAATAATAAATTAAGGGGATCAGATTATGAATTATGTTTCTAACTACAACTTAATTAACCACTTAGGCAATTACAGGAGCTGATAATTATGGCAGGTTATTTTGGTGGAAAGCGTGTGCTTTAGTAAGTAAAGTAAGATGATCCTTGCGTCGGATGGGCATGTAAAAGTCGGTCCACCCTTTAACCCTCATTGGACCAGCATGGTGGCATACCATCCAAAAACTCCCCTTACGAAGAAGGCGAGCGTTAGAGGAGGCATATGTCCAGCAATAGACTAACACAGGCTGATTATGATGATGACTATGATTTACACAGACGGGTTTTGGTATTTAATATATAAAACAAAAAAGTATTTACTCGGTTTAAAAGAAAATATATTTGTGCACATATAAGAATACACTTCGTTATTCAAATTTTGTTATACCTTTCCTCCTCTCGAATTGAATAAAATGTTAGACTCGATAACATCTTCTGTTATAATAATACACTGTTGAGCAGGTGGCATTTATAAGATTCGAAAAAGGTATCTATCTATGGATTTGTTCAGCATTTTATAAAATACACATAGCCATTAAAAAGATAAACTATTCATATATCATTCATGAGCGTTGTATTTACATATTGCTTTATAAACGTAAAATAGATAAACACTCAAAGGAAATTAAATATTCATATTTCATTTATCTTTTAGTCAATTACTATATATTGAGTATTTAACCTTTTTATGTCCGTAATTCATCGTCGCAGCAAGTTTGTCTAATGTATAATATAGAAAACATTGTATTGTCTGTATAATTTTTGATAGATCGAACTAAAAGAATTCAAAAGCATTAGAGTTTTATTAGTTGTATGTAATTATTTCAAAATTCAATCTGTAATTTTTATTGCATACAAAGGCTGTCGGCCCACGTGATGAAAAGTCGTTACCGACGCTTATGAACATCGGCAATACCAGGGCATCATTAATGCGCTACCTATCGTAGGACATGGGATGTTTCTTGTTAACCCAGTAAATACACTGGCTACGATGCCCTTCATACCGGAGCAATGTTTTTACACTACTGCTTTGCGGCAGAATACAAATCATGAAAATATAATAAACTTAAACACTTATAATTACTTACGACATCTAATGTATATATTATAACACACATTTGTCACACCTTTATAATAATGTTGAAAGACTGCAAATAACCACATCGCCTTTGACGAAAATTCAATAAAGTGCTGGTATTGCGAAAATAATAAAGTAAAAATACTAAAAGATCTGGAAACGACCATATATTTCGAAATTAAAGAGAAATAGCTTTACTTTACTGCTGGATCTTGCCTTCATTCCTTCTGCAACTGTATTGAATAAATTTTTAAAGATTAAAATTAGAGATGAAAATTTTGTTTAATGTTCGTGCACATAATAAATAACGTCAAATATTATTTCAGATGTCTTTATATATGCATTCTGTCGGAAATCGTATACGTAATGTTAAAAGTAATAAAACTTTAAGTTTTAAAAATTTTAATTTAGATTGAGACACGTTTTACGCCAAAAATATTTTTTTATGACCAAAGAACTTATTATAAAAGTCAAGACTTCTTAATTTCGCTTTTAATTATTGAATGTACTTTTAATTTCGTCTATACTAATATAATACAAATGAAAATTTTTCTTTTTTTGTGTGTATGTTCGTTATAAGTGAAATAAAAATTACTGGACCAATTTAACAAAAATAATTTACGCTCCAAAGAAGGAAATAGTTTCTTAAAATCTAATATAACACGAAGAGAGCCGTGAACAGATTTAATATATAGAATCAGTAATGATGTTCACGCTCCGATTAATATAAACTTATTTGAGTTTTTAAAAAATAGCTGACTTTAATGAACGTAAGGGCAAAAACACCTCTCGACTTTCAGTTTTTAATTAATATGACATGTTCAGAAATCTTGCTGGGAGCTCATTTCTTTTACTGCAAACGTTCCTTGGTGATATTTGAACAGTATTCTAAGAAATTTTTATTAAAAAAAATTGGAAATTATTAAATATTTTTTTTACATTTTTTATTTCTTTTGTACTGAATTCCAAATTATTTGTGATATATTTATTTTCTGTTGTTTATATTTTCTAACCGCCTCCGCAGCTTATTGTTATTGATCCTACCTTTACAACCGGGCGTCCGTGAGTTTAAATCCCGCTAAGAATAACTTCGTATTATCGTCTTATTCAGCTCCGTTAGGACAATATAAGCCGAGTGATGATTTTCCTCTTTTATTTCATCGTTACCAAAATCGCGGAAAATTTTCCCATTTATCATCATCGTCAGCCTGTGTTAGTCAACTGCTGCACTACTACCGACTTGGCCTACCCTTATCACAAATTCACTATTACTAAAATCCTTCTATTTCAAATGAAATATCCATTAAGAGCTGTCAGGAGAGCGATGCGTGTCATAATTCATTGTTGGTTAATTAAGATAAGCGTAGGCCGACGTTATTAGGGGCATAATTTTCTCTAAATACCTTTGTAGTAAAGCTATTTGTAACTTTCTTTAATAATTTTCAATGATACTTTAATTTATTTAAGACTAGTCAGTCCACGGCTATACTCGTGTTGTTTTTTTTATTGGAAATGGATTTTCATAGGATAAAAGTAGCGTATGTAATTAGCTTACTAACGCAGAAAATATTTTTTAAATTGGCCTATATGTTTTCGCGTTAATTCATTACAAACACACAAAAAATAACAACTTTTCCACTTTATAATGTAAGCATAGTTTTAATGCAAAAGTATTCAAAGTAACCGAAATCGTAAATGAGACGTGAATAAATAATTGCTCCAAAAATATCTTTGTCTTTTGAAAATGAGCTGCTGCTGATTAAAGCTCGTCATGGCCAAATCTGACGTTTCTGCCGAATTGAGAACTTGACCCATTTTTCGAATGGCATGCATCTTGAACTAACAAAGCAAAACGAGCACTGAAAAAATGCTTAAGTTTGTGTTAACTCGTGCAAGAGAAAACGTTAACACCATTATTGACTTTTGTTTCATCATTGTTTTGATAATGTTAGCTTTTTTTTAGTCTTTTTTCAGTATTTGTTTACCATGGATTACATTCACCTGTATATAATTATATATATAACAGTAACAAGCTAAGATTCAGAGTTGTTATACACCACGTAAATAAAAATACAAATTGTATCTTTTTTTATTCAATTCGGGCTTTTATATTCATTGCTTGTCTTTTAGTTAAGTATTAAGTATATACGAGAAGCATGCAAATATAATAAATGCAAATTAAAACATATTAATAAATACGAAAAATATAAATCAATCGTCAAATGATCAGACGCCAAACAACAAACCGTTACTAGGCAACGTGCCGTCCATAATATGTCGTCACAAATTCTTGATGATCATACAATACAAGTATTATCTAAAGGTATAAATTTTTCAATAACACCGCGATTCGATCGAAATCCCATATGAGGTAATTATTTGTAACGTTGAGAATTGTTTATTCAAAATCAACATCCAAAAGGAAGATTCCGAGGCCATACGTCAAGATGTATCGTCTATGTTACGTCGGAGTACTGTGCCAAAACCAAATCTTTCTAAAGATGAGCAAAAAGCGTTAAATATCTTACGCTCTAACACAGACATAACGATTCTCCGTGCAGATAAAGGAAATGCTACTGTTGTAATGAACACGTCAGATTACAATTCTAAAATACAAAATTTGTTACATACAGAAAACGCTTAAAACAACAAGCGGTCTTGTAAAGAACTAGGCGGACAAATTGAATCTAGACGTAAACCTAATAATACCTCCATGTGCCACACCTCCAAAGCTTTATGGATTACCTAAGATTCATAAACCTAATGCTCCATTACGCCCAATTGTCAGCCAGATAGATTCACCAACATTAAAACTGGCACAATATCTTGTAGGAGTTCTGTCACCACTACGAGGACACACCGAGGCGAACACAAAAGATTCTTACCATTTCGTTAATGAGTTTAAACATCTACATCTCACGAACAATGAAACTATGGTCAGTTTTGATGTTCAGTCTTTATTTACATGCTTACCTATTGAAGACTGCATCTCAATTGGCACTAAAAAGCTTTAGGACAATAAAATGCCGAATGAATATGCATCTCTGCTTAAACATTGTCTTACATCTGGTTACTTGTTGTGGAATGATCAATTCTACATGCAGATAGGTGGCGTAGCGATGGGCTGCCCAGTGTCTCCTATTATCGCTGATATCTTCATGGAGAACTTTAAAGAGACAGCCCTCAATACAGTTCCCATCCGACCAAGATTCTATTAACGGCACGTAGATGACACAGTCACCATTTTACTAACATACCAAAATCAATGCATTTCTGGATCATCTTAATTCTTTGCATACCAAAATAAAGTTCACAATGGAAATAGAGGCAAAGAACTCCTTAACCTTCTTAGATATTTTAATCATTAGAAACTCTAGCAATAGCTTGGCCATACAGTTTTAAGAAAAGTAACCCACACGAATAAATATTTAAATGGTGATTCTCACCACCATCCCTCGCAGTTAGCTAGTGTCGGTAAATGTTTGCTTCAGAGAGTACAGCGGATCTGAGACAAGGAGCATTTGACGGCTGAACTAGAAAATGTCAAGCAGGTGCTGCGAGACAACAAACTCCAAGTTCCACGTCTGCGTCGCAGTCACCGTGTGAAGCCAGCCACTGTCGAAAGAGTTCTTGCCGTCTTACCTTACATCAGAGGAGTCATCGACAAAATCGGTTATATTTTAAAGCAAGCTTCTATCAGAACATATTATAAGCCGCCGAAGAACATTGGCCAGTTATTACCATCCGTCAAATGTAAAATTCCTCTACAAGTAACGGATGTATACAAACTAGACTCTGATTGTGTTCTCTCTTATATTGGACAAACAAAAAGGACCAGTTAGAACCAGAGTATAAGAACATATAGCTGATGTTAAGCACCAACGCTATAAGAAATCTGCAATTTGCGACCATGTTCTAGACAAGACCAATCATTATATTAGATTTGATGAACCAAAAATACTGGCTATTGAACATCGATTTATACCAAGGATGATTCGGGAAGCAATAGGAATCAAAGTTTCTAAATTTTAATAGTGAGGATAATTGGTCTTTGTCACCTTCCTGGGATCCAATAATTTTAAAAATTAAACGCAAAGATATAAAAAGTACAAAACCGAAGGACAACATAAGTACTTTTTGTCAAACTAATGTTCAAAATTAAGAAAACGAAAGATATGTCAATTTTAAATAAAAACTCTGACGGTTATTCCAAAACATTGAGATACAGACATACACCAACTTAGTCTGCCCATGATCATGAATGCTGGAAAGAATCCGAAACGTCGGGAATAAATATATTTAAGTAACGCGGAAAATCCGTAAAGTAGTGGATTTGATATGTATAATGATCGCGTAAATAAAAGAAATAATCAAATCAGGTAACTTTGATTTTTTTCAATATTGTTTTGAGATAGAAGCTGTGCATAGTTCAAGGCCCGTCGATACCAGTGTTCATTGAATAGTGTTATTGTTATAAATAAATTATTATTATAAATAAACTATTATTATTTTATTATAGATGTTAGATCTTCACAGTTTTATGTAAACTCTACATTCCTTCACGCAGGACCTCATTGTTGGATTTTTTTGTCAAATATAGAAGAAGTTGCAAACAATCTATCTTGTAGACTAGGTCTTCATATATTGCACTTGACCGGTTGTAGGAATTGGCTTATCTCCTACAGCGGCTTGCACAAAGTTTCAATAGACGATCATCTCAAGATGTACTTGCTTTAAAAAAGCTGCTTTTATTTAGTCACTGTAACACTGGCTTCGCACTGTTAATTTTTTGTTGTGCAGAACTCGCTCAACACGGTAATGTTTTACTGCCTGATTTTCTTTATTCCTTTTTGCTATCTGACACAAAGATTTTCTACGCTGGCTTACTGGAGCAGGTGATATTGAGGATTACCATAGTTTAATTATAGATTTTACAGCAAAAAGTAAGATTGCAAATGATATAATATGTGAGGGTAATGATAAATCATAAAGGTAGAGGTGATAGGATACGCGTTAATTGAGTAAAACGCAATGAAATCGATACTAAAAAGAATAAATCATGTCTTTTTCAAAGATTTTGTTCAGTTAATAATGTAACGATTACGTTTTTTAATTATCTATAATTAAAAAAAAATATTTTGTTCTCCAGTCGATTACGACTACGTTGACCGATCTATATTAGAGATCAGCCAACTCGCAGAAGACATTATAGTGCACAAACACAGGTGCACTTCCTGTTCCTTTATACTCTCAAAGTCTGATGAAACGGATAGCCGACACGGCCGGAAAGAACAACAACCACACAACCCATCCGACGCATGGATCATCTTACTTTTCAGACAATTGGGTGATCAGCCCAAAATGCCCTAACCAACTAGGAAACAACAATGAAAATTTGTTTAGTCCCCGTAGGATTCAAACTCCCTCCCTCCTCCACGACCTCCGGTTTCTAAAGCACACGCCCTTGCCACTGGGCAACGGAAACAGTGTCAATAAATATAGTGTACAGTAAACGTCTTGACAATAATATAATCTAAAAGTTATAAAAGTATGGGGTATTTTGAATTGATTTATTATTAAATTAAAGGCATTATTTTAAAATGGATTACTGTAATAAGTAACATGAAGTTCGAAAAGCCACTTTGCGTAGTATGCTTAATAGAGCGAAAAATTAACTAAGCGTTAAACGGATTTTATTGCATCGTAAAGAGCAATGACCAATGAAATAAAATTAGTCAGTCAGTAACATAAATAAGATAGAGGGGAGCGAAAAAACCGCAGCGTTATATTTGGCTGTCACAACTGACACAGTTTTCATTGTAATACTAGGACACGGATCTGCTCGTCTTTTTTTTAATGGATTTTCCTGGGTTCTAAGTTAGTCTTTAAAACTGAAGGATATGTTTTTTAGTGTAAGCATATCTGTAATCGGTTATTAATGTCGGAGCCTATTAAAGTAATATAAACTGACCTAACCTTTTTATTATATAGTTATACGTTATGCTACAAATTAAAAAATATATATTTAAATCGTGGAGTATGTTTATTAGTAATATTAATGCTTAAATGTTATTATTAAATATGTACTTATATGTTAGATATTATCATTGCTTAGTATAAAATTTACAGACAATGTAAATTGTATTTCCTTGTGCCATTATAAAACTATCAAAGTTAAAATCGAAATCACTTTTTTTCTGTACGGTATAAAATGATGAAACAAGTAAAGAATTCCTATGATTAATGGTATGCCTGGTGTTATGAAATGTAAATGTGTAAATACCATCATCATCATCATAATCAGACTCTATCAGTCCACTGCTGGACATAGCCCTTTTTAAATTAACGCCAAGACGGCCGATCCCCTACTAGTCGCTGCCAACTTGAACCGGCACCGAGATCGTCAACCGGGCGGGGGTCGACGAACACTCCGATTTTCTAAACGTGGCCTCCACTCCAGAACCTTATGGGCCCATCGGCCATCCGTTCTTCGGACCATGTGACCGGCCCACTGCCACTTCAACGATCCTTTGCGCTATGTCGGTAACTTTCGTAAATCGGTAAAAACCATTAAACTTTTAAAATATGGTTAAAAATAATAAACTGCCGCAGCATACACAGTGTATGAGAAATCCGAGCAAAGTTTACCACTCATTTGTATGCTGATAAACGTGTAAAAAACTTACACCATCAGACTGTGTTACTCCACTGCTGAACATAGGCCTCCCCTAATGTACGCCTTCTCCATTAGCAGGATCTTTGGACCATATCCCACCACCCTGGTCCAATGCGGGTTGGTGAGTGGACCGACTTTTTACGTGCCCTTTCGATGAATGGATCATCTTACTTTTCAGACCAATGGGTGATCGGATTAACTTGTACTAACCAACCAGAAAACAACATTAACACAAAGTTGTTTCCCCGTGGGATTTGAACCCACGACATCTGGCAAGGGCCAATACTACTAGATCACGGAGGCGGTTGGATAAAACATTATTTTCAATTATTAAATCCACTGTTCGGTCAGTACCACGTTTCCTTTGTACTTTTTCCAAATCTTTACTTGGAGATTTATTAAATATCATGGATTTCAAATCGTAATCTCACCTATTTTTTGAAAATAGTATACAGGCGAAGGTATTGTACTAACTCATTTAAATATGCGTTTTATTTAAATGATATAGTAAAACACAAGACATAACTCTTGCAAAGTTTGAAAATACAAGTATAATTTCAGCATTTTAATCATAGAATCAATCACGTAAACAACCAATTAACAGTAAAATGTTGCAGTTTGTTATCTCTTAAGACCCAAGCTTTACTTTTTAAACAACGGTCGGAACAAACGATAGGAATTGATTTTGTAATTGTTTCTCAGAAAACTTTTCAAGCACGAAACAAATAAAAGCAACAGGAAAATGGTCCCAAATTGGAATTCATGTGAATTTCCAAATAACGATTTTCGTACAATGAATAGAATGTCATAAATCTAAGCTTTATTTAAGGAAGAGCAATGTCCTTTTATTACTAGTGATTAACCGGGTTAAAGAATGTTTTTTATTATTTTTCTTACATATTTCTGCCTACAGAGGTGATGGTACTTTGCCATATTTACATCATGACATAAAAATATAACAAGATGCAGATATTACAATTTTGAATAACAAGTGTTTTATTTGACTTTTAATATAAATTCATAACATATTTTATAAACAGTTCTGATGACACATTTAATAACTTAAATGTAATAGTATTATATAATATCCTTTAAAGTATGTGTATATAATGAGTCATTTTTTGTTTAACCAAGTAAAGAGATGAGAAAACTACATACTAATTACATATTCATCATCATCTTGTGTTAGTCCACGGCTGGACATAGGTCTCCTCTAATGCACGCCTTCTCCATTAAGAAGTTTATTTACATATAACGTAATGTTTATTATTTCATTTTATTAATTATTTTTGTATTAATGCATTTTATCAAATGCTAAAACTCTTTTAATATTACCCATATCAATGTTTTGATACTGAATGAATAGTTCATATACAGAACTATGATCACCCACCAACCCGTATTGGACCGGCGTGGTCGGATAAGGTCAAAAATCCATTAATGGACAATGCGTTTATAAAGGAGGCCTATGTTCAGCAGTAGACTAACACAGTCTGATGAGGAGGAACTATATATAGGTTAATATCTTATAAACATATATGTTATTCAATGTCTGCATTAAAGCTTTATATAGAAAACAATTGTATAAGGTGTATAGGTGAGATAAATAAAAATCAGTCGTATTATGCATTAGTAAAAATGTACTATTAATTATAAAGAAATGGGATTTAATTTTCCAACTTTGAGTCGATTACTTATTTCTGCAAAACAAAATTATAACAGAAATATTAATTCATTTACTTGTTTATTACTAATTCTTTTCGAATAAAATTTTTAAAGTTTATATTATTGCCTGTAAAATGCATATAAAACATGAATTTTTACAGGCAATCAAAATTAATATTTTTAAATTTTTCTAACACATCGGATTGTTGTAACCGATTTTGAACTTTTCTGTTATTCATTTTTATGATCGCGTTTTAATTTTAATATCTATGTAACATAATAACGGACGCAATAGAAAATATACTACATCAGAGATATAACAGAAAATTCTAAAAGCTTTAAAAGCTGTTCACTACATATTGGTTTAAATGAATTAAAAGCTTTGTCAGAATATTGAAGCCTAAATTTCGTACGTGTCAAAAATCAAATAAAGCTATTTAGAAATAGTACATTCAATTTTATTTCGTTTTACAATTTTTAATTAAATTTATACTTTACTATCAGACCGTCGACGGCTGCGTCTGTCTTGTTTTTAAAAATTTGTAATGCATTTTGCTCAGGTAAAAGTTGTCTATGGTTCTCAAATAAAATATAGATAAATAATTCCAGCCAGTTTCCCTAAAATTTAAATAACGAGGCAGGTTAAAAAGTTAAAAATAACAATTTAACCTGCCTTCTTATTTATTTATTATTTTATATGTATATGTGGTATATTATTTTATCTTATATTAATAAAAATCCGTAGCCTAGTGGTATGGGCGTGTGCTTGGGATACCGGAGGTCGTGAGTTCGCATCCTGTAGGGACTCAACAAATAATCATTGTTGTTTCCTAGTTGGTTAGGAAAATTTGGATCGATCACCCAATTGTCTGAAAAGTAATATGATCCGGATAAGCATGTAAAACGTCGGTCCACCCACCAACCCGCATTGGACCAACACAGTCTGAACAAAACCCCTCTATAGATAGGGCTGTCACAGGCAAATGATGATGATTATAAAAGTAATAAATGTTTATTATTAACTTAGATCAGGCATTTAATGAAAGCATATTGTGTGTAATTATTCTAGTGTTAACGCATAGGAATTTCTTTTTTCATCATCATCATCATCATTAGCCTGTATCAGTCCATAGCTGGACATAAGCCTCCCCTAATGCACGCCACCACTTCCGATCTTCGTTTCTCGTTTATTTACAGTTCGTAAAAATGAAAATATATTATATTAATAAATTATACAACACGATATAAATCTTTGATACGGTGTTTTAAATAAAAATCTCTTTAGAATAGCATAAGTTAATAACTAGAGCATAAATAAAGGAATAAGAATAATGGATCTCCCACATGACCTGTTTAAAGATTAGAGAAAGAGCACAGACAAAGGCAAAGTTAAAAATTATCGTGGCATGATTATAACTTTGTTTAAATTAGAAATTTTATGAACCGTCTAGAGTAATTTGCAGTGCCTATTTCATGGAAATATTCTTAAGTGTAAACAAGTAACGTAGACACACACCATTGCGTTTATAAATATCGGATAACTAAAAATTGGTATATACATTTGGAGAATCTCCAAAAGCCTAACTGCTTGGAAAAAGGCCAAAGTGAAACTTTTTATAAATTATAAAGAAATCTCAAACAGTTCACAGAGAGCATTATGAAAGTATTGCAAATGAAACACAAAAGTAAATGAATATCATGCGATTAAAATATTTATAATTTAAAAGTTTAAGTAAACCGTTTGAACAATGAACCTGTTCCAATTTCCTTAAAATGGTTCTAACGCTAGCAAGCGTATAATAAATAAAAAGTTCATGGCCTGGCTACGAATTTTTACAAACACAAAGTTGGGTCGGAACGTCAAACTTTTAGTGAATTTTACCTGTTTATGTTAAAATGTGTACTGAATATTACCAGCCGCGATATTTTGTTTTAATTCAGGAAATTTGTAAAGATAAAACTTTTAGTAGCTAACTTTGTTTTAATGCAATAACCTCCGATAAACAATTATCGTTAAACAATTATGAATATTAAGTAAAAAAAATGCATAAAAATATTACTCTTATATGTAATGCCTCCAGAGAGATTTAAAGATGTGTTTTATTTTTACACAAAAGTAGCATTTCGTCCACGATTCTGACTGTATTTTTTTTAAGATTTTTTGGATGGATTTTTCTGAGGTAACAAGTAATCTTCGCTACTCAAGTATAATATGGCTTTCGTTTTCAGTTCAATGCTCTTTCGCAATGGATGCTAGATCAGCTTGTTTTATGCCAAATGTCTATACTTTATTCTATGTACCTTATAAATAAAGTATCGTGTAACATATTGAAGTCATATTAATGAACACATTTATTATTTTAGCTATATTAAATACATATTAATTTAATCATCATCTTCATCATTGTCAGCCAGAACTTTCCGTCTCTAGCGGTCGTTAGTTCTGTGGCTTTTGTGATCGACCCACTGCAACTTCAGCATGCTCATCTGGTAGGTTATGTCGGTGACTCTGGTTTCTGATAGAACACATAATTTCTGATGCGATCCTTCAGAGATATTCGTGTATAGCACTCTCCATAGCTTGCTAAGCGACTTTAAAATTGAGAACCTATCTAACCATACGTGTCTAAACTTTGGAACCGTGGTGCATTACGGGAAGAACGCACAGATCGAAGACTTTCGATTTGAGGCACTGTGGGAAGGGTGACGAGAAAATTCAAAGAAACTTATGTAAACCTGCCCATCCGAGCCGAGTCCTACTGTCTGCCTCCCCCTTAAATTATTATACCTAAATGTATAAAGATGTAATACACCTTATGCATTTTCCCAGATTTTCCTAAGAGTTTTATCAAAAGTTTTTGTAAATTTTAAAAGCTTCGTGTACCCTTATATTAATTGATTAGCATAAATTCTACCATCGAGTGATTAAGCAAATGAATGAACTTGAAAGAAAACACAGGTTTTTAATCCCCTATAAGACAAGGTCTATTATTTGGTCACACATTACAGGTATCTCCTGTAATGTGTGACCACCTATACATAAAAAAATAAAAAAATAATAATAAATAAAAAAGAAAATCTACAATTATTTTCTTCAATCCCTTAGAAGAACAAGTACAACTTCTTAGTATTTCTTTTTTAAATTCGTAAATTATTATTTTTAAGTTTCTATATCATTTAGTCTGACCGTGATCATGCACGCTGAAAAAGACCGAAACGCCTGTAATTAAATACCTATATACAATAAACAGTAAAAAGGAGCATTTGTGCAACAAAATAAATATTGAAATCGCGTCTACCAATTCGGTAAATTTATTTTACCCGCATTTTCCACGTGATTTGTCCCTCGTAATTCTATCACATTCAGTCGAATGACATTGACTGACCGTCGCTTGTGATACATCCCAATTCATTTCCTGCCGGGGGACATATAACATGTATACATAGATGCCGGGGTTTTGAATTGCTTCCTAAAGGATTGACCAGATAATCGTACAAACTCTAACATAATAATGTTAGAAACGTTCCTATGATTTCTCAGACAATAATATTATCGCATATAAAAATGTTGACCAAAACTTATTACTAAAAGTGAAGGCCACACTTGAAGAAGGTACGTGAGTAATTATTTTTTATGAAAGTAGTCGACGATTGGTTTGCGAACCTGGAGGACCTGGCGATTGTTCTTAATCGGTTGCAGGAGGTGGTGAGAGCTGCTCAAAAATGCGGGTGTAATGAGTGTACCGGGTGTGTGAGTCTCGCTGTGCTCGTAAGCGAGGGCAAAGTACAGGTGAGTGTGTGTGTGGTGCTATTCCTACTTGTGTGATATGTAGGGTCAATTGGCAGGACTCTCGTTGGTTTCGGAGGAGTCCGTCCCGAGCTTCCGCGCGGTACGGACCTCTCTCGTGCCTCCCGCATGACTCCGACAATATCGCATACGCGCTATCAGTTAGTTGGCGTGACAGTGTCGCCGCTTCAGTGTTTAATATAGTGTAGTGCAGTGAGTGCTCGCAGGCAGGTTCCGGCTTTCTGTAAGTGAGATACAACACACACAAAAAGCCCACGTGGCATTTAGCTTGTTAAATTAACTTGTGCTTGCTCATAGGTGGCAGCTAGGTACACACCCAGCGCCTAAAGCGCATACACTTGTTGTTCTATTAGCACACACCTCCCCACTCAGGTGGGGAGGACCTAGTCTAAGCTAAACATCATGGAAAACTATGATCCCGCCCCTATATCGTGACGACATCGACGCGTACTTCCGCGAGAACGACCCCAATGGTTGGTCAGACTCCATGCCGGTTTCGTCGACGCTTATTCGACGGCAAAGCCGCGTACGCCGGTTCGCCAGCCGGACCGAGAAAGGTTGACCGCGTCGTCGCCCCAGCGACACCTACCGGGACGTGGCGGTCGTAACGCCTGCCCGTGCAATTACCTGTCAGCGCGGTCAGACGCTGAAGACGAACCCGCGGAAATGGAAATGAACCTCGACCGTCCCAGGCGCCGCTATGGACGGCTGAAAACAGGCCGATAGGGGACTCGGACGGTTCACTACCGTCCGTTCTCTAAGAAGGCGAAACGCCCTGCGGTAGAGGCGACCCGCAGTCGCGTAAATTCCACGCCCGTCCTACGCGACACCGGCGAAAGCCAGCGGCCGGCCGCAAGCCACCCGACACCTCGAGGTTTTCGGCTGAACGGGACCAGGCTCCACCCCAGTCGTGATTGACAAGGCACTGGAGCCGTGTTCTTGCTGGCTATCAAAAAATCCCAAATTTAGGTCGGCTAATAGCATAGGCATCCGGGTCAACGTTGAGACCTCGGACGATTTTCGCGACCTCACCTAAACACCTTCGCGAAAACAAAATCGCCTTTCCTTTTCGCGTTGCCGGAGGACCCTCCTTAGGTAGTAGTTAGGGTTCCCAAAGAACTCGTTGGAGCAACGCGACCTCAAAAACAGGTTACCCGTCCATAGGGTGCGCCGTATGCCCATCCTGGGTTCAAATTTGAAATGGACCTTCTTGTGGTCGAGTTAGATCTTTCCCGAGGAAAATCCATTTTCAATAAATCAATCTGTAAATTGACCGGCCTGCGGGTCGAAACTCCCGCAAGACGGATAGTTGCGCAGTGTCAAACTGCCAACATTTCGGGAACACTACGCGTAACTGCCTATCTCGCTTGCGTAAGTGCGCCGGTCGGCCAGCACTCCGGGTCCACAGCCAAAGGACTCTATCGAGCCGCCCGCGTGCGAATTGCGAAAACGTGGTCATCCGGCTGGTTATAGGGCCGCGTTGACACCAAAAGATAAACGCGGCCATCTGCCGCCGTTCCGTGAATTCCGCGGCCTCAAAGCCAAGCTTTATTCCTGCACCTGCCCGGCGTTGCTTGGACAAAGCCCGTTCAATTAAAAGCCGCCGCCATCCCTCGGATCGCCGAGCAATAAATAGCAAGGAACCGACCATGGGCCCACAATTACGTGCAATAAATCCACCTGCGCTCGCTCCGCCGTACCCGCGTCTCTACCTGAGGTCCTCTCGCTGAACGCATCCCAAAGGGCCGTAATACGTTGACCGCCGCCCGACGAAGTATTCGAAAATACTTGAATTCGCTCCAAGCAGTTAGTATGTCCAAATTATACGATTTGGACTATAGAATACATCTACAACCGGCCCCATGGAACTCAAAGTCTTGTTCGCTCCCGAAATCTTAGACGCGCTCAATAGATTCAAAAACCCATAAAACCGAACAGACAAAGTAGTAGGTAAACCAATTAAGATGGCTAACAGCATAGGTAGGGTAAAAGCGCTCTCTAGTCGTATCGTCTTTTAAGCGAACAGCCTTAAACAGCGATCAAATCTGAAATACTTGCGGATTATAGTATAACATATTTCTAGTGCAAGAGACCTTTTTAAAACCGTCAATAGCCAATCCTAGAATCAGTGGCTATAACATTATTAAAACGATAGGTTGTCAGGACCGCTGGGTGGTACCTTATATACTCAAAAGGTCCTCCATATCCACCATTAGAAACACCCGTTAACTAACAGGGACGGCTTCAGATCGCACTCCACCCGGCCATTAGCCCTTGTACTTTTCCGTTACCTGTCCCATCAAGTTACTTGATCCGACCTGAGTTGCTTCCGGCTTGGGTCCATCAACCATTATCGCAGGCGACAAATACAATCATCCGACTGGAATTGCATTACGCAAAACAAATGGCAATAAATTGCTGGAACTCGAGGCCACTCAACATAAATATAATAGCTCCGGACCCAACTAGATACTCAGACTCAGGCATAGGCGCTCCTGCACTATGGACCTGCTATTAGTTGAGACGTCTCGCTCGATGTCGTATCGATAGAGCTCTGTGAGTTGGACTCTGACCCTTGCCGGTCTTATTCAAATTGGGCCAAGGCGCCGGTGCGGTCCCCGACCAAACCGTAACAAATTGGCATTGTCTTGAACGCAAACTCAAGGCTATGGACCCAAGTTGTACACCACCGGAGGTTATTGATAGTGTAGACAAAGCGTATATTGCCATCGACAGTATCACAACGCATATCTCATCAGCCATCGAAGACCCGAAAGGACAGTCAAGGTTCGGTGACCCAACTGGCTTGCCGTTCGTATTCGATGTCTGATAGAGAAAAATACACTCAAGCGGGCGTTTTATCGCTATCGTCGAAGTCAAACCGATTTCGCTTTAGGAAACTTCAGCTAGAGGTCAGAGATAGGATGAGTTACATCGCAAAGGCTCATGGTTAGGTCTGACGGAAGACTTGGTCCCATCGCACACTGCCCTTTGGCAGTTGGCTCGACGTGTAAATCGGATCCCCGCGACGCCATGCCGCCATTATCAAAAGCCAACCAGGGCTTGTTAGCTTTCGATGACTTCGAAAGGCCGAATGCTTAGCCGATACGCTAGAAGAGCAATGTACGCCATTCGCGCACAGCCGACGCGCCCACCTATCGGAGGTGGACCGTCTAGTCAAACTACCCTTCCACCCAAGGGCGATAATTTAAAGCCAGTGACCCGGAGGTTCCGAAATTATTAGGTCTTAACCCGGTCGGCACCTGGCCGACCGTATCTCAAATAGAACTCTAAAATACCCAGGCCCTATTGTCTGTGTATTGGTCAACATTTTCAATATTCTACTATCAACTTGTACTTTTCCTGATGCCTGGAAAGAAGCCATCGTCATCAGTATTCCTAGCCGAACAAACCTCTAACCTACCCACGAGTTATCGTCCATACTTGCTCAATTGCCTGGGCAAGCTATATGAACCATAATTTCTTCCGGTTGAAAGACACCTCCTAACCTCATCCCAGACGAGCAATTCGGTTTCGTCCAAGCCTCGTGTCCCGACCAATATCCCCGGAATTCATTCTGAATGGCCTTCACCAACCAAACCCCGTATCCACAGGGCCGCTTCTTCGATGTCCAAAGGCTTTGAAATCTGCCAACGTTTGATTTACAAGCTGTACATTTCAAAGTGCCGGACAGGCTGGTTCCACATCATCCAAGCCTACGTCATCGCTCTTTCCGATATCGAGTCGAGCACTCTGTCCACGACCGTCCGCTCCAAGCGGCGTCCCTCGGATCGGTCCTATCACCTTTATTATTCGCGCTCTACCGGCGACATTCCAAAGCCGACGATGGCAATCTGGCTTTCGCCGGTGACTGCTCTCTTGTTCGTCGCTTGGACCGAACTATATCTTTAAAAGCCAAAACGCGATCAATCGTTTAGGCGAATGGTTTCGTTGGAGATCGACGTCAATCCCGATAAAAGTGTAGCAATACTTTCATCCGTCTAGATACGTCGTGTTTACACGATACCCGGTCCTCAGCAGGCGTCAGGATAAGGCCACGCGGGGCCGCCAGACACTGGGCACTAAAACTTTACGGCCAACCGATCCCATGGGAAAGGAAGGCCAAATACCTAGGCGTGACCTTCGACCACATTCGTTCAAAAGTCATATTCAGGACGTTAGGAGAAAGGCTTTGTTCGTTTCGACTAGACTCTATCACCCTAACAATTTAAAAAAATGTCGCTCAATATAAACTTTTATTGACAAAGGTATGCATACGACAATCATTGCTTATGCATCCAAACTTTGCCACGTATCTCCACACTCCTAAAGCAACTAAATGTTCAAAAACAAATTCATCCGCCGCGCCACTGGGAGGTGGTACAACGAAATGTAGACTTACACGCGACTGCATTGCGACACTCCGAGCACTTTAAAGATAACTCGCACACATTGATAAAGTACCAACCACAGCAACCCTCTGCTGGTAAAAGCAACGTATACGGCCCGAATCAAACGCGTCTAGTCAAAGCGTAGACCGCGAAACGTTCTTCTCGACCGGACGGGTAGGGTCGCCAGACTCCGGACAGGGGTCCCGACATCAACCTACACACCAACAAGTAGGGATAACACTCACCTGTGGTTCGCCCTCCGCTTACGGCACAGCGACACACACCACCCGGTATACTAGATACCCGCGTTCCAGGTCGGTTCTCCCGCCCCCAGCAATCATGTACAGTCGCCAGACCGTCGGCGTCCCGGTCCGTTAACCGATCGTCGACGATCCTTAGAGACATAAACTATTCCTAACTCACTACCTTCTGTACGTGTGGCCTTCATTTTAGCAAAAATGTGGGCCACCTAGTTCGAGGACAGGGCTTCTCGAACTCTGTGTTAGATGAAACTACTATAGACCGGAGTCTGAGCATAACTTCAAGGATAAAAATAAAAAATGGTTTCGGGTCTCAGTGCCTTTCCTCGTCCGGATCGAGAAAGGTCGTTCCGTTCTACGCTTTCGCATTATTCTCCGTCTATATAACTCCGTCGATATTTTTTTCAAGCGCTGGTGGATAGTCTGTGCGGCGAATAAATTTATTTTCCATTACCTGTAGGTTTTTATGGAGTGCGGAGGATGTGCTAAAGTTTGGCACAAGTGCGCCGTGATTGATCGCATGCAAGCCTATATTAACAAAATTGTACTTAAGCGATATTTTACTGTAAGAATTAGTTACTTAATAGAGTATGTTCGATACGAACAAAGCCTTTTTCCTAACGTCTTGAATCTGTCTCCCTAACCTAATGTGTAGGCTTGCGCTTTAGAAGTCGTGCAGAACAACAAAACAACATGTAATAGTTGTTTTTTAGTTAGTTAAGGAGGTGCAATCAGATCACCTGTGAATAAAGAAAACAAACACTTGGTTCCTAACAATAATTAATATTTAATGCTGTAAGATTATTATAAACCTCTTATTAAAGAGTTTTTTTGTAAAAGTAGATCTTGTTTTTTATTTATTAATTTACTTATACAATAAAACAAGAAATAAATTCAAAAACATTAAACGTATATCTACAAATCAACTGAATTTTTGTATACTAAATTGTTTTACCTGCGCAAATACTGCACATCATTGAATAACAGGACTATTAACGGATATTATAGCTTTTAGTTGCATGTTCAATTATAACCTTGATAGAGTAAAAATATAGTCAAACAAGTAAACAAACGCAATAAATTTCGTTAAATCCTTTCACTTACTTTTATCCTTAAACATTTTTCCCTAAATTAGATAAAAAGTGTATTATTACTAATTGTGAATATTTTAAAATACATATATATACGTAGCATTGTGGAAGCGATGTATCTTATAGGCTAACTGCTACGACGCTACAAAATTTATAACATAATCGACTCACATACTTGCAAATATAAAAAATATGTATTTCATTATCACAGCAATAAATAATAACTTTTTATTTGGTAAAAAGTAACGACAAGTAAATAATATTACACTTAATAACAATATTTCGTGAAAAAGAATTCTTTACAAAAAAAAGAAAAATAAGAAACAATATAGAAATGATTCTTTGAAATAAGTTTCATTCATAAAGCTGTCACCACACGCAAATATAAGGATACAGGCGTAATGGAGTTATTCAATGAGACGTGAAGATTTACTTTCTCTCCAAATTAAGTGTTCGCAGTAAAGAGAAACATTTCTTAACTTCTTTGCCAAACTTATATAGTACATATTCTTTCTTATACAAAATAGCTATATTCGTAACTAGTTTCAACCAGCGGCTTTGTATAGTTATATGAATCAGGTGAATTAATTGTACATATCTATAATTAGACACGAAGTTTCATTGTATTGACTTGGCTTTACTCCCCCATTTTAGCCCCTAATTGGTCCCTGTAGAGTCGGAAATATCCAAAATTGTTAGAACAAGTACTTCTTCTTACTTCGGTTTCGTGTCCAGTATTATAGTAGAGACACAAAATTTTATGGATTAATGTTCAGCAATGACAGATTTACATGCAAAATTTCGTCCTCCAGTTCAACGCTAATTCTATTAAAATAATTAGCAGCCTATCTCTTTTCTTCGTATCTATCCTACATATGAGCCAATTTTCATAAAAACTGGTTCAATCGTTTAGACGGTAAAGACGAACAGACTGACAGACAGAGTTATTTTCGCATTTTTCTTTTCTCTATTTGTTAATCAGGCAGATGAGCAGTCAGGCTACCTGAGAGAAAGTGGTCACCGACACCCATTGGCAATGACAATACATGGTGGGACATAGGATGTTAGGACTTATTTAAACAGTAAATATACTGGCTGTGGTGCCTTTCAAACCGGATAGTAGTAGTTTTTTCACTCCTTTGCAGCAGAAATGGGGACTGGGGTGGTACTGCCCCATACAGTTACCAGTGAAAGGGTGATCTTCAGAGTATGTAGTAGGTGGGGAATAATATTAGAATGAAAAGTATGGTTTATGTAATGCTCTCCGCAATATTAAGAAGAATAATTGTCAATAGATTCACATATAAAATGTTTTCTATCATAATTATAGTCATCATCAATCCACTGCTGGACATAGGCCTCCCCTAATGCACGCCACTGCTTCATATCTTCAGCTATTGTCATCCAGCCAACATCGGCCACTTTGCAAATATCATCACTCCAACTTGCCGCTGGGCGTCTTTCACGTTTGCTGTGCCTCGGTGTTCCCTCTAGAAAATTCCTACTCCAGCTGGTGACAGTTCTACGGCTTATGTGACCGGCCGACTGCCACTTTAGCTTACTAATCCGAATATCGAAGACTTTTGATTTGAGGCACTGTCAGATGATTGACGAGAAAACTCGACAAAGCTTATAAAAAGCTGCCCAGCCTAGTCGATTCATTCTGTTGGCCTCTCCCTTAAAGTTGTTTTTATAATAGGTTAGACAAATTTGATATATATTTGTAAAAAGTAAGGCATTTTTTGACACGTAGCTTAAGGATTGTTACCCATATTATTAATTACTCCATATCTAGTTGATCTTTTCCTTTATTATGTCGTAAAGCTTTTGTCTGATCTTCCTAGAAATTCAAACCCGATTGCACCTAGCCATTATCGTCCTATTTCTATCCTACCTTTCCTTTCCAAGGTGCTTTTCAAGAAGCAAGGTGGTTGTCCTGTGTTCAAAGCAGCTCTCTAACTTCATTGTCTATAACAATTTAATCAGACTCCTTCGATCTAGATTTAGACTAGGCCATAGCACCACTTATGCTCTCCTTAAAGTGACTGGCGATATTCGAGCAGGCATGGAAAAAGTCTGAAGTCTGACCATCCTTATCCACTTGATGGTTTCTGATGAAGCACTAGGATGGTTTTCTTCATCTTTGGGATCGCCAACAATCAGTCTATGTCGATAAAGAATTATCAACATGGCTTGATCTTAAGAGTGGCGTTCCTCAAGGCGGAATACTTTCTCTAATTTTGTCTTCTATTTTTATAAATTTTATTACTCATGATCTTCAATGTTCGTACCATCTATACTCAGACGATCTACAATTATAAGTTCTGGGATCCATTGATGAACTTACTGGTTTGATTTACAGTTTAAACTTGAATGTCGACATCATCAGTAAGTGGTCCAATAAGTTTGGACTTACCGTTAATCCAGCAAAGTGTCAGGCCATTATACTAGGGAGTAGCCGAAATTTAATTAGAATAGATTTGTCCTTCTTGCCACGAATATTGTTCGACGGCACTTCAGTCCACCTCAGTGAGTGTGTCAAAAACCTTGGTATGCTTCTTGACACGACACTATGTTGCAAGGATCAGGTTGCAAGCGTTTCTCAGATCTCTTATTAGAATTACACGTGTTCTTAGATCTCTTTATAGAATTAAAAACTTTTTCCCCGTCCAAGCTAAGGCCTTCGCTCGTGCAGGCCTTAATTTTTCCCTTAATCGTATATGGTGACATGTGTTACTTTGACCTGAATGCAGATCAACTCAATAAACGAGACCGAATTCTGAATAACTGCATTCGATACTTTTTCAATCTCCGCAAATAACTACGTGTCATCGTACAGCTCTGAACTTCAGTGGTTACGAGCTCGTGAACGGAGGTCATTCAAAGCTCTTACCACTCTCTTCTCCATTCTTAATTCTCCTTCACCAACTTACCTGTCTCCCTATTTCCAGTATTTAAGCTCCATCAGCAATAAAGATCTTCGTCAATGAATAACCGTTCTCTTTTTTGTCCCGTACATTGTTCCGATTTTGTTTACAAATCTTTCTTTATTCAATCTATCCTCCTTTGAAATGCGCTGCTTCTCGAAGTAAGAACGGCTAAGAACATTTCTGAACATTTCATCTCTCATGTTTAAACTTAAAGTTCGGAAACATCTTCTGGATGAACTGGCAGTGGTATAATTAGCTTCGTGGATTACTTAAGTATTTTTTTTGTTTATCTTTATATTTATTTCTTTATATATAATAAACATATGTATCTATATATATTTATTTATTGTATACTTATATATGTTCTTATACTTATATATATTTTATACTAAGTTTCCTATGAACTTTTATAATTTGGTTAATGCATATCTGAGCACCTACTCTGTTTTTTTGTAACCGTCTAAAGGTCGGCTGTTAGAAAATGCCTAAAGCATTAAGCTCGCCTAACGATTTTGTGCAAAAGAATAAATTAATAAAGACAAATGCTGCTCGCAGCTAAAGTTAATAACTCTTTTTGTGTATTAGTTAACGATTAATTTTCCAAAGAGATGTCGTTCATGGGAAAAGTTATCAAAGATGTTTTAAATTAAACTGTCAGGGACAGCCGGTAGTCAATCATAAAGATATAATAATCTCAATAATTATATTTAATGAGAACTGGACCGCACCTTAAGTTTGACGTTAAATAATCTTAGTGAAACTGGTTTTCTATAGTTAACATATTAGATGGCGATCCCATACTTAGAGATTTTAACTGGACACTTGTATAATTTACGCAAGAATCGTTTTAGTTAATTATATTAACATATTTTACACCGAGGACTATTAAATAAAACAGGATAATAAACAAACATAAACGCGTTTCAGTCTGTCTCAAGATTTGGAGAAATTAAAATGTTTGAAAAAAGTGTCATTTATAACATAAAGTAATAACTTTAACACCTATATATATGTATAAATATCGCGTAAATAAAAAAAATAATTAACCAAAATAACTACTCCTAAAAGATTCTACTGTAATATTGCACATGTATTATAAATATTCTTATAACCATTTTTAGTATTTGATCTTTTAATAAAGTGACCTAACTTTTATGCGCTAATCAACTAAATAGGTACATATGTTTTCTAAGCTCGGTAATTGAAGTAATGGAGTGCAATGTTTGCAGTATGCTACGGAACTTGAACATTTCACTTACTTTCTTCAAGCAACTCTGCTAAAAGCTAAGTTAATTGATGACTACAAGAAAGGCACTAAAGTTAAAAACAGTATTAGTTTTTATCCAAGAAAAGAAAACATTAAATACAAAAGTTGTATTGGTAGAGAACTTATGTAATGAAACATAGTTGTGTTTCTGTTAACGCCATCAGTTTGCAATGTAAAAAAAATATCTCTGGATATAAATAAAAAAATTGGTGCTCGACACGGTCTTATCAACACATTTTTATAATTAAATATACCCCTCATATGATATCAATTGCTAATTTTTTTTTAAATATTTTTAAAGTCTATAAAAATAAAAACGAAATATGCTTATTTTAAACAAGTATTTTTATACAAAATGACTGAACGAACGTTAAAACTAATATCTTTCGTCATAAATTATATGATTTTTACTGATTTTATCTCGTTTAATTACTGTACAATTATTTAAAGTGACATGTATTACGGTTTAAACATTGGGTGTTATTTATCACGTTTAGTATTCGAGTACACGACAATAAGTATTAAGGCAAATTTATCTTGTCTAATGATAAATGAAAAATTCTATTCTTTTGATTTCTAACTAAGTGATTTATATTTTGTAAACTGCCTCCGTAGCCTAGTGGTATTGGAGTTTGCTTTAGAAACCGGAGGTCGTGGGTTCGAATCCTGCTGGGACTCAACAAATTTTCGTTGTTGTTTCCTAGTTGGTTAGGACAGTTTGGGCCGATCGCGTCGGATGGGCATGTAAAAAGGCGGTCCACCCACCAACCCGCATTGGACCAGCGTGGTGGGATACGGTCCAAAAAAAAAGCCCCCTAATGGATAGGGATGTATGAGGGGAAGCCTATGTCCAGCAGTGGACTATCGAAGGCTGATGATGATGAGTGATTTATAATTAATTACATGTTTTTTTACATAATAAAGTGACAGGCGGGATATTCATCTGGTATAACCTGTGTACCATATAAGTGATACGGCCTTCTCATAACAACCCATCGTAAGACATTACAAATCCGTTTACCGCCCAAAGACATGGAAGGTTGTCTCGCTTCTAGGCACAACAAAGGCTACGACCCTTTAGGCCGGAATACAGTATTGTATAAACAGCTCTGCTTTGCGGCAGAAAAAGGCACCGGGGTGGTAGAAGATAAAAATAATAAGAGTTTGTACGCTGTCACAAATTTAATAATATGAGTAATATTTTTTTGAAGTAAAGAATAATGAAAAGATTATAAAACGGTCTGCTGGGAAATTAGACACAAGGGTGGCTTTTCTTATGACACAGATAATTTTTGTAAATTAAATTTGAGACCCAAAATTATGTTATCTCTACATCGTGGTAATATTATTCGAATGAATATATATTTATAAGTGTACGTTGAGTATGTTTAGCTGAATATTAATATAATTTAGGGCAAATGTTTGCTATTTACGAAGTTATTATTTTTAGTTATAGATTTGATATTAATTTGAGCCCGTCTGTCAAACCTTATGTTATAAAAGTGTTTTTGGATCAGATGTCTCGAATTAACCAAAACAATAAGTTGCATAGTATGTTGAACGTGGTTTGTTTAATCCTCGTGGCAGACACGAGTACACAATACGTCGGACTCGCACCGATAATAACCACAGCGTTGTTCCTTCTGGGAGGAAAGTAGGTTTATAGAATACAGGAATAGGACACAGGATAGATACAGGTCAATAGACGGTCCTTCAGACGCGAGATAAATATATATAATGCAATATGATGTATATTGGATGTCTTTCCATAACCTTTCGCCCAAAATTACAAATTATAGGTGGAACGGCCTGGGAAACACCGACAATCTTTTGTCTCCGCGGCACAACTATCAATTCAACTTTAATTAATCCACACTCTTCCTGCTTGCATCTGAATGGTTAGTGGTTACTTTAACAACAGGTTACCAAGGTTTTTATCCCTGTTATGTTTATACCGAAGTTTTCTAACAATTTATTTTAATATGGTATTATTATATAGCCTCTATTTTTTGTCTAAGTATTAAATTGCGTCTTTCATTTCCCTGTAGCTTTCATATGTAAAGTAACAAACGAAGTTTTCGCCAAAGAACATTAATTTCTAACTAGTATTGAAATTGAACAACGTTGTCATTAAACTATTATAAAGATTGGGTATTACTACCTGTTTGACAAAACTTATCCCTAGCATACCAGAGAGACCTCAAATACAATAAGTTTGGTATGCATTTATTGGATAAACAATGGGTAAACCTTTGACAGCTAGAACATGGAACGAACAAAAGATCTGAAAGGTCGGAAATATTTAAATTTCGCAAAAATATCCGTATTTTATTAAATAATTTGAAACCATATAAGGAATACTTGCAATTCAAAGATTAATTTTGTAAAAATATAAATACTTAAATTTTGTAGCTCGTAGCGTCTTACAAGGAACAGTCTGGAGTGGTACCACCACGGTGCCTATTTCTGCCGCATAGCAGTAGTGTGAAAACACTACTGTGTTTCTTTTAAAAGGCATCGTAGCCAGCATATTTACTAGGTAAACGAGATTTAACACCCTATGTCTCACGGTAGGTAGCTCGTGGGTTACACCACTGGTATCGCCAATGTCTATAGGCGGTCGTCACCACTCTTCATCTGGAAGCCCGAGTACTCGTCTACCTGCGTATCCAATTATAAAAAATACTTCTATACTAATACATGTGTAAAAAATTTAAAACAAAATTCCATTTTTAAATCTCCTATATCGTCTCATAAGGTACTTAAAAAATGCAACCCTGTGGATCCAATGACGTTTTATTGCCCACATTTGCAATGCAAATTTACCGGCTCTACTTCTGCATTCAACATCTTAAGTATATTCAGATTTAATGGAACAATATACTTCTTTGCTCCTCTGCTAATGAAACAGCTTGATGAAAACTGGGGCAATTTGTTTGTCTAATAAATTCTGGACTACTACAATAAACAATTATTACCACCGCTATCTGATACTTATTTAAATAGGTCTGCAAAAGGTCTCACATATTGAACAAGCAGTTTTTGTTTTACCTTCTTTTACCACCCCCCTCTTCTGTTACTACATTTATGTCTATACGGATGACTGTCAAATTTGTAGAAACGCCTTTGCACTACTTATAAAATTACGAAAGTAAATTCATCAAAAAATACGCTTCTAACTACGCAAAGAATAACCTACTTCTTTTGGAAATTCGTTAAGCTGACAAATGCATTTTAGTAATCTAATGCCTATGCTAATCACAAATTTCTATATAATATTAGTTTATTTGCCATTTAATTTAATAAGTCAGCTTCAACCATATAGGCTTTTCGGCGATATCAAGCAATAAGAAAAGTATTTCTTTTGAAATTAACGTTTAATGGTTTATTTTAGCTAGCATAAAAGTTTCTGTTAACTTATTAACTTTAATTATAATTATAACTTTTAACTTCAGTACAGTGTAGTGACAATCTTATTATTAGCATTAATCAAAGAACAGAAAAGTATTTCGCTTTCAATGCCGAGATTTCACAAGCTTAGAGAAAAATGTTTCTCAGCATCTAAAATAGAAAACGGCTCTCTATTAATCGTAGCTCTATTTTCTCTCTAAAGAATTTCGTCCGCAGTGTTTACTTGATATAATTAAAAGAAAATACCTGCTTTTATTAATTTTATACTGATGTTGTTAACAGATTACATGTGCAAACTTAATTTAGAGCACTGTATTGAACCCATATTTAGGATCCATCAGATAATATTTTAGATAATAAAATGTTTTAGCATTGTATACTTAACATACACAATTTGTTTAACATAAAAGTAACAATAGTTATTTCTTATTTTAATAATTACTTGTAAAATAAGTTTAATTATAGATCTTAAAAATGAGTGCTAATAATAAAATATAAGTATGCTTATTAATAATATAAGTATACTATTAGTATATCATATTTGACACGAATATGCAATTAAATAATATTCGTTCAAACTATGTGATAACTTTTTGTATTTAATAATTTCGACGTGCAACATGTGTCTTTAATTGTATCGGGACCTATAACTAAATAGTAGCTAAGTTCATATATTTAATTATGGTTGTATATATTTATAGTTATGTATTTATTTCATAAAATTTATAAATTTATTTATACAACCAAAATACATATATCTTAACAACTTATTTCCAAAAGTATGAAGTACTGAATTTTCTAAACAAAAAACTATACCTATTACAAAATTTAAATACACCATTTTTGTATCGTATGATTTAAAAGGCTCATTAAATTACGTTTCATTTTTGTTTGACGTTGATTTTAAATGACATTGTTTTTGAGCGTTTGTAATGTACTATTTTTGGTTTAGTATATATTTAATTTAATCTTGCCTTTAGGTTTTTATTATTTCCACACTACTTAGATTAAATGCAATTGAAATACGTAAATGTCTTTATTTAATATATATATATATATATGATACATTTACTCATTGATTGTCAAACGCTACCACCGGTTCGAAATTGACGAAACTAGCCTGATAAAAACTCACTTACAATCTTGGGTCTTTTTTTAACATCTTTTGCAGAAAAAAAAATGTTTGCAATGATCGTAGTTTGAAATATGGTAGCTAGATAAATTTACGTTCTGTTACAATTGTAGATTCATATAGTTATAGAACTATAAGTTGAAAAAGGCTAGTTTAGTTAAATAACGAAACTTGTTCTCTAGTTGTTTGATAGTTAAGTTATTATAGTCTGAAATAAATAAGTTTAATTAGATATTAAAATAGTAATATGTTGCATGCTTACCATAAGGTTTTTAAATTTTCGTTCCATCTAATTATTTCAAAGGTATTTAAAATGTCATGAATAATGTCCTCCTAGTCGTATCCGGCTACGGCGACCGATCTATATTAGAGATCAGCCAAGTGCGCAGAAAATATTATAGTGCATAATAGTAAGCGCAAAAACAGGTGCATTCTGTATTTCTTTATACTCTCAAAGCCCGATGAAACGGATAGCCGACACGAGCCGACTTTTCACTGCCCTTCCGACGCATGGATCATCTTACTTAACTGGCAATCGGGTGATCAGCCCGCATGCCCTAACCAACTAGAAAAAAACAATGAAAATTTGAGTCCCTGCGGGATTTGAACCCATCACCTCCGATTTCTAAAACAGACGCCGTTATCACTAGGCTGTGGAGGCAGTAACTCGAAATGTTATAATAGAAGATACTCTCTAATATAATTTTTAATCGATAAGATCAATAGAATAAACTTGTGAAATCTGAACACCATGTCCTTATTGAAAGCTATACTTTACTTAGCCAATCAGTTTCTTGTAAAAAGATGAGGAGATGAGGATGATGAGAGGAGAGGAGAAGGAGAGCTTCCTCTCCTTCTCCTCCGGAACTTATAACGTTTTAAAGTTCTAGCTGTTTTGAGAATACTAAATATTTGATTTAAGCTCATGTCTGACCGACTTTTAGTTCAAGTGTGATTACTTAATACTAAAGAACTGTTTTTTTGATTAAAAAATATCTAGATTTGAAATATGAAGATGCTATCTAAATAGCAAAGATAAAGGAATTGGATAATACGAAATAGTTTTATGTGTTCTTCTAAGAACTTACATATTTTATTATATATTTCTTTGTTATTCATGATTTTAAGTGACAATCGAGTAAAATATACTGTAAAAAGTTAATGTTTTATTTTATTTGATACCCTTTACCTTTTTTCTATCCAGGTACGCCCTAATGAGTATATGCGATACAGCTATTCTTAATATGTAGGTGTGAAGCCAATTTAAACATGAATTGAAATATAACGATGTAAGATGAAATAGCGACATACATTTTCTATTCAAACAAGTAAACAAGAAATCAATTATCGGGTAAGTAGGTAAGTTGTTACAAACAACGGAGCTCTTGAGTGAGAAAGCTTTTCTTCAAATTGAATTTCGTAATCACGGTTTTAATTGGTAACAATCTACATTTACAAATTATTTTAAATTGCTTGTTATATAAGATATCTCGCTTCATTAAAAGAGCGAAGAACCGCCATATTAATATTCATCCGCGGATCCGGTAATAAATTATCTGAAAATTTATTTCTACTTTCCTCAAAATTTCACTTAAATTAATAAGATATATTACCGTATCCGCAGCAGTTTTGATGGGAGTTGCCTAGCCTTTTAAATATGTTCTTTTGGGTTCCAAACCTACGGACAAATAATTCTGCATCAAAGTCGTTTTCTTTTTAGTTCAGGGTAATATGGCCGAAATGAGAAAAAATTAAAAAGAAACGTTACTTGAAAAGCGTGTACGAAATGCTTTTCTTTTGAATTTTTTTTACTTTGTCAAATGGTCGTTAAAGTATCTGGTCATGTTTGACAAAATCATCTTTGCAAGTCGTTATATGGCGTTAGTGACTACTATAAAGTTTCTTTGAAATATATCCATCCAATGCTCTAAAATAAATGAATCGTAAGGTCAAATTAGGTAATATTAATATATTTATTCTCTTCGTGTGTCAAAGGGAAAGAAAATGATACACTCGGTCAAAGTAGAGAAATTTGTTAAAATTCTTTGCAGCATATGAATCAAAGAAGAATTGTGAGACGAGAACCGAGAGTGCCTGCGGTAGTAACATTTGATCTCAAAGTTTCTGCACGTGAGTTGAATAAAACATTATTGAAAGATTGCGATTGGTTACTGCGGAAAGATTTTACGTTAAAGATTGTATCGCGTGTGTTGTGATTTTTTTAAATAACCGGATGTTGCCCGCGATCTTGTCCGCTTGGTAATATAAAAAAAACTAAAAAAACATATTCATAAGCTTTATCTTCCAGTGAAAATCCGTTAAAGTCAAACCAGCCATTCTAGAGATAAGTCAGAACAATCACAAAATAGACTTAACCAAGTAAAAATTGTTATGTTTATGTGTCGATTATATTACGTTGTTATCATTTCAAAATGGTTATTTTGAATACATACCGACACTCCAGTTGTATATTCAAGAGACAAGTATACGTTACAAAAATTTCGAAGTAAGAATAAGCAAAATTACAAAGGAGCTTTAAACTACTTTAAACTAACACGAAGGCACGCTATGCGCGGTCTTTGTCTTGACGACTATCTCTTAAAATGAAACCTCAAATAAATGACGGATTTGCGGTCTCACGGTTAGTGAGCACTTAAATTTCGTTATATGTCCAGGACAAGATCGGGATAATCCAATGTTTTTTTGACATCAGTAACGACACGCCTGAAGCGATCCAATCCACTAACTTTTGAACTACTTCCTCGAGAAGCTGGTAAGAGGTGGTAGATACCTTTTTTACAAGGGGCCGTTGGGGTAGTACTACCACAGTGCCTAATTCAGCCGCAAAGCATTAGTGTAAAAAAACAATTATGTGTTCCGGTTTGAAGAGCACCGTAGCCTGCTTATTTACTAGGTAAAGGAGATTTGACATCCTGTTTCTCGCGGTAGGCGTCGCGTTCGCACTTCCCATCAGGTGGCCTGACTATCCGTCTGCCTTCGTATGCAATTAAAAGACAGTAGTAACGTACATATACAAAATTTATAGTTTTTTCTCTCAAAATATCTCAATAAAAAAAAAGGAATTCAAACAGAATAAAAAACGACCATTTCAGTTTCATCGTATTCGATCAGTCTAACTGGATTGATATTGGCTTCCGCAAAAGTAAAACAATTTTGCGTGAGTCTCTTGTCTCTCCGTCATGTGTACAGAAAATATTTATTTTGTATGCAAACGAATTGTTTTATGAAGTTTATTTATTTTCTAGCACGTCATGTGTGTATCTGTCTAACGTGAAATTAGTGCCATGGGTATTCATTTATTCTAGTAGTTCTAAGGATGTAGGATAATGATTCAATCGAGTTCTATTTGAGTTAGGAAGCTGCAAAATATAAAAGCTGCAAGGAACGAACTAGAATAATTAACATAAAATAGTATAAAAACGCGGCGTGTGCTTTAGAAATCGGAGGTCGTGGGTTCGATTCTGCTGGTAGTTGGTTAGGGCAATTTGGGCCGATCATCCAATTGTCTGAAAAGTAAGATGATCCATGCGTCGGATGAGCATGTAAATAGTCGGTCCACCAACCCGCATTGGACCAGCGTGGTGGGATACGGTCCAAAAACCTACAAATGAAGGGGTGTATTAGGGGAAGCCTATGGCCAGCAGTGGACTATCACAGGCAGATGATGATGATGATGTATAAAAACTAAACATACATGTGAAAGTGATGTAATAAAGGTAGGGGGCGGCGGTAAACAGCGCATTGATCTACCCTAGGTGTTGCCGACGTCTATGAGCTTCGCTGACTATGTAGCACTAAGTCGACTCTTCGTCTGCCTTCGAATGCAATATAAAAAAATCGAATGTGACATGGCGGTGATTTGTAGCGTCTGTATAATAAGGGCAAGGCGTACCATTTATCATCAGGTGAACGTTTGGCTCGTTCGTCGATTCAATGAACAAAAAGAAGAAAAAATATCTATCTATCTATCTCCAACTACAGATACTTTTGAGCTTATAAATATAAAATGCGTAATGATTATTATCATAAGCTATAATAAATAAGCAGGTGGAACTACGAGGTGAAGCTAGTTAAATTAAAAATTTTCATTTTTAATTTAAAAATGCTTGCCATCGTATTTAATTAGAAAATATTTGCTTAAAAGGTAACTTCAAATATTCCCTTGTCATAAAACTAAGAAGTCTCAGCGTAGTTCGATGTCCCTGAGGCGTTCGGCTTGTAATGCGTCCGTTTATATAAAACACTCACGTCCCGACACTAAAAAGATAAATTTTTGCCCAGTTATATTCTGAAAAATGCAGTAACATTTGCGACAACACATTTAGTACAAAGTACGCTTTAAGTAAGTTTTACATGTGCCAAGGTTTAACAGATTCAAAATCTGTTAATGAACCATATTAACTTTTTTCTTTTTATCAAATTATGCGGAAGCGGAGCAGTGAGAGTTTTATTGATTCTTAATTATCTTTGTCTTTCACCTAGCCATTTTCCCAAGTTCTCATAAGGTCAGCTTCTAATCCATCCGGATTTACCCGAATAACAGTTTATACGCAGAGCGACTGGCACCAGACCCACACAACCCAGAGGGTAAACTATTCTGTAACTGAATTAGTTGTGAGTAAATTTAAAGCATCTGACATCCTGTAACGACTCCTTAAGGCGTTATTGACAACCGAGCAGGATTTTTTTACCTAAACATCGGTCGCATGATAATTACACTTGATATACACTGTCAAAAGAAAATGAAGTAATTGCAAGACGACACTGCTCGCCACCTTGGACAATAGATGATACGTTTCGTTTACTGGATTATGTAAGATAATACAAAGTAACTTTATTCCGGTAGGAAGTGCACGGTGCACTTCATACCGGAATAAAGTTATTTACACTTCCACACTGTCTTTAGAAACCGGAGATCGTCGGTTCGAATCCTGCAGGGACTCAACAAATGTTTCCTATTGTTTCCTAGTTGGCTAAGGCAATTTGGGCTGATCATCCAATTGTCTGAAAAGTAAGATGATCAATGCGTCGGATGGGCATATAAAAAGTCTTGGGATACGGTCCATAAACCCCCTAATAGAGAAGGGGACGCCTAAGTCCAGCAGTGGACTTACACAGGCTGATGATGATGTTGATGATGAAACTTTTACTCTGTGGTTAAAATAAGCACCATGTAACCATTCTCTAGTCCGTTTTAAGTAAAAAAAAAAATGCAACTCCAATAATCAACAAAAAAATGTTGTCATTTGTTACATTATTTTACCATGATTTTATTTATTACGGCAAATTAATAGTTATAAAAGTGGTAAATTATAAATTATTTGCGAGGTTGATTTTTACTCAAATATTTTGTCTACTAACACTTTTACGTATTTAGATTTTAATTTTTATAGTTGTTTTGTTTTATACAACAAATAGTTTAATATATCGAATTTTTCACGTATAATGAAATGTTGTTTTACAAAAATTACTTATTGCATAATGTAAAAATTATTTTCCTTTTTAACAAAAATTTACTCTTGATCAATACAAATATTTATTTATTTTTAAAGATCGATACGACTCTTTGACATTGAGTTAAGAGTCCCTCAATCAACAACCATTAGCTAAAGATCCGTTTTTCAAATTACCTTTGAGTGAATGAGGTTGCGAGAACAATTGGATCCAAACTGTACTTAATCCAATCTGATCTTTCTGTACCTTTGTTAAGGATAAAATGCAATAAATACTAAACAAGTTTTGTTTATTATAATTTTATGATGACGATGATTCAGACATGACAGTCTACACGCCATTTATGGCTTTGACTAGAAATAGCATATTATAAAATATATTTCTTTCTGCAAAGGTTGAATGAAAAGGTTTACTCACTTGAATTTGTGGCAGTGTTGAATGCATTAAGATTTAGTGTACATGCCATAATAATGGTTTGGTAGACGCCCTATTGTCCGTGTGCTTACATGAAATATATCACTCCTCTTCGCTTCCAAATGCTTTGGCAACGCTAACATTAACTTTTGCCTGCCAAGATTTTACTTCACTGGCCTACTTTGCGCATTTTAAAAGTTGAATAAACAGCATTGAACATATATCATTTATCGTAATTATCCACTAAATTTGGAGTTTTGGTTTTTTATTAAATGTCACAGAGAAAATAAATGCCTGCTACCATAAAAAGAACATAATACGTCTTTGTATAATAAACGAATTCAATTACAATGTGATACGCAATCGATTTACATAAAAAATGGATAATGTATTGAAATAGGTGGCTTTGTAGGTGGTCCCCTCTTTATAAGGACCGTCTGGCGCGATTCCAATACGGTGATTATTTCTGCCGCACAGCAGTCGTTTTAAAACAATACTAAGCTTTGATTTGAAGGACACCGTAGATATTTTGCGGGTAAACGAGGCTTAACATCGTACGTCTCACGGCAGGCAGCGTTTTGATGATAGTAATATTAATAAATTTTCCTGCAATGACTACGCGTATTAAAAAGTAGCTGAATTCCCTCCTTACATCGTCCGGGAGGTAATATTTTTAAAATAAATTCTAAAAATTTAAATAACTTCTAGGTACATCAGCTATCTTTTAGTAATACTTTCATCACAATCGGGATTACCATTCCTGAGATTAACCAGAACAGTCAGACAGACAGAATAATTATGCTATTTAAAAAGACGAGGATCAACTATTAAGGGTATGACCGGCTAATAAAGAGATAGATCAAGAAGTATTATCCCTCAATTTTTAATGTCCATTTATATGTCCAGGGAATTTATTAATGTGTCTTTGTACTGTAAAATTGAGCTTTTAATGGTACTTCCAAAGGCACTCTCGTACATTTTTATAATCCTCCATTATAAGCCATATAGCCTTTCGGAGTTAAAATTATTAACGAAAATTTTAAGGTTTTAATTGATTTAATTAATTTTTTTAATTGTGTTTTGTAGTCACTATGTCGACCTTTTCTTTATGTCAAAAAGTTTATGTTGTATGACGGTCTGTCTTTATCAAAAACTTTGTGTCATATAACGTCTCAACTTGATAGTTTTCATTTATAAATAAAACAAAATTTACAGTCTTTGCTTCATTAACATAATTTTCTGAAGAATGGCCCTAACAAATTAAAACTAAACACAATTTTATAAGTAGCGGAAAGTATAATTTGATTATTACTTGTTAAATGATGTGTATACAAATTACTAACGAAACATCGACCTTTGTAAGATCAGTTTACTAGATTAAACGATTTTTGTATGTATTTCACACTAATTAAGATTTTATTAACAATACAGCATAAATTGAAATGTTTCTATATATTAAATTATTTAGTACAACAGCTGCGAACTTTTTTATTTGCATGCTAAGGCATCAACGCCCATGGACATCGGCAATTTAGGTGATACCCCTAGCACCTACTACGATGCGGGACAACGGACGGCGCTTCCACCCGTCGTAAGCATGGTGTGTTACGCAGATGACACGCTTATATTGGTGGAGGGCGACTCTTTCCCAAGGACCGCATGGCTAGCCGAGATCGTGGTTGATACGATTATCGGTAGAATCGGACTGCAAGTGGCACCGCAAACCGATTTCGACAAGGAGCCAGAACATCTTCTGGCTCCTGCACTGGGGTGCTGGCGGGAAAGGTTGAAAGAGGAAATAGATCTCGTAATACTCGTCAGCGCGTGGTTAGAGCGATTCTGCCGAGCTAAAGGCAAAGATCAGAGGGCGGGTGATGTACTATTAACGCAGATACTCACCGGACATGGCTGCTCCGGGGAGTATTAGCACAGGATACGCAGGAGGAGACGGCACAATGCCATCAATGTGGATGGCTGAGTATTTCCCGCAGCACACGCTCGAAAAATGCCCAGCTTGAGAATTGGTGCGACGGAACCTCGTCCAAAACATCGGACAAAATCTTTCCCCTGCTGCCGAAGTAGCGGCAATGACGAAAAGCCGGGAAGCGTGGCACAGTGTCCTTTCTTTTGCGATATAGTAATGCTCGCATTGGAAGATGCTGAAAGTGCCAACGCGCAGATCTCGCTCGTAGGAGAAGTCGTAGAGGCAGAACAACATAGCTGTGTGTAGCTCTGAGGACGGGAGTCGATGTGGTATTATGTGGGTATTCCGACAGTGTGTCGGAGAGTCCCACATAACCGCCCGTTGCGCGGCGGGATGCGTGAATGTATTTCCCATCGTTAAAAAAAACGGTATCACCTGCGCACTGACTACGCTGAGACATAATGTTACGGCTCGTTTACCCAGTAAATACACTGGCGTATTTCCAACATACGTATATAGCTAATTAATTTATTAATATGATATAACTGCACATTATTTAACGGATGTAGATTTGTGATACATCTATCATAATTTAATCATAATTCCACAATACAGGCTTTGATTCTGGACTTAACGGTCGTCCATCGTAATTATTTATACAATTGACCAAAACCGTTAGAGTAACAAGATATAATACTTCACTAATTACGAAGTCAATTAACTATATCCAACGTTTCCATTAAATTAGGACAAGGATCAAGTTGCAAAACAATTAAGCTCCGCTTAGCGTACTTCCATCTAAGTAAGTAACCGAGATCGAATTATTATTCAAGGGATCGGTCGTTTCTTGTTAGCTGGCACTCTGACCTTATGAAATAGGTTTACTTGATTATTATGTTCATATCAGTCACCATTTATTTAGAGATATTATTTTGCTTTAAAGGTTGGTGAGACAGTTTTTTTGCTTTGATCTATTGCAAGCATTGAAAGATAGAAGTGCTTTTACATATAAGGTTCTTTTTTGTTCTTAATATTGATAAATTATAAGTCTACATCCGAGATAAGCCGCTTATCTCGGATCTAGACTAACAAATTTTCATAGAAGTTGGGATAAATATGAAGTCGACATTAATAAGAGGCTGTCACGAGTGATTTCACTGGAATTTAATATTATCTAAGCAATAAATAAGGAAGAACATATAAACAACCTTTAATCTATTTACATAGCATCTGTTGGACCTAATCATGAGTGTTTTATAGTTAAGATAGCAATATTTACAATAGTTCAAAGGTAAAATTTATTAAGATGCTGAGCTCAACTTAATTTATGTCTCTTTACTTAATACATCTGTAACTATCGGAGTCATTACATTATTATAGTTGAAGATGAGACACTATTAATTGAAACGTATATAACATTAGTCCAGTAGAATATCAAATTCACACACATAGACATAAATTTCAGTACGTAACCGGTCGTTTTATATTCATGAATGGTCTAGCAGTTACACTTGTTTAACGTGCACTTTCCTGGAGATATGTTGTTGGTATAAACCACAAAACGTTAGATAACATCCTTTATTATTTTAGTCTCACACGAAAATGAGAAAACTAGTGAAATCTTAACTTTTAAATGTGTAAAAATATTTAATATTTTTGCATCGGTATACTAATACTCGTATTACAAGAAATAACAAGTAACTGCTCAGCGGTTTATCTATTTGATTTTTATAACCAATTTCAAAACTGTCTACTAAGTAGTTTCTCGGTTAAATATGTTATTCAGTATAGTACAGTATTTTAATACATGTAGTTTTCGTAATATCCACAAAAATTATTTGTGCTTTTATTTTCTCAGGGCCGTCAGAGCAATGTATAGCTAGTTGGGCCATCAGACTTCCGTTTCCGCGACTTTCTCCGCGTGGGATTGACGAAATGTCACCGAAGTGTATTAAAATATACTCTATAGTATAGTATAAACAAGGTGTTTAATTTTTTTGTGTCTTTCATTAGACACATCGTTTTATAGCTTTAGCTTTAACGATGACAAATTTACACATTGAAAATTCTAGTCTATTCTATATCCAATATATATATATATATATATATATATACATTTGTATATATTTAAATCTCTAGATTATCCAAATTTAATTTAGCAATACAAAATTGCTTATAAACACCACATATAGCTCGTTTTTTGTATCTAAACACTACATAACATTGTTTTATGTGCAACGGATACTATTTACCTATAAACATTCATCCCCTATTTCAACCCTTTTGACCACTTTTATTGCAATAGTTTATAGCATATGTCCTTTCTCGGATTCTATTGTATGTATGCACTAAAATCGGTTAATTGGTATAGACAGTAAAGACGGACAAACGAACAAATACAGTAACTTTGCATTTATAATGTTAGAATAGATAATATAAATGAGGAGTTTTTTTTTAATTGTGACATAAACTTCGTCAATGACAAATTTATGTATTGAATTTCATATCATATATATTATATTTTCTATGATATAGTAATATATAAAGAACTATCTCTATTAGTTATTCTATCATAATATGTAGGAAACTAAAGCATAATGACTTTAAGTGAAATAGAACTGCAATTTATACTTTTTAGCTACAATTAATTTTATAGTTCCCAAGTTTTACACACCATGAATTCGATTCTCTTGGTTTACAAAAAGGCGACTTACTTAACGTATGACTACTGCACTTAACTATTAGCTGGTTTTTACTTTGTCTTTAAATAAATAAAGATTAAATGTGTCTGTTTACTTTAAAACATATTTCCTACCACGTTTTAAGCTTTCTTATCTTTTAACTGGCTTTTAAACACGTATAATTTAATAAATAACAATAAACATAAGCTTTTATAACAAAGTCCTTTATTAAGTCTCTTGGCCAAATAAACGAGGTCAGTTTTGTGTTACTGTAGGAAAAGCCATATTGATTTTTATTTCTATTATTGTCTGCCCTGCCTCTCTCGCGCAGAGTTACTTAACTATTTTTAAACTTCTATTTCTGTTTTAGTCTTTACAAAAAGGCCTGGCTCAGGGTGCGTTTATATTAAGAAAAATGTCGTCTAATTGTGCTTTCGTAACAAAACCATTGCCAGGAAATTTATTTGCTAAAACAATTTTTTTTTTTTTTTTTTAAATACATCGCTTATTTAAAAGTTTGTTTTAATAATACTAAGTTAAAAAAACATGACAAAAAGAAAAATAACATATCGAATTACAGAGTTTTCTTCTTCGCTGACAGATAACCGTATTATACTTAATATTTTTTTACATATACATATATACTTGGAAGGATATATATGTTACTAAATACACAATAGTGTTAATCATCAAAATTTGTGCATATTTTGTAAAAGTTATTACTTAAACGATACACAGGTACAGTCAAAAGTATTTATTTTATCTAAATGGACATGTTTCTATGCAATATAACTATTGTTATTCCTTTGACAGCCGCACTCAGCCGACGAAGCGCTATGATACCGGAAATAAGTGTTTGACATAATGGTTTCAGCATTCTTCATAAACCTTGAGAAAATATATCGATAGAACTGTATTTGAAACATAGCTATTTTATGATCATAAAAACTAGTTGAATGTTTCTTAACACAAACGACAAACGAAGTCTAAGTAGAGTTGTTTAAGTTAAAATTGAACAAAATATGAAAAAGTTCCTCTAATAAACGATTAGATCTAGGTTTATTGATTTTTTTAAATAAATAGAATGTATATTAAAAATTACCCCTTATAGGAACCGTCTAGATGGAGAGATCTTTTAAAGATGAAGAGCAGTCCGTCCATGGCTCTGCCGGTTTTACTGTCAGATTTTATGATTGAATTTTCCTGGGGCAAAAAGAAGCCTATGCTACTCAAAGAAAATATATCTTTCTAGTAATGAAAGAATATTTTACAGTAGGTTGTGAGTTTATTCAATACGAATATACACACAAATATACAAAATTATTTATCTTTATAATATCAGTATGGTTACATGTAGATTAATATGATATATGTGTGTTATTGGAAGGTATTAATACCTTCCAATAACAAGTTCGTTTATTGCTAACAATCTAAACGAAATGATGCATCGATCCCCATCACTGTTTAGAAATTGCGATAAATTCTTTATACATAGTGATCAGTTTTTATGCTTCCTTTGCTCTAAAACATGATCAATAGAAATTCTTATCCATTCGAGTCCTTGTAATGGAACCCGGAAACACATCGGTGGCTCGTCGAAGCGAATGTTTTACCTTTTATTGCCTGTAATAAAATACTTGATAAGGAATTCATGATGTATTTAATGATAAACATTGTAATCTTATCGAAACTAATAATATAATTAAGAATTATGCAAGAATACAACTTGAAAGTAGGTTACAGTTATGCAATTTTTTGTTTCTTTGTTTAATACAAGTCATTTTTAGTTATTCTGCTTAAACATTTCATTTAGCGAACTTGGATTCTATAAAGAACTAGTGCGTAGAGTATATTCTAGTATCCAAGATCGTGACCAACGCTAGAAATAAAGAGAATAATTTCCAATATATTTTAATTGAATGAAATTTTTTTTTTTTTAGTTTTTAAATTTTTTCTTCATCATTTCAAATGTAATGTGGTATTTTTTATTAAATTACTCATATAAAGTTTTCTATCGCTGCCTACCTTAAGGTCTACTAAAACATTTAATTAATGGCTACACCGTGAGTTAAACTAGCAAAGTTAGAACCATTATCCGATATTTATTGTTACCATTAAAGCTTATAATGTAAAAACTAAGATGTTTTTTTTAACTGATAAACCAATAAAATCAGTAAAACAATTTGGTTTTGCAATCTCCAACAAGATAAAATAGAGTGCGTTAATGGCATTCTCTTAAAAGTTATGTTTATTGTTCACTGCGGTGATTTTGAACTCGAAATCTAAATGGATTCGTGAAACATTTTTCTTTTTGTAGATGTTCTTATGTTGTTTTACTAACGGAGCCAGCAAAAACATTTTCGAGTTTTATTTCATAAACAGCGTTATAATAGCAAAAATAAAAAAGACAGTTTGTTTCATACAAAATTTTATTGTATTTTACGTTTATTAAAGATCTGCCTAACTGAGTAACATAGGTAACATTCATCATCATCACCATCATGTGTTAGTCCATTGCTGGCCATATGCTTTCCTACTGCACGCCTTCTCCATTCTTCACGGGGTTCTGGACCGTATCCCACCACGGCGGTTCAATGCGGGTTGGTGGGTTCACTGACTTTTTACATGCCCATCCGACGCATGGATCAACTTACTTTTCAGAAAACAAACATAATTATACTAAGACAACAAAATAAACTATTGCTAATAAATATTTTAAATTTTATTTACATTATTAATAAAATGCCAAAAGGTTAAAAAATGAGTACGTGGACGAAATAGAGATAGACCGCTAGTTTGATATATTCATGTAGCTTAATTTATATAAGATCGTAAATAACCTTCAGGAATTAAACTTATACTCGTTCAGTTATAACATAATTTCTTTGTCTTTTTCATCTTTTGTTTTTCTTCAGTTTCTGTAGGGAAACACTTCGGAACGCTTTGAAATGTTGTCATCAAATTTGCATAGGTTTTCCCCTTCGTCGGACCAGAAAATTACTTCCAACCGTATGTTCATGCCAAACAATTGTAGAAGATGTTAAAGCTGACATGAAAGAGAAAATAAAATATTTGTTACATATAACAAAAATGAATTGTTGTGTAAAGTTAAATTAAATTTAAACTGTCTTTGCAAATGGCTAGATGCAATAATAGAATGCGTATACCTATTAGTAAAAACTGTATAATATATTGTAAGGTATTGTGAAGCACGATTAAATAGTTTTTTACAAGTAAAATGATGTTAAAAAATAAATTATTTTAGGCTTTATAGTCCAGTCAATAAACTTCAAATAGTTTTGAACCACACAATGAGTTTCGATTCAAATTTTCCATTTGTGATGCAAATTTGTACTATTTTGTTTCATTTCAATATTTTTATAATAACAAAGGATAGTGATGCTTGCATAATAAAAATTATAGATTTCCTTCAACTTTTTAATTTATTAAATTTTAATGTTGAAATTGTACTTTAAGATGATGGAATATTTCCTCAAGAAATGCTTTACGAAATAATTCTAATCCTTTTGTCTTCCTTAATATGTATGCATCATGTAATACTCAATTCTATTCATTTATAAACAAACAAAATTTAATCTCTATGTATAAAGAGACTCCCCTGGAACTTTTATTACGTATATCGCTTATATTTAAAAACACATTTGTAATTATAACTTTGTGTTCAATAAATTTTACAGTCTTTATATATAACTGGCTCAAAATAAGTGATGAACGTGACATTAACGAGAGATAAGCGTTCATGTCACAGGTTGCTGCTGGAACGCTTGGGGCTCTTTCCTGAATCTGAGTTAATATGTTTATAACGAAATTGACGCTAAAGTAACATATTATTGAAACATTAATAAAATCGGTTTAAAGACGGAACAAGGAAATGAAACAAGGTAACCATGTGTTTTTAAAACAATTTTGTAGTTTCAAACTATGCGGGGATGATGTAGGGGTTGAAATGGGGATGAAAGTTAATTTCGGAATTCGTCATCATCAAATCAGACGCCATAAAACTAGATGTCAAAAGATAGGCACATGCAATAGAAAATAACTCCTTATCCTTTCTAATATTATAAATGCGAAAGTAGCTCTGTCTGTCTGTCATGCGCTGCATAAATCATTGAACCGTTTTAGATGTAATTTGGTACATATTTAGAACAGATTCTAAAATTGGACATAGTTATTGCAATAAAAGTGGTTAAAAGGTCGAATTAGGGGATAAAAGTTTAAATATAAATCTTTTCTTTTGAACATAAAACGAATTTTATGTCTACATACTAGGAGCGACCTATAAGTGGTGTTTTGTATCATAAACAGACAATATGGGAATTCGATTTCGTCAAAGCAAAAGTCATAAAATTTTGTGTCATAAAAACACCTCTTTATGTTTGACTATACAGTTATATGTTAATAAACTTCGCGGACATTTTTCCGATTATTCCCATGTCGCGGAAAACAGCTAGTAAAAAATAATTCAGTATCCGAGAGCAAAATCTTTATGCCACTACTTTCAAAAATTTTAAGTACAAATAAATGCCATTGATAAATTGTCATTACATATATTTTATTAATAAAAAATTAAACAGTACCTTCAACCAAACAATACTCTACAAATTCACGGCCACTGACGACTTGCTCTACAAAATTCGTGATAATCAGTTATCTAATACAACCGACCTTTCAGGAAAAAAGGCGACCAACATCTCAGGATTAAATTCGACGTTGACATATCGTTTACACCCACACAGTGGGCGTTGGGACTCTTGTTATCTTAGAGGAAAATTACGAAGAAGAAGAATATTAGATAGTGTTCATTATTCATGCCATTAAGGCTTTTTTCTTACATAGCAAATATTAGATAGCATTTGGATTTGGATGTGAATAGCCAAAGATCAGGAGCGGTGGTGAGCATTAGGGGAGGCCTATTTTCGGCAATGGACTAACACAGGCTGATAATGACAATGATGATGATAGTATTTGAGATTTCTCAAATAGTTATTGCTAAATACATTGCCGCATATCATTGACTAGATATTAAATATAACAAATAAATAATAATAATAATAACTCATTTAATCAATCCAGCACATTAATTAACAAACATATACACACAATAACTAACTAATTAACAAACAAACAACGTAAAAAGTACAGAACAAGGGCTATCTAGGGTTAGACCTACTTATTGTAACATAGTATAAAAAAGAGAACATGAAAACGATATTTTACAATAAAAACACTATTTAATAATAATATAAAAAAAATCAAAGGACACAACAATACAAAGAACTTTAACTACGTGAACCCTTCTTGTTCTCGTTGACGTACACAACGATGCTGGATCGATAAGGTTCCAACTCAGCATTATGTTGGCTAAGGCCAACGCTGGTATTCTGCTGGCACCTACTTATACCTAATTAACCTGAATAGATTGTTAGTTAACCATTTTTCTTTTTTTCAATTTAATTTGTAATATAAGGCACCAGCTGCTTTTGCCTTTGACGACGTAGACCCATCTCAGCTGATCTGCCCTTTACATTTAATCTCATTTATTATAAAACTAGCAACACGCCCCTGCTTTGCACGGTTCTTACGCTGAAAGTGAATATACCTACAATAGTAAGCATGTGTTATACATATAATCGTTCCTCTTCATTCACTCTATCTAATAAAAAAATCGCATCGAAATCCGTAGCGTATTTTAAAATATATAAGCATGCATAGGGATATAGGGACCGAGAAAGCGACTTTGTTTTATACTATGTAGTGATATATAGTATAAAACAAAGTCGGTTTAAAAAACAAATATATATAAATTTGGTGATGTGTTGTTATTGCCACTATTTGTCTTTATTAAGTAGATAATATATGAAAATGCTAAATCTTGTATATACCTTTTATATAGTTCATTATTTTTATATTACTTATTAATTTGCTACACATAAACTTGACACTTGTCATGAATTTATTTCAATGCCTAATAAGAAAGATTTCATCTATTTATTAAGGTATTACATTTGTTGATCACAGAAACTATTTTTCTGTTAGCAACAAATGTAGTAACCTTTTGTTTTCGTAGTTTTTTGATAGAACCATTTCTCTTATCACCTTATTTTCAAGAGTATTACAGGTTTTCATTTAGTACACCAGATACTTCTACTATAACAGTGTTTACACAGTGATTGGCGTCCGACAAAAAATTAAAAATCATTTTCTTCAATTCACTGGTCGCGGGGTTGACTACTCCGTGACCACAGCCGCCGGAAAGCGTTCGAAACGTCGGGAATTTAAATATGTAAAATTAATGCGATAAAATCCGTAAAACGTCATTATATTTAATAATGTATAGTATTCGCGTAAACAAAACAAATAATTACATTTTCTTTAAGTTACTTAGCCTGAGGAGGCATTTAAAGAGATGTAAGATAAAACTTACTGTTGAAATATTTGGTTCTATCAATTTTGCTTTCATAGTATTTCGGTTCTTTTTCTATAAAAATATTTATAAGCAATTTCAAACGTTTATTTATTAATTTCAAATTAATTTACCAAATCTACAACCAACACATAAAGCCCTTTTATTCCACAAACTTTGTTGGCTATAAAAAACTGAATAATTTGAGACATAAAGTATATTAGACGTGATAACTTGTAAACATTTTGTAGCCCAATAAAAGTTATTTAATGTCTTCTTCTTCCTTATTTGCGTTGACTATAGACTCAAAACGTACTGGATTATTTATAAGTATGAGATTGTACTTCGCCACGTTTCAGTTTGTTTTTAACATTTCCGTCTAATTGTTGTGGTTAAAGTCCTCAAACACATCTCCGAAAGACATAGATTCCACTCTTTTAATTATTCTTTCTACAACATATAGAACACAGATACAATACACATTTTGTAACGTCCAGAAAACTTGAGTGAATTTAGTATATATATATCTTTAAAACGTTAAATACCAGAGAAGCTACAGCATACTGTTAATTAAATTTAATTACCATTGTATAATGTATTCTTACGTTTTCAGATTAACAAGACAATACCTAAATGTTGCAATAGTAAAATTGACTATAAATAAAAAAATATATAAAGCGATAATTATTTTACTGTTATGGAAATGTTACATACATAATTGCATGTAACATATATCTAATCTATATTTTTTACGGATGTTACTGCATTCACAAAATGTTAGGATTTAAAAGTTTTGACTTGGCAATTTTCCTGAATTAAAACAAAATATCGCGGCCGATAATCTTAGAAAAATGGTTTTCTATAGTTAACTTAATAGATGACGATTCCGTGCTCAGAGGTTTTAACTAGATGCCTGTATTCTTCACACAACAATCGTTTAAGCAAATTATATTAATATTATTAACAGTTAGGATTATTAAATAACCAAAATAGTTACTCCTAGAAGATCCTAAAGTAATAATAACAAAGTAACTACAACAGGTTTATTTTAACAATATGTCTGAAATAAATAAGTTTCATTAGATATTGAAAATAGTAATATGTTGCACGCGTACCGTAAGGGTTCCTCTCGTTGCAACTCAAAGGTATTTGAAAATGTAATGATTAAAGTCCTTCTAGTCGAATCCGGCTACGGCGGCCGATCTATATTAGAGATCAGCCAACTGCGCAGAAGATATTATAGCAAGTGAGGGCAAAACACAGGTGCAAAAGCCGGATGGGACGGGTAACCGACACGAGCGGAGAGAAATAAGGCGCAGGACCGACTTTTTACATGCCCTGCCGACGCATGGATCATCTTACTTTACAGGAAATCGGGTAATCAGCCCGCATTGCCCTAACCAACTAAAAAACAACAATGAAAATTTGTTGAGTCACTAGGCTATGGAGGCAGTAACCTGTATAGTATGTAATAGAAGTTACTCTTTAAAATATTTTTAATCGATAAGGTTTAATAAATGTTATTCCTCAATTAAAAGAATAAACTTGTTTGATCTAAACATTATGTCTTAATTGAAAGCTTTAAACTTAGCGTATGAGTTTCTTGTCAAAAAGATGCTCCTTCGTAATTAGGAGCGTCGGAGCTTAATAGGTTTCAAAGATCTAGCTGTGCTGTGAATACTAAGTATCTTATTTAAGCTCAAGTCTGACTGACTTTTACTTCAAGTGTGATTATTACAGTACTGTTTTTTGGATAAAAAAATCTAGAATTGAAATTTGAAGATATCTAACTAGAAAAGGTGAAGGACTTTGATAATACATAATAGTTTTGTGTAATCTTCTAAGAAACTACTTATTTTATTTTATTCGTCATTCATTAATTTTAGTGACAGCAATCAAGTAAAATATTCCTGAATAAATGTAATGTCTTATTTTATTTGATACCTTCCACCTTTTTTCTATCTAGGTACGCCCTAATAAGTATATACGATTCACCTATGCTTAATATGTATGTGGTAGTAAAACCAATTTAAACTTGAAATGAAATATAATATTATAAAATGAAATAGCGACATACATTTTCTATTTATATTGATAAAATTGTAATCAATAATTGGTAAGTACCGCCATATTTAATTTCACCCGCGGGTCCGATCACAAATTACGTAAAAATTTATTTCTACTTTCCTTAAAAGTTCACTTAAATTGATAAGATATACTACCGTATCCGCAGCAGTTTTAATGGGAGGTGCCTAGCCTTTTAAATGGGTTATTTTGGGTTCGAATCCTACGAAGATATAACCTTGCATCATAGTCGTTTTCTACTTAATTCAGGGTAATATGGCCGAAATGAGAAAAAAACGTGACTTGAACAGTGTAAAAAATGCTTTTCTTTTGACTTTTTCCTTTTATTTTGTCAAATGGTTGTTAAAGTATCTGGTCATGTTTGCCGAAATCATCTTCAATCTTGCAAGTCGTTATGCGGCGTCAGTGACTAGTATAAAGTTGCTTTAGAGTACATCCATCAAAAGCTCTAAAACTAATCGCTATCAGAAGAAACTGTTATCTATATGAATCATAAGGTAAAATTTGTTATTATTAATATTAATATTAATATATTTATAATCATCATGTATAAAAGGGAAAGAAAATTGTATACTCGGTCAAAGTAGATAACTCTGTTAAAATCCTTTTCAGTATACGAAGAAAGAAGAATTGTAGGACGAGGACCGCGAGTGCCTGCGGTAGTAACATTTTCTGATCTCGAAGTTTCTACACGTGAGTTGAATTAATCATTACTGAAAGCTTGCGGTTGGGACGTTGCCGGAAGATTTCAGGTTAAAGATTGTATCGCGTGTGTTGTGGTTTAATAAATAACCGGATATTTCCTGCGACTTTATCCGCGTGGTAATATAAAAAAATAAAAAAGTAGCCTAAATTACTCCTAGCTACATAAGCTATCTTCCGGTGAAAATCCCTTTAAAGTCGAACCAGCCATTCTAGAGATAAGCCAGAACAAACATAAAAATAGACAAAACCAAATAAAAAATTGTTATGTATATGTGTCGGTTATATAATGTTGTTATCATTACAAAATGGTTATTTTGAATACAAACGGGACACTCCAGTTTAATATACGTTATAAAGAGACAAGTATACGTTACAAAAGGTACAAGGTGCTTTAAACTAACACGAAGGCACGCTATGCACGGTCTTTGTCTTGACGACTAACTCTCAAAATGAAACCTCAAATGATGGATTTGCGGTCTTTGTTCGTGAGCCTCCGTGACTGCCTCCGTAGCCTAGTGGTATGGGCGTGTGCTTTAGAAAGCGGAGGTCGTGAGTTTGAATCTTGCGGGGACTCAACAAAATTTTCATTATCGTTTCCTAGTTGATTAGGATAATTTGGGCCGATCACCCAATTGTCTGAAAAGTAAGATGATCCATGCGTCCGATGGCCATGTAAAAAGTCGGTCCACCCACCAACCCGCATTGGACCAGTGTGGTGGGATAGGGTCCAAAAACACCCTAATGGAAAGATGTGTATTAGGGAAGGCCTATGTCCAGCAGTGGACTATCACAGGCTAATCATGATGATGATAGTGAGCACTTTAATTTCGTTATATGTCCAGGATAAGGACGGGACAATCCAACGTTTTTGACATCAGGAAAGACACGCCTGACTCGATCCAACCTACTAACTTTGAACCGCCTCCTCGAGAAGCTGGAAAGAGGTGGTGGATCCCTTTACGAGGGGCCGCTTGGGGTAGTACTTCCACAGTGCCTACTTTATCCGCAAAGCAGTAGTGTAAAAACAATTATGTGTTCCGCTTTGAAGGCACCGTAGCCTGCTAATTTATTAGGTAAAGGAGACTTAACATCCAGTTTCTCACGGTAGGCGTCGCGTTCGCACTTCCCTTCAAGTGGCCTGACTATTCGTCTGCCTTCATATGCAGTTAAAAAAACTAGCGATTATATAACACAGAACCATCTTAGTAACCTTAGAGCTGCAAAAATGCATCCTCCCATTCATTTAACTCACAATTTTGAATTTTACAACGAACGGCCAATAGGTTGCTAGCGAGCCGTCAGGACGGTCATTTTAAGAAAGATTTTAGATATTTAAGAAAGCCAGTCTTTAGTTCACCAATGTGTTTTCTTACAAGTGAGTAACCAACAAGCAATCGTTGCTCATAGGAATTAATAAACTAATATTAGCGTGGTTAAGTAGTTCTTTTTTTAAAAACCAATATATTGTACTTGTGCCTAGAAATTAAAATAGTTTTTGTTGCTAAACTCAAAATGACAGTAATAGAATTGTGTCAACTTCAGCGTTTCTATTTCTTTTCCTGTCGTTAAATACTTATAGCTTTGTCAGTAAATATTTATTGCTTAAATTATATTATGTTAATAAATAAGTATTAATCAAATTTCGAAACAAATTCTTATATCAGAATGTAATGAACAATGTTCCTTTATTTATTGTTACATGGTTTGTACACATAATTTATAGTTTTTTTTACACAAAATAACTCAATAGAAAAAAAAGTAATTCAAACAGAATAATAAATAACCATTTCATTTTCAACGTATCCGATCATTCTAACTGGATTGATGTTTGCTCTCGCGTATGTAAAACAATTTTGTGTGAGTCTCTTTGTCTCGCTGTCATGTGAACAGAAAATATTTATTTTGTATCGTATATGCAAACGAGTTGTTTTATGAAGTTTATTTATTTTCTAGCACGTTATGTGTGTATCTCTCTTATGTGAAATTATTATTCTAGTAGTTCTAAAAATGTAGGATAATGATTCAATCGAGTTCGATTGGATTTAGGATGCTACAAAAGACAAAAGCTGCAAGGAACGAATGAGAATAATTAACATAAAATAGTATAAAAACTAAGCATACGTAAATACAATTTTTTATATATGTTAAAGAGACGTAAAAAAGGTCCCCTTTTTATAGGACGCCGACTGCGGCGGTAGGCAGCGCATTGAAATACCCTTGCTATTGCCGACGTCTATGAGCTTCGGTGACCATGTAGCACTAGGCTGTTCGTCTGACTTTGAATGCGATATAAAAAAACTCGAGTGCCTCATGGTGGCGATTTGTAGCGTCTGTATAATATGGTTCGTATCATATGGGCAAAGCGTACCAATTACTATCAGGTGAACGTTTTGCTCGTTCTTCCATTCAATGAATAAAAAGAAGAAAAAATATCCTGCTAATTTTACAAATGCGAAAAAGTTTGGATGATCGTTATTCCATCTCTCAAAAACTACTCGATGGATTTTTATGAAAAGCGGAGCTCACCGCTGCGTGTCAGAACGAACTACAGATACTTTTGAGCTTATAAATATAACATGCGTAATAATAATTATTGTATGCTACAATAAATAAGGAGGTGGAACTGCGAGGTGAAGCTAGTTAAATTATAAAAAAATTTACGATTCTTCCCGATTTTTAATTTAAAAATGCTTGCTATCGTATTTAATCAGAAAAGCTTTGCTTAAAACGAAACTTCAAATATTCCCTTGTCATAAAACTAAGAAGTCTTAGCGTAGTTCGATGTCCCTGAGGCGTTCGGCTTGTAAGCGTCCGTTTAGATAAAACACTCACGTCCTGACACTAAAAGGATATATATTAGCCCAAGATATTATATTTTGAAAAATTCTGTATCATTTGCGACAACACATTTAATACAAAGTACGCTTAAGGTGAGTTTTAAATGTGGCAAGGTTATTTAAATCCGTTAATGAACTATATTAACTTTTCTTTTTATCAAATTTTCTTATGCAGAAGAGCAGTGACATTTTTATTGGTTCTCAATCTTCTTTGTCTTTCACCTAGCCATTTTCCCAAGTTCTTATAGGGTCAGCTTCTAATCCATCCGGATTTACCTGAACAACAGTTTTTACGCAGAGCGACTATCACCAGACCCCACAACCCAAAGCGTAAACTATTCTGTAACTGAATTAGTTGTGAGTAAATTTGCTTTTTTCTTTTCTTTTTTAACAACACAAACACAGTGCGCAGTTAGCCTTCGGATCGACCGGACAAGCCCGCTCGATCCTCCCTGCTACCTGCGCCGTCCGCTTGGCCCACCCGTGGCCACGCCCTCCCCCCGACGCCGTCAAGTGGCAAGAAGAAAGAAGACCGCCGTGCAGTAGTGAAGTGTACATCGTGCAAAGTGTTAGTGTCAGTGTGTGCCGGAAGCTTCAGTGCCGACACGCTAGGCGTACGCGCCTGAGCGTAGATAGCTGTGTAGCCGTCCGGTGAGTCGTTTCCGTTTTTCCCCCGTTCTACAGGTTTCTGCTGAGATGTAGGGACCCATTAAATTTTAGTTTGATCACTTAAACCACGTCACATCGTGATTACAGTTAAATAACGGACACCACCACGGGTATTTATTAGAATCGAATATAACGTCGCTTGCTGCACCAGGCAGCAGTGTAGGGATACACCCAGCGCTCCAAAGCGCCAGAGTTTTTAAATACGTCAGGTTTACACCTCCCGCTCACTGGGGCGGGGAGGGAACCACCCCGGCTTCACCGGGATGCTTGATATGATAGCTGCTTAATATAAACCAAGTAGATTCACGCGATTAGGCAAAAATGCCGACCTTAGGATACACCCGTCCGACCTCGGCCTCAACTTTGAGGACTATAAGGGTAAACCCACGCACGTCAATCGACGCCATCCGCGCTGCATTGATGCCCGCTGCGGCTTCAAAAATCTAAGAGGAAGATAGTTAAGTCTAAATCGTCTCCGCGCCGCGACCCCTATCACCACGTCCGTTGTCGGAGCAGTCGGAAGATTCCGACTACAATGACCGAGGAACAATCGAGGACTCTACCCCAACCCCGTCGTCCGAATCCAAAATGGATGTCGAGACTAAAGTCGAGGCCAACGAAGCCTCACGACAGTGACGCAGGAGGCTTCCTTCCCGTTAAGTCGCGCAAAAATAGGTCCCCGGCGTCCTCCGCCATCATCACCAGATCCACCCGTCAAGCGCCGAAATCATCGGTCGACGAACTTTCGGCCGCAAGGCCCGCCTCCGCGGCCTCAGGGCCAAAACCAGCCGCTTCATGGCTGTCTTCTAGTGCTGCAACGCAGCCTGCCACCCGCCGCTTCACGGCCAACAACAAATGCTGCCTCACAGCCAACCCAAACCGCCGCTTCACGCCAAGCGCCTCACAGCCAACAACCTCGCCGCCTCACCGGCAACCACCAACGGTCTCGCCGAGACAAAGGCCCTCACTATACATCCGATCCAGGAGAAGTATGCTCAGTTAAGATCGCCTTGTCCAATAAGTTCAAATTACGGCAACTGATTCCCAAGGGACGTTGCGCTTGAAACGGGAAGCACCGAAACGTAACGTCGTATCTTCAGAAGAACGATTTCATTATCATACCGACGCGCTCCTTTCGAACGGTCAGTAAAGGACTGCGAAGGAGATGGCCACAGGACATCATGCATTCATCAAAGAATCGGTATACCGATATATTCTGCAATCAGGCTATACACGAAAACACGAAAAAAAAAAGCTACAATGTGGTCCTTTGACCCTAGAAGCTCCCCAGAGGCAAAAGTCATGATCTTAGAACATTTGCCTATTACTGCAGCATATCCTTCGAAGCACCTCGCCTGAACGGACCCGCGCAGTGTCAAACGCAAATGTACGGGCATCGGCCGTAACTGCACCGACCGCTGCGTCAAATGTCTCGGCGACCACGGCACCCGACCGTCCGCGTCCTAGGGATAAGGCGTGACTCCTGCTCACCTTGAGCCGCCGGCATTCGTCAACCGCCAAAACCCCTGGCCCCACGCAAATTCCTTGGCCCCAGCACCCAACGTAGGTTCCTTCCACCCATCCGTACCCAGGCGCCCCAGGTGCATCCCAATTCCTTCCGCCACTCCGACCTGCTCCGGCGTGGCAACTGCCAACCAGCGCTCCGCTGCCCGTAGGCAACAACACCGCCTCAAACCGCGCCGAGCGCCAGGTAGCGCCGCACCAGCGCACCACCCAGCGCCCGCGCGCACCCCAGTACACCAGCTTAGCAATGGCAGCGCTGGAGCAGCTTGAGCAATTAGCTCAAAAATCGACTTCGCAGAGGTCGATCGTCCACCGCGGAATTTGACGCCGCAATAGGAACTTCGGAGCCTGTCTTGCCATACTACGCAAATATAGGCAAATTAGTAGACCTTATTACGGGACACAATGGTAATACACCCAAATGTTTGAATGCCCGCCAGCTCCAAAGCCACGCGCACTAAACATAGTCTTTTAACGCAAACGGCCTCGGAACTATAAAATGGTCGAAATTTCTACTTCTCCGCGAAAACGACGGACATTCTACTGGGCAGGAGACATTCAAGCCCGGAAGAGGAGATCCGAAAATAGCTAATTATAAATCTAAGAAATGACAGGCCGGCGCTTCACACGGCGGACTCATTATTATAAAAGTCACTGCACGCATAGCAATCGACACGCCGTCGACGCTTACACGTAGAGGCCTCGATCTGTGGGTGTCATGACAGGGCACGCGCCATTACAATAGCTCGGATACATATCGCAGATAACATCCAAACTCGTGGAACGACTGAGAAACTATTCCATTAGGAGGTGGTCATTTTGGCCGGCGACTTCAATAGAAGCACACCCGATGGAATAGTCATAGTAACAACCCGCGAGGCTTATCATTAGACGCTCTGTCTGAAAACTCAATTTCAGTGTCGTTGTCCGTTGATGCAAACGCACTTTCACACTGAACCACAGACCGATGTGCTTGATATTGCCCTCAAAATGAAACCCGCCTCAGAGGCATGAGGTCATCAACGACCAACTCGATCATAGACCCGTTATCCCCAAATTAGACCTCCAGATTACCCAACATCACTACAAAAACCATCCTCGACTGCAAGGTGAAGTCCCAGCCAGACCGCTCAGCTCACCCCACCTTGACCCATTCCAAAGTCCTAACTAGCGCTGATGACCGAATCTCGCTGCAATGCGTCACAAGACATGTCCAAAGTGCCATCGAGGTTCCTCGAGGCAAGTCCCGGTGGAGGATAACTCGCATTGCCAAACGAATCAAGGACCTCTTGCGACGCAAGAGGGCGCGATTCGTGCCTCGATTGGTATCCGACCGAGCGTAACCGAAGCCACCCCTTGAACATCATCAAGACGCGCATATGAATTGGAACGATCGGTGGAAACGATCTAACAACATGCATCCTCACATCTCGCCTTCTGGCGACTCCTAAAAGCAAAGGATAAAGGCTGCGGACTCGCCCAATGCCGCATCTCAACAACCTAAAGATCCCAATGCTCCTCTAGCGTTTCCGATGAGGAAAAGCCGAATGCCTGGCTGACAGCCTGAGGCCCAATGACGCCATTCAACCAGTCGACGCCGCTCACCTCGAAAGGTAGAGAGCAGGTCGACTGGTTGACCCAACCTCCGCGCGATATAACTACACTGGTAACGAAAAGCGAAGTCAAGTCAATTATCAAAACATTAAACCACGGAAAGCCCGCACCGATGGAATTTCAAACCGAACTAAATTTACCAAAATCACCTAATTAGCCTCCTCGTCCTCATATACAAGCAGCTCTTTCCAAGGGTATTTTCCAAACACTTTTAAGGACGTGATTTATAGGATCTTAAACACGGTAAACCACCTCCCAACCCACTCCTACCGTCCCATTAGCCTCCTCAAAGGCTTTGGGAAAATCTGAACGCCTAATCCTAGCTCCTTAAACGAATTCGAATTTGAAGGGCTTCTTTCCAGGCAATTGGCTTGAGCCAAACACCATGACCTCACCAAGTCCATCGTATCACGGAACACATCCGAGCCAAAATGACACAGGGTCTAAAAAGCAGCACTTTTTCTCGACGTGGCGAAGGCGTTTGATAAAGTGTGGCATGAAGGGTTTAGATACAAGTTATTTCGGCGTCCCGTCCGTCTCGTACCATCATACGAGACCTTCCGGAATCGAACGTTTAGATACCGCGTCGAGGGCTCCAGCAACCACACCTGGTCCTAGCCGGCGTACCTCGGCTTGTATTGGGCCCTCGTTTTTACCCTTATACTAACGACATCCATCCTTCAAACTTGTAAACACCGCCTTATTCGCAGATGATATTGCATCTATGCTTCCGGTCAATGTTCATCCGATATCCAAGAGACTCCAATCCAACCAAGACCCTAGGATTGGTTTGGAAATGGAGGATGAAATCAACCCTTCCAAAGCGGCCATTCTGATTTCTCGGAAACGGAGGCCGATGCTTCCTTCAAATGTCCGCCTTGATTGCCCCATCCTTGGGGCAGTCAGACCAAATACCTCGGGTAATCCAGAACCACCACCTATCCTTCCGCACACAACGCAGGTCAAAAACAGAGCTTTTCGTCCTCGGTCCCTGTACCGCCTTATAAACCTAAAAGCGTTTCTCGCAATAAGCTGTATACAAGATGATCATACGTCCAATCCTAACATATGCCGTCCCGTCTTTATGCAAAAGCGATCCACACATAAACAAACTCAAGTTCCTGCAAAAAGATTCCATAGCAGGGCCACGGTGGCGTATTATCTGCGCAACCAGGACCTGCACATGGATCTGGAATTGCCACAACCCGAATACCCCAAACAAGCATCAATCAGATATTTTGACCGGCTTCGCAAAATCTCTAATGAATTGGTACGGAGCCGCCGCCACGTACCACAAGCAACACGGAAACGTAAAAACATAGGTGAGCGGCCTGTTCATTGACACGGACGATGAAACAACCATCAACAACGTGGAAAGCACTAAGACAACCACACCGCCCCTCGCCGTCGAGGCAAAGTTACCCGTTCAGATATCGGCAATGCAAGGCCGATTTCGCCATCTAGATAGGGCGGTTAAATTAAACCCCAGCTAGTCCAAGCAACCTATCGAGCCGAGGTTCGGCCACCGGGCGCCTCGAAAGTGTGCTAACGGATAGGCGGATCAGACCAGGGCTGATCGAGTCGAGGCTCGGCCCTCGTGGCACCCTCGATCACACGCTTACGGTATACATAAAAGCGGCAGCCGAGCCGAGGTCCCCTTCTGGAGTCCTCGAGCTAAGCCACAGAATAGAGGTGAAGTTGCACACCAAAGTTGCACAGCCCCTCGAACCCGCGGGTTGGAGCGGTTAACTCGCCAACGTGAGTTCATCCGAAAAAAAAGTAAATTTGAAGGATCTGACATCCTATAATGACTCCTAAAGGCGTTATTGACAACCGAGCTGATTTACCCTGTCAAAAGAAAATGTGTCGCAAGAAGATACTGCTCGCCACCTTAATACAATAGATGATACATTTCGTTTACTGGATTATGTAAGATAACATAATGTAACTTTATTCCGGTATGGAGTGCACAGTGCACTTCATACAGGAATAAAGTTATTTACACTTCCACACTGGCTGCCTCCGTAGCCTAGTGGTAAGGGCGGGTGCTTTAGAAACCGGAGATCGTCGGTTCGAATCCTGCAGGGATCCAACAAATGTTCACTATTGTTTCCTAGTTGGCTAAGCCAATTTGGGCTGATCACCCAATTAAATCAGTATTAAATCAGATCAGTAAAATGATCCATGCGTCGGATGGGATATATAAAGTTTCAGTCCACCGCCAACCTGCATTGGACAAGCGTGGTGGAATACGGTCCATAAACCCCCTAATGGAGAAGGATAGGTCCATGTCCAGCAGTGGACTCATAAAGGCTGATGATGATGTTGATGATGAAACTTTCACTCTGTGGTTATAATAAGCACCATGTAATAATTCTCTAGTCGGTTTCAAGTAAAAGAAAAAAATTTTCTAACTCCAATGTTCAACAAAAAAATATTGTCATCTGTTACATTATTTTACCATGGTTTTATTTTATTACTGTAAATTAATAGTTATAAAAGTGGTTAATTATAAGTTATTTGCGAGGTTAATTCTTAAATATTTTGTCTTAAATATTTTGTCTTACTCATAAATATTTTGTCTACCAACACTTTTACTTATTTAATTTTAATAGTTGTTTTGTTTTATACAACAAATTGTTTAATACTTCGAATTTTTCACGTATAATGAAATATTGTTTTACAAACTTTCTTATTGCATAATGTAAAAATTTAATTTTCCCTTTTTAACAAAAGTTTACCTTAATCAATAGAAATATTTACTTATTTTTAAAGATCGATACGACTCTTTAACATTAAGTCAAGAGTCCCTCGATCAACAACCATTAGCTAAAGAGCCGTTTTTCAAATTACCTTTGAGTGAATGAGGTTGCGAGAAAAATTAAATCCAATCTGTACTAATAGCCTTCGTTTAGGATAAAATCACCTAAACTATTTTTGTTTAGTATATTTTTATGATGATGATGATTCAGATATGACAGTCTACTCGACATTTATGGCAGTGACAAGAAAAAGCATATCACAAAATATATTTCTTTCTTCAAAGGATTAAAAAGTTTCACGTTACAGAATTTTAAAACATTTTCACGAGTGAAGGATTGAGCACTCACTTAAATTTGCGGCAGTGTTGAATACGTTAAGATTTAATGTACGTGCAATATGATGGTTTTATGGTAGACGCCCTATTGTCCGTGTACACGAAATATATCACTTCTCTACGCTTCCAAATGGTTTGGCACCGCTAACATTAATGTCTGCCTGCCAACATTTTACACCACTGGCCTAGCTTACACATTTAAAAACTTGAATAAACGGCATTGATATACTTTTAACCAACTTCCTAAAAGAAGGAGGCACTAAATTTGGAGTTTTGGTTTTTTAATAAATGTAACAGAGAAAATAAATACCTTCTACTAATAAAAAGTACATAATACGACTTTGTATAATAAAACGAATTCAATTTTAATGTGATACGCAATCGACTAACGTAAAAAAGGGATAATGTAAAGAAATAGGTGGCTTTGTGGTCCCCTTTTTACAGGGACCGTTTGGGACGATTTCAATACGGTGCCTATTTCTGCCGCACAGCAGTTGTGTGAAAACAATACTAAGCTCTGATTTGAAGGACACCACAGACAGCGTATTTGCTGGGTAAACGAGAAATAACATCGTACATTTAACGGTAGGCAGCGTGTTGGTGATACCACTGGCATTTCCAATGTCTATGGGCGTCGGTGAACGCTTCCCATCAGGTAGCCCGACTTCTCGTCTGTTTGCGTATGCAATAAAAAAAATAAAAATAAACACTGTTTATATAACTGTACATGTCTTTTACCATAAATTTGTTTTAAGGTAATTTTAATATGATATTATGTTAATAATTTTTTCTAGTTAGTAACGGCATCATTTGGTTTGTTATCAATAACAACGTTTTAACAAATTCCTCTTCAATCTATAGAAAAACTTTAGTTGTTTAAAGAAAAATTGATGATAAAAGGTGTATTAAAAAAAATGTTTTCCGTGGCTTTTTCACAAACCATAATGAAAAACCAAATATAAAATCTCTTGAATAACATTAACAACAATAAACAGAAGCATTTATGAAAAAGTCCTTTACTTAAATCTCTTGGCTAAATAAACGAGGTCAGCTTTGTGTTATTCTAGGAAAAGCTATATTGATTTTTATTGCTACTGTTGTTGCCTGCCTCTCTCACAGAATTACTTAACTATTTTTAAACTTCCACTTCTATAATTATTTCTATTGTTTGCGAATATTATAATTATTAAATAAAATGACTTTCATGGATTTTATCAGGATTTTATCGCGTTTATTTTACATCTTAAATTCCGACATTTCGAACATTCTGTTTTAATCTTTACAAAAGGCCTGGATCTAGGTGCGTTTATATCAAGAAAATGTCGTTTACTTTGTGCTATGTCAATACACTCCTAGGAATTTTGTCCCTTTGACATTTAGCCAAAACTATTGGTTTTTAATCATACATCGATAACAATTTTAGATTTAATTATTTATAATATAAGTGAAACAACATGCCAAGTAGATATAAAAATAATATTTATAATTACAGAGTTTTCTTTCTCGACATTTAACCGTATTTTAAAATATATGCTATAATATTTTTTTACATATACATATATATTTGAATAAATTAACGTATAACCAAATGCACTATAATAATTTGACATCGAAATATGTTCATACTTCGTAAAAATGATTACATAAACGAAGCAAAGGTACAATTATAAACATTTATTTTATAAATGGACATGTTTCTTCACAATATAACTATTACGAAGCGCAATTATAACGGTGGTCAGTGTCCGACATAAAGGTTTCAACTTCGTCCATAAACCTAACGAAAATGTATCGATACAACTTTATTTAAAACATAACAAGCTTTTTATGATTACAGAAAAAGTTAAATGATTAACGAAGTTTAAGTCAAGTTGTTTAAGTCTAAATAAAAAAATACGTACAAAGTTTAAGTACCCTCGAATGAACATTTATATCTTTACAGGTTTATTGAAAAAATGCATAAAAAATTATTATCCCTTATAAGAACTGTCAATATAAAACTAGCATTCCGTCCACGACTCTGTTTGTATTAATTTGAGATTTTTTCGGTAGAGTCTCCTTTATTACCTGTAATAAATTCCTTGATGAAGGCCTTACCTTTATACATTTAATGAAGAACATAATATTTACAATTTTCTTGAAACAAATCATAAAATTAATAATTATGAGAGAATTTAACTTGTTTAAAGTTGTTTACGAGTATGCGTTTTATTGTATTAATAGACAAAATATTTTTGTTTTTTTGCTTAATAGAAGTGATTTTTAGTAATTTTGCTTGTACAATACGATTAGCGAACTTGGATTCAAATTTTTAACATCTTTTTTTAACATTTAAAATTTAATGTGTTAATTTTTATATTTTTAATACATGACTCATAGTTATATATAAATAACGGCTATACCGTGGGTTAAACTAACAAAATTAGGACCATTATCCGATAATTATAATTACCACTTAAGCTTATAATGTAAAAAAAAGATGTTTATTCGAACTGATAAACCAAGAAATCCGTAAAACAGTTTGGTTTTGCCATCTCCAAAAAGATAAAATAGAGTGCGATGATGGCGTTCCCTTAAAAATTATGTTTATTGTTCACTGCGGTGCTTTTGTACTCGAGTCTAAATGGAATCGCGAAAGATTTTTCTTTTTGTAGGTATTCTTATGTTATTTTAGTAACGGAGCTAGCAAAAACATTTTCGGTTTTTTTTATAAACAGCGTTATAATAGTAAAGATAAAAAAAATGTTTTATACAAAATTGTAAATGTATTTTACGTTTATTAAAACCTTTCACTGCGTATCATAGGTTACATTCATCATCATACTAATACAGGCTGTGTTATTCCACTGATGGACATAGGCCTTCCCTACTGCACGCCTTCTCCATTAGGGGGTTTTGGACCGTATCCCACCACGCTGGTTCAATGCGGCGTGGTGATTGCAAGGACTTTTTCATGCCCATCCGACGCATCCGGTTCAACTTACATTTCAGACAACAATTATAATTATATCTAGACAACAAATTAAAATATTGCCAATAAATATCTATAATTCTATTTACATATTTTATAAAATGCAAAAAGTATAAAAAATTAATACGTTGACGAAATAGGGACAGACCGCTAGCATCATATATTCATGTAGCTTAATTTATATGAAATCATTAATAACATTCAGGAAATAAACTTTTACCCATTCAGTTATAACACAATTGCTTTGTCTGTTTCATCTCTCCTTTTTTACATTTTCTGTAGGGAAACACTTCGGAACGCTTTGAAATGTTGTCATCAAATTTGCATAGGTTTTCCCCTTCGTCGGACCAGAAAATTAGTTTCAACCATAAGTTCATGCCAAATAATTGTAGAAGATGTTAAAGCTGACATGAAAAGAGAAAATGAAATATTTATTACATATAACAAAAATCAATTGTTATGTAAAGTTAAATTAAATTTAAAGTGTCTTGGTAATTGGCTAAATTTAATAATAGAAGTATTAAAAACTAAGTAAAAACTGTAAAATATATTGTAAGGTATTGTTGAAACACGAATAAATAGTTTTGTACTGGTAAAATGATGTTAACAAAAAAAATGTGTGCGTGTACTAGCATACACTCGTAAGAAGTGAAGCAAAACTTCTTTATGACGTTATTTTTCAAAAAATAATTTACTATATGCAAGTTTACAGAAATTGGTTAAATAAAGTTAAATTAGATAAAGTTTAATACAAGGCTTTTATTATTATAGACATAAATACAAATTCTACAATTAGTTCATTTTTAGCTTATTACTACAAAGTATATTATTATATTTTATTAATTGTAATAGAATTACTGCTATCATTTTAATTTTTATATATTTGTGTTATTAATGGCTTATTAATAACAATATCGACAACGCTTAATAGTGACGTGATAAATATAAGATGGCGCGTAACGGAAAAATTTACACAAAATTTTTTTCTAACCCCGATAAAGAAGTTTTACTTCTATTATTCGTTTTTTTTAACATTGCTAACATTTTGTAGAAATCATTTTTACGTTTACTGTAATTTGATAACACATTAATTATTTAAAAAATTAAGTATTTCGCTATTATAATTTCCGTATTTCTAATTTTTAAAACACTGCCATCTAGTTACAAAATGTAACAACAATATGAACCATACACTTAAGTATTTAAAACGGTTACTATGAAATGTAAATAGATGGCGTTAAATCTTAATTTTATGTTAAAAAAAAGATGGCGCGTAACGAAAAAATGTTACACTAAATTTTTTTCCCGATTCCGAGTTTCGAAGACGAAGTTTCACTTCAATACATTATTTTAGGCTTTATATACCAGTCAATTAACTTTAAATAGTTTTGCAACCTCACAATGAGTTTCGATTCAAATTTTCCTTTTGTGATGCAAAGTGTAAATACCTAATAATTTGTATTATTTTGTTTCATTTCAATATTTTTATAATAACAATTAATAGTGATGCTTATAGAATAAAAAATACAGATTTCCTTCAACTTTTTAATTTATTACATTTATATGTTAAAAATTTGCTTTAAGATTATGTAATATTTCGTCAAGAAATGCTTTACGAAATAAGTGTTCCTTTTGTAATATGTATGCATCATGTAGTACTAAATGTTATTAATTTATAAACAAACAAAATTAAATCCCTATGAATTAAGAGACTCCTCTTAAAATTTTATTATATATATTTCTTATATTAAAAACACATTTGTAATTATAACTTTGTGTTCAATAAATTTTAAAATTTTTATATATAACTGCCACAAGATAAGCTACAAAAGTGGCATTAACTAGAGATAAGCATTCATGTCACAGGTTGCTACCGGAACGCTTGGGGCTCTTTCCTTAATCTGAGTCAACACGCAAAAGTAAAATATAATTATAAATGACAAAGTAACTCTGTCTGTCTGTCTGTCCCTCTGCACTGCATAAATTATTGAACCGATTCAGATGTAATTTAGTACATATTTAAATCAGATTCTGAGATAGAACATAATTATGTTAATAACTTTTGCAATATAGTTGGTTGATTTAAAGGGTTGAAACATGGGATTAAATTTTCCCCCCCATGGGGTTCCCACCTTGTCGTAATGGGGGGGGGACTTGCGTACCACAATGATCTTCAGGGCTATGCCGGGTAGGTTCAACCATGCCGGACAGGTTTAAAGTGAGTGGTCAGACTAAGCCGAACCCGAAAAGCGCAGGAAGCTTCCTGCGAGTGCGAGATGGCAATGTATTTTCGCCGACAATCTGGCGAGGGGGTTGGTGCCTCTCCGTGTTCTTTGTTATGCAAAACACACAGGGGATGGAGCAAGTTTGAGACGGGTTGGCGGATTCTGTCACATGACAGGTGAAGCTAAAGTTTTTCTTCCTACCGCTGCCGGGAATAGTTTATCCTGCTTTGATGTTCGGTGGTCATGTTTCGCTGCATCAAAGCAGTTCCATATACAACTTTCATTTTGGTAGCGTTTGGCGTGGGCTGTTTGGTTATGCGAGGGAATTAAAATGCTGCACAAAAACACAATGGCAGAAAGGCAAAACATCGTTGGTCACCAGGAGAGTACCGGCTGCTCAACAGGTCGGAGAATCCCTCGCTGGCTTGTAGGAAACCGAGAGCTAGTCATGGGGCTGACTAGCTCGGTGTCTGGTGGAGGCACTTCCTCTGCCCGGGGTCGTGACTCCTGTTATGCGCAGCATAAACCGCGGAAGCGCCCATCTCGCTCTATGTCCGGTGCGAACACCGGCACCGAGACGGATAAAGTTATCTTATGCTGTGGTATAAGCTTGTCGGAGGATGGAGACTCCTCTCAATCCCGACTTTCTGCAAGAAGACGAAAAAGAAAAAAGTCATCCGGCAGCTCCAACTCGGGTGACTCTGCCCCAGAGATGACGCTAATGACGAAAACATTAAAAGGGTGGCTAAGCGCGGACGTGGTCGTCCGTTGACCACTGGGCATCACCTAGGTCTTTCTAAGTCCAAGGGAAATATCAATGCCACTGAGCGTGAGCGCATGCAAATGGAGGCGGAGGAGGAAGCAGATAAAATCCCTACTTCTATTAGAGCTAGGCGAGTTGCTCGACCGGAGGATCTACACCCAAACCCGAACAAGGAAGAAGAGCTGCTCCGCTATTGAAATGGTGGCAAAGAAGTCTCGCAACCTAAAATGACCTTTTGTTAAGTGCTTAAAGGAAGCCAGCGCCATAATTCGCGAGCACTTTGAAAAGGTCGTAGCCCGATCCACGTACTCAGAGACACTATGACTTCAAAAGAAGGTGGATCAACTGCAGTCTGAACTGCAAGGAACAGGGTTGAGACTTTCAGAGAACGGTCACCACCGCATATTGGCCGGTGCGTCAAGCCGATAAGAGTATGGAGGTTGTTCTAGCATCCCCAATCCTGTCACACTTAATTGGGAATAAACCTAAAGAGAAGCGATCATCAGCGCCACAACGCACAGGTGATAACGGGGTTACTATGTCTGGCTCTGACTAGGTAACTCAAATAGAGTCGATGATGCGTCCGTTCACAGAGAGGATAATAAATATCATTGATGCATGAATTGCAGGCATTGAGGACTGGCTTCTCCCAGCGAAACGAGCGCAGCCACCTCTTGTAGCAGATAGGAGGCAGACAGATCCACAAGCGGCTCCACTTAACACACACGCGGAAGTGGTCGGAAATACTATGGCTTTTAAGTCGAAAAGGGGTGAGAATGCAAGAAGGGCTAGGAAATCAAAGGCTCAGTCTGCTTCTGCCTCACCCGTGGCTCCTACGCATGCATTACAGCTGGGGCCTCAACCTAAGAGCGATGGTTGGATGGTCGTAGGCACAATAGGTCAAGCGAAGCCTTTGAATGCCACCTCGAGAAATGCTTCACTTAAGAAGGCAGCCAAACCTCGGCAGAAGAAACTGCGACCTCCAAGCAGGGCTGCTGTTGTGGTAACGCTGCGACCAGAGGCTACTGGAAGAGATTGACGAATAAGGACGTCATTTTCAAAGCACGAAGGAGATAACTCGCACCCCTTGGTATAACGACTCCTTTACGATGCCGGGACCGTAACAGGAGCCCGCGTTTGGGAGATTCCGGGTGAGGACAGAGAGGCGAAAGCGGACTCTCTCGCTCAAAGTTGAAGGTACTGGGGAAGAGTGCGGTCACTCGACCAACGAAATGTGTTGACATGCGCATTTCAGACCTCGACGACTTCTGTTTCAAAGGAGGAGGTGGCATCGCAATATCGAGCGATGGAGGCTGCTGTTCTGAGGACGTCAGGGTCGGTGAAATTCGGCAAAATGCATCCAGCCTCGGTACAGTATGGCTGAGGTGTCCAGTTGTTGCTGGCCATTGCCAATCTGCAGCTAGAGGATACAGGACGATTTCGTTTAAAGGTGTCTGTATTCTGCGCAACTCCTCCCTGGGACCTCGACGCGAGTGCTCTTCCGTTGTGTATTGGTGAGAGTCGAGATGCAGAAGGAGATTCAACTGGCTCCGAGATGGATTATAGTTTGGCGGGGAAAAGATACGCGCCCAGTTGTTCATGCAATGGCGCTCAAGACTGCAAAATCTAATTCTGGACAGAGGACGGAAGAAGTCTCCGTCTCCGTCCTTAAGAAGTGGATCTAGCGTAAACATGGCGTAATGACCTACCATCTTACGCATGATACTTTCGAGCACGGCTGCTTCGGACGGTATCTCGTGTATGGTGGCGAGAGGGAGCGAACAATGATGTGCCACCAATGTGGAGCAGCCTGGGGTACGCTGATCACTCATTTGCAGACTGTCCAGCCTGGGACGAGCCACGATCCCGCCTCACTGCGGCCTTAGGCGCAACCTTTCACTTCCGACTGTGGTGAAAGCCATTGTCGGAAGAAAAAGACGGAAGCGTTGAGTCTTTCTGTGCAGTATTATGTCTCAGAAAGAGGCGGCGGAACGAGACAGGGAGGACGACCACCTCGCAAATCGATGCGACGCCGGAGAGTGGGCAGTGCACCTGGCGCATGACCGCCGCTCTGCCCCTTAGAGGGCCGGGTAGTGGATACGTGGATTCACCACCGAAACGAAGGGTCCTCATGACGATACTGCCCCAGCGCGCTCTCTAAGTTGTTTAAAGGTCTAAAAGACTTGTGGTGAGTTTGCAATTCAACACTCGTGATGGTGGTGGTGAAATAATGTGATCCCCACTACATCAAATAACGAACTGGATGGAGTTACCAGGGGTTTTAGTGAGTAGAGTCTCACATAACCTGAATCCCTTCCCCGTTGGGGCGACGGTATCCACGAGGAATTCCCCTGGTTAAAAAGGGATAAAGTTTAATAGAAATCTTTTTTTTTCAACATAAAACGATGAATTTATGTCTACATGTATCAAAGAGTCATTATATATTTATTAATAAAAACGAAACAGTATCTTCAAACAAAAATTACAATCCTACATGTTCACGACCACTGACGACTTGACTTACAAAATCTCGCGATAGTCAGTTATCTATACAACCGATCTTTTAGGAAAAAGGGAGACAAATATCTCGAGATGGAATTCGACGTTGACATATCGTTTACACGCACACGTTGGGACTATTGTTATCTTAGAGAAAAATTACGAAGGCTTTCATATTAGCTTGACTGTTATTTCCTTAAGTAGCAATCCTTTGACCATGTCATTAAAGTTCTTCACTGCTTGCATAGCAAAGAGTAGAAAAAAATTATCTTATATTTATTTCTACATCATTTATTAATTAACCGAATAAATTCTGTTTAATTTTTAATGAAACTTTTACAGAATGTATATGCTAAACACACTTTTAATATATATTTATACATAATATTTGAAATATAAAGATTTTTTATTTACAAAAACTAAAACATTAAAACTGAAGTATGAACACGAGAAAATTGCACAATCATATTATTTATCATTTCATCATCATCATCATCATCATCTATAGTATTTGTATGTGAATAGCTGACGATCAAAAGCGGTGGTGTGCATTAGGGTGGGTCTACGCCAATCAATTGACTGGTACAGGCTGTTAATGGATTGTATTTGAGATTTCCCAAATGGTTATTGCTAAATATATTGTCGCAAATCATTGGCTTCATATTAAATGTAACAAATAAATAGATTGTTAATTACAGTCACGATAATTGTAATAATATATCGTTGCCAATTTCAGTAACTAATTTAATTTGTCATATGAGGCACCAGCTGCTTGTTGCCTTTGACGACGTAGACCCATCTCAGCTGGTCTGCTCTTTTGACATTTAATCTAATTTGTTATAAAATACATCAATCTTAATAATTTGTTGTTATATATATAGTATATTATATATTCATTTGCTTTTACGTCGGATTAATATATGGAAATGCTAAATCTTGTTTTATACCTTAAATACAGTCATCATCATCATCATCATCAGCCTGTGTAAGTCCACTGTTGAAGATAGGTCTCCCTATCCATTAGGCACCATGCTGCATTTCCCACCATGTCTAGTCCAAGGCGAGTTAGTGGGTACACCGAAATTTTACGTGCCCATTTTACGCATGGTTCATCTTTTTTTCATAGTTGGATGATCAGCTCAAATTGCCCTAACTGGTTGTAACAAAATTTGGTGAGGCCCTGCAGGATTTGAACCACGACCTCTCGATTCTCAAACACACGCCTAGTGGTAACTAGGCTGACGAAGGCAGTTAAATATAGTACATTTTTATCTATATTTATTAATTTGTAAACATAAACTTAACACTGGTCATGAAATCTAAGTTATTTCAATGCCTGACAAAAATATTTCATACAGTATATCTATTTATTAAAGTATTTATTGAATATTTGAAGATGTTTTTTCTGTAATCAACAAATGTAATACTTTTATTTTGGTAGTTTTATCCTAGAAACATTTCTATTATCACCTATTTTAATATTATTTATTTATTAATTTTATCTTTATGCACAAATGTACACAGGCGCACTGAATGCCAATAGCATTTTCTCGTCAACCCTGTGATGAGTCATCCTTGCAGTGATGCAGAGATAAAGAATGGGAATGTGATTACTTTCAATATTCTAGATAGCTCTACTATAATAGTGTTTTACACAGAGTGATTAATGAAAAATCATTTTCTTCGAGTTACTAACTACCACTAGGCTGAGAAGGCAGTTAAAGAGATGTTTGATAATATTTTGGGACCGATAATTTTTATGGAATTTCGTTTCTTTTATACAAATGTCAGCCCAATGTCAATTGTGGTTACAAAAGTTTATTACACATAATACCAAAAGCGTCTAAGTGACCTGAACAAAGCTTTTGGCTTAGCCGTCCTACCCCGTAGTATTTTATTGTTAAAATTTTTGGTACTGACATTTCTTTTAATAGAATTTCGGTTCTTGGTATATAAAAAACATTTATAAGCAATTTCAAACGCTTATTAATTTCAAAACTTACTAAACCTAACTAACCCATAAAGCCCTTTTATTCCACCAATTTTATTATTGTTAAAACAGAATAATTCGGGACATAAAGTATATTGACGCGATAGCTTGAAAAATATTTGTAGCCCAATAAAAGTTATTTAATGTCTTCTTGTTCCTTATTTGCGCTCAATATTAACAAAAAAAACTGAATAATTCGTAATTGTATTTCCTTAAATGCTTATAGAAAAAATAACAAACCTAAAATATTCGATAGCTGATAAATTAAGTTACAATTTAAAATTGAAACGCATTTTGTTCCTGCATTTTTATTATTAGTAATTATTGATCATAATATTGTACAGTGTATTATGTAATGATTTTACTAATCGTACAATACACTTATAGCCTTGCATTTTAAGTAATAATTAACCTTACATAATCTGTCAGAAAATGCTCAGGTTCCGAATCATTAAAGAACTTTTTTTTATTTATTTGTCATCTTCATCATCATCATCAACCTGTGATATTCCACTGCTGGACATAGGCCTCCCCTAATACACTCCTATGCATTAGGGGGTTTTAGACCGTATCCCACGCTGGTCCAGTGCGGGTTGGTGGCTATTATGTATATTTACATAAATATATGTAAATTAACATATATATATATATACATTATATTATGATTTAGTCTATTATTGTGTATGACTTTTAATAATCGATTACATACACAGCCTATATCTTTTTAATATTAACTTAAATAATACTTTATGAGATTCTAACTACGTTCTGTTAATATTGGTCAATTTATACTTGTGCACCTACTTCGACTTTTCAAAACCATCTAAAGGTCGGCTGTTAGACAATGCCTAAGGCATTAAGCTCACCTGCGTACATAATTTGTGCAAAAGATTATATTAAAAAAATAATAACTTTGGCAGGATACTTTTAAATTTACTGACACTAAATGAAACACTTACATTAAAGATTTTACAGATTTTTTGATTTTCGTATAATTGTTGTGTAGTTAAAATCCTCACTGTGCTGAGTTATATTACTATTTAAAAATGTATTTATTGCTTTTCGAAGCAATCTCCGAAGCGAAAATTGACACTTTTTTGCAGTTTTCTTTACAGAGTTCTGAAATTACCTGTGGAAAACAAATGCTAGCATACTATTCTGCATTAACCGTTCTTTGTCCCTCAAGAGGATAGTTGCAGTATGGCCGGTTTTAAGACAAACTTGGCCATCATATTTTTTGCAACACTCCGTGAACGAACAATTTATGTTGGTTTTAACTCAATTTAGAACATCCAAACTCGTGACTGGTTTTTGTTTCCAGTTCGTACACATATATTCAGGATTCATCTCCTGATATAATGTTGAAAACAGCATTTGAGGATCCTGCGTGGAATTTCGAGTGTTCTTACGCACTAAGTAACCGAGCCGCGTTTTGCTCTTCACAGAGCGAATGCGGTATCCATCGGGAAAACAACTTTGTTATATATATTTGAATTTCGCGGTATGTCATGTCGATCTTCTTCTATCAGCTTGCAAAGCATCAACGTTTTCTTGTGTGACTGCAGTTTTTGGACAACCTTGACGGAGATCATCACTGAGCTTAGCCACGTCCTCTTGAAATTCAAGCAAACCAGCTCATAAATTGTGGTTTTGGATGGGGCTTCATCACCAAATGCAGAAATCATGCGGTCAACACACTGTTTTTGTGTTAAACCACTTCGAAAGTCATAATAAATCATCACTCTAGAATTTTCTCGAGTCAATTCCATTTTCTTAACGACTAAAAAAGTTTGTCAAGACCTTGTGACAAGACCAAGAATCTTTTTTTTAATAAATAAATGATATTCGATTTTCATTTAAAACCAAGGAGTTTGCAATTAAAAAGATTTTAATATAACAGGAATAGTGGAAGTATTCCATTTCCGATACTTTAGGTGCAGCCCTCGTAATTCTATCGACATATTTTCGTTAGGTTTATGGAAGATGATGAAATCATTATGTCGGATACTCACTTCCATTATGATAGCGCTTCTTCGATTGAGTGCGGTATAATAATAGTTATGTTTTGAAACGTTTGAAACATTTATAGATCCTGAGTGGAATCTTTCGAGAGTTCTGACGCACCAAGTAACGCGAGCCGCGATAGTTGAAATAAATACTTATGACTGTACCTGTGTATCGTTAATATAGTAGTTCTCATCAAAGATGTAAATTTGATTAAGAAAAAAATCAAGTAAAATAAATATACTCTTTAAGATTTCTAAAACACTCAAAAAGACGCAGGTGGTGTTCCAGAAAGAGATATCTAAATTGAGCAATCCTGATTTCTGTCTAGTCCTTTGTCTCATACGAACTAATACGAAATAGAACCTAATCCATACTTAACATTTAAAAATCAATCGAATAAACTTTCAATACTTGTTTCTGATTTGATATTTAATGACATATATGCGTTCATTCTATGATCTAGAAATATTAGACGTTACTACGTCACACATTCTTTCCTTATGTTGAAACCGACCAGGTGATAACTTGGGATGATGGCTGGTGATGGAGAAACTGGTGAATGACAAAGAAGATCAATAACTGTCAAAAATTTAACTGCTTTTGCTTCTGCAAAATTTGCTAAAAGAAAAAAAGTTAATATGGTAAAACTCACTTAAATCGTACTTTGTACTTAATGTGTTGCAAATGATACTCAATTTGTCAGCATGCAACATCTTGGGCAAATATTTATCTTTTAGTGTCGGGACGTGAGTGTTTTATCTAAACGGACGCATTACAAGCCGAACGACTTAGGGACATCGAACCGCGCTTAGACTACTTAGTTTTATGACAAGGGAACATTTGAAGTTTCCTTCAAAGCAAGTAGTTTCTTTAATGACCCCTTTTCTAAGTAGATACAATAGAAAGCATATTTAAATTAAAAATTGTACAGAATCGTAAAATTTATTTCCAATTCAACTAGACTCACTTCGTAGTTTCATTACGCATTATATATTTGTAAGCTCAAAGGTATTTGTGGTTCGTGTCAGAAAGCAGTGAGCTTTGCTTTTCACTAAAATCCATCGAGTAGTTTTAGAGTGAAAAAGTAACAAATATCCTTACTTCCGCATTTATAATATTAGTATGATAAATTTCTTTACTTTTATTTGAAGTACCGAGACAAGCAGCACATTCAATTGTTAGAAAGTGACATATACGCCCTATATAAGGGTTTGTAATATTACAGACCCTTTCACCGCCATGAGACTTTAGAATTTTTTTTTATCGCTTTCGAAGGGAGAGGAATAGTCCTCTGCCTCCGAATGCCCAATGAAAATGGCTCGCCTGTCAGAATTACCAATGCACTGCATACCGTGGGATATGGCGTCACATTTACGCAGTAAATACGCTGGCTACGGTGCCCATTAAACAGGAACACGGTATTGTTTTTATACTTCTGCTTTGCAGCAGAAATAGCCAACTTGATAGCTGTGCCACGAGCAATCTAGCAAAGCATCACAGCTTTCGGAAAATTGGGGCAATTCACCACATGTTAATTGAGGCTTACAAAAATACATTTAGGTGACACTTTTGGTGAAACCCAAGCTACTCCGGGACCTGGCTGTATCACCTGGTTGTGAAAGCAAACCACATCAACACACACATAACATGGACCAGAGAAGGGTCCAACCCGGGTCTAATGTCGCTGAAATCTGAGTAGTGTGGAACACATCTATTGTTTTATTTTATTTTTTTACATAGGGACGATGCCCAAGATTATATTAAAATAAAGATCTATTTATACTACAGAAGTGGATTGAAAACTGTTCTATTACCTTTAGTATTATAATAATTGTTGTTATGGTACATCTCTTTGTGTTTCTTTTTTAATTTTACGACTCATTCAGGTAGTTTTTTATATTTGAAAAATGCACCATACCAATAATACCAATTATTTTACCAACGCTCGTCTAGGTCAACCTATTACAAACTTTTATAAATAAGGAAGTTATCAAAAGATTTCAAATATCATCAAGAATCTGAATGTTAAACTTAGTTTAAAGCGCTATTCATTAATTTACTTGATTCTTATAATCAAACTTTTACAAAAGTATATGTCTCGTTTTAAGACTAATTTTTAATATTTCAAATAAAATAATATAGTGTCTGTTTGTAACATAAATATAACCTGTTTCTTTGCCGATATAACAAAACGACATTTTTTTTAAATTTCGTTCTGTCTGTTGTTCTGACTAATTTCTGGAATGGCTGATCTGGTTTTGATGAAATTTTCACTGAAATATAGCCAATATAACTAGCAATAACTTAGGGTTCTTTTTTTAATATTACCACGCGGACAAAGTCGCGGGTAACAGTCAGTTATTTAATAAATCACAACACACGTGAAACAATCTTTTACCTAAAATCTTCCGGCAACGTCCCAACCGCAATCTTTCAATAATGTTTTATTCAACTCACGTAGAAACTTCGAGATCGAAAAGCGTTACTACGCAGGCACTCTCGGCCTTCGTCTTACAATTTTTCTTTGATTTGTAGTGTGCGAAGAATTTTAATAAAGTTCTCTATTTTCACGAGTATAATAAACAAATACCTTTTATATCTTTTATAACGATGGATATTTTTTATGGCATACGCAGGCAGATGAGCAGTCGGGCCACCTGATGGGAAGTGGTCACCGACGGCCATAGACATTGGCAATGCCAGTGGTATCGCCAACGCGCTGCCTACCGTGAGACATAGGGTGTTAATTCTCGTTTACCCAGTAAATACGCTAGCTACGCTGCCCTTCAAACTGGAACACAGCAGTGTTTTCACACTACTGCTTCGCGGACACCAAGACAGTCTCCAGTAAAAGGGGACCTACCACCGCTAAAATAAATTATTATTTTAAAGCTAACATATACTACTTAAAGCGATTTGCCTTATTAATTTAAGTGATACTTGATCGATAAAAAAGGCAAATTAAAAGTATCAGTTACTAATGCCATGTAAAGATTTTTAAAGATGCTTTTATCAATCATATCCAATTTTTTAAAATACTGTTTGATGTATAAGATAATACAAAAGAAAAGCATTCCGTACATATTTTTGAGTCATGTTTTTTTTAAATATGATTACATGAAGATATATTTTACATATAAGTCTAAACAAACCAGAAGACGACTTTAATGTGGAGTTATTTCTCCATAGGATCAGAACCAAAATAAACCATTTAAAGACTAGGTGCCTTCCATTAAAACTGCCATGGATGTGGTAACATATCTTATTAATTTAAGTGAATGTTTTTTTAAATCTAAAGGAAAATAGAAATATAATTTTAGATAATTTATTACCAGATCCGCGGATGAAATTCAATATGGCGGTGGCGGAAGCTTTTTTAATTAAGCGCGATGTCTTATACCTACAGAAAGCAAAGTACAACAAGTTGTAATTGTAGATTGTAAACAATTACAATCCTCATTACAAAATTTAATTTAAAGAAAAGCTTTCTTACTAAATTTAATATTTCCTATTATTTATTTATTTAACGCAGATTGCTACCTGCAATTGTCTACCAACCAATGGATGGTGAAGAGACAGTAAGGTAGGGTGTAACAAGAAGATTAAAATAGGTTTTCACATGACATACTAATATAAGTAAAAACTAACATGAAAACATTAGGAAACAACAACTATCAAAATATACACACACATTTGAAAAGAGTTATTTTTATTTTTGCATTGTGCGGTGTGTGGGGGCAGCAGGGATATGTGGGGCTCCCCGGACCAAAATGGAGCGGCCGGTATACCCACTAAAAAATCAACGGTTGTTCCTTTCTCATGTCGCTGTAGCCGGGGCCGCGGGCGCTGATGACAGTCTTCGGCGCGTCGCCTCTCACGGGCCTCTTCTCTCCGGGTGTGTTGGGACACCCGGACCGTCGCTTTAGGCGCCGTGCCGGAACAAACAGCACGGCGCTCCCTCTTGAGCCTCATCTTCGGACATCGAGAACATCTTCGGAACCCCAGCCAACCTCACCTGCACGTGGTACACTTCGCCATACACCGAATAAGGCTCTAGGGAACCATTCTACAACCCGCATTAGATGAGCGCGGCGGAATACTACAAAATATATTACATTTCATGGGTAGAATATTTTTAATTAAATTACATCGTCCTTTCAAATTAGTTCAAATCCATAAGTCATTTTAATTCTAGATATGTTTTGATATAAAACAGTTTTATAATACGATGTAGACTAAAAGTTAGTTAGATGTGAGCTAAGATCAGATACTTAGCATTCTCAGCGCAGCTAAAACGTTAAAAATAAGCTACAGAGCACTAAATTACGAAGGAGTATCTTTTGACATGATACTGCTACGCGTAAGTGTAATACGATGTTCAGATGTAAAAAAAATATCCTTTTATCGAATCTACAATTATAATAGAACATAACATTTTCTAATCGATCATTTTTAAATATTACAATGACAATATTGACCGGTTTGAAAGCAATCGTTAAATTATAATAAGATGCATAACAATCTAGCATCCTGTTCATCCGTCTTGCCATCGGTTGTTAACATATATGATGCAAATAAATTTTGAAACAAATTTGAGACGCGGGATCCATCAAACATTTTTTTGCCTGTCTTATAAGGTTTAGCGGGAAATTTAGTATATGTTTTGGTAACTTCGCAAGTACCATAAGTTAGACTGCCTCCGTAGGTTAGTCTTTAGTGCTTTAGAATCCGGAGGTCGTGGGTTCGAATCCTGCGGGGACTCAAAAAATTTTCATTGTTGTTTCCTAGTTTTTTTTCTTTGTTTATTAGTAATGGATTTTTATATCGTATTTATCATCATAGCTAAATAAACAACATAAGATACAAATAACATTATAGTACTAAAAATGCAGACAGCATATTCAGGTTACTTTTATACAATTAATAATATATCATTGTTATTGTTATATTGGAAATGGGCAAGCTGAGGCATGTTTGTATAAAGTAACATCAAATTTATTTACTTTGAATTGCTTAATAAGTATGATTCTTTGTCTTGATTTTTGAACATTCCATCAAGATATGTACTGCATCGTCTACCTTATCACAAGTACTAAAATTGGCTGAATCTGCTTTACTCATTACATGTTCATACTTTCTTGATAGGATGTGTCCTACTCTAATCCTAACAGCTATTTTTAATAAATATTTACTTAATTAACAGAAGGCAAACCTTGGGATCTGAAGAGGCTCACATTGTATAGTATTATACCCTTCGTTAAAATAATTTTTCCTAGTTGGTTAGGGCAATTTGGGCCGATCACCCAATTGTCTGAAAAGTAAGATGATCCATGCGTCGGATGGGCATGTAAAAAGTCAATCCACCGATCGGCATTGGACCAGCGTTGTGGGATACGGTCCAAAACACCCCCTAATGGATTAGGGGATGCCTATGTCCAGCAGTGGACTATCAAAGGCTGATGATGATGATGATGATAATTTAGGTTTCCTACTGTTGCTAAAAATTTTATTAGAATGCAAGTAAATAAACTTAATATTGTCACATGAGAGATTTAATATTTTTGTTATTATTAAGGTTTTCTTATAGCTCACCCTTAGCATTTAATTTAAGCGAACAAATTTAACGTACCTTTAAATAATCTTTTCATTCTTCGCTACTTCAAAAAATGTTACTCATATTATTAAATTTGAAATTTTGCGCGTAGAAACCCTTATTTTATTAGCTTCTACTGCCACGGTACCTATTCCTGCCACAAAGCAGTATTGTTTATTCAATACTGTATTTCAGTTAAACCTTAGCCAGTGCTTAGTCCTTAGTCTTTGGTCGGTAAACGGATTTAAGATGTCTTAGATGAGGTTCTTATGGAAAGCCGTATCCTTATCTCACATATATAAATCACTAGTAGAATAATATTTTCTATTTTACATTGGACCAGATACATTTGTCATACGAAAGATATTAATACTTTTTGTTGTTTACGCGAATACTATACGTGATAAATAATACGATGTTTAAATGGACGGGTATAACTTTAAATATTTGTAAGTAATTTAACGCGATAAATCAGTAAAACTATATTATTTATCACGAAAGATATGAATTTTTACTTTCGTTCAGTAATTTTCTGCAAATATACTTATTTGCAATAAGCATATTTCATTTTTATTATTTTATAATACAAAAAATTTTGGCGATTTGAATCAATTTTTTTTATTAATTTTGGTAATACTTGAAACCATACAAGTTGTAGACTTTAAAAAATTTTGAGAATAAATTTTGCGAATTAAAAAAAAAATAATTTACTTTGAAAACGCTTGATATCATGCAAGTTGTTTATTTAATTATAAAAATAAGTAGATAAGACTGAGTGGAGCACCGATATTTTATTTATATTCAGAGCTATTCTCTATTTACATTAAAAACTGTTGGTATTAACCGAAACACAACTATGTTTCATTACAGATGCTCTCTACTAATACAACTTTTGTAATTAATGTTTTCTTTTCTTGTCTAAAAACTAATACTCCTTTAACTTTAGTGGCTTTCTTGCAGTCACCAATTAACTTAGCTTCCAGCAGAGTAGCTTGCAGAAAGTAAGTGAAATGTTCAAGTTCCGTTGCACTCTGCAAACATTGCACTCCATTCCGTTACTAAATTACCAAGCTTAGAAAACATAAGTACCAATTCAATTGAGAATTAGCGCAAAAGCTAAGTCACTTTGTAAATGAATAAATACAAAAACTTTTCAAGAATATTTATAATACATGTCAATATTACATAAATCTTTTAGAAAGTTATTAGTTTGATTTGTTTTTTTTACCTTTTACCATAACTGTAAAGATATTATAATATTTATAAATGACACTTTGGAACAATTAAATTTCTCTAAACTTTGAGACAATAAAAACGTTTATGTTTACTATTGTGCTTTTTATTTATAATTCCAGTTTAAAATATATTTGAATAATTGCTCAAAAAATCTTTCTAAAATATTTAAGCATCTATTAAAATCTGAATCATGGGTTGCCATCTATTATATTAATATAAAAACCATTTTACTAAAATTATTTAACTCAAACAAAGGGCGGTCGGTTTATTCATTATAATTATAAAAGATTATTATTCTTCATTATTGTCAATCGCTGTCCTGACAATTTAATTCAAAACATCACACTATCTTTTTCCATAAAAGACATTTCTTTGGAAAATTAATTGTTAACAATACAGAAAAAGTTTTAACTTTACTGCGGAAATATTTCGTGCAATTAAAGTTAAAAATCCAAAATTGTTTGAACTCTTGAAAAAAATTTCACTTTCTAAAAAAGTTATTTCCCCTCTGAACTTTTACAAAACAAAGTTGGGTTGGAACGTCAAACTTTTTTTACCTGTTTGAAATACCGGGCCAATTTTTTTTTTTTTTTAAAAATTTGAATTTTCTTTGGAAGCCCTAAAAAATAATTATGGATTAGATAAATGTTAAATCAACTAAAGCAATTTCCATTTTCAAATAATTATGTAAATTTTTTGAAAATTAGTCAATTTTCAATGCATCATTTGGGTTTTCTTTGACTTCTATGTCAACGTGATATATTTAAATTTCTTTTTAAATCTCAATGACTATCATCAACTCGTCATCATCGGCCTTTCTCCTCTGCTGGGAAATAGGCCTCCCTAAACTCACACGCTTATTATTTAATCAAACCAAACACATCAAATATAATGTAAATAATATGGCTTGCAAATTTTCTCTGTTCAGTTTCGATATTTTTTATTTCTTACAACAAATGGGTTTCTGTTTCATTTTAGTTTTATGGATAAAGAAATCTCAATTCCTAATAATATATATATCATCTTGCCGATTATCCTCTGGACATGCCTCCCCTAACCCCTATCCATTAGGGGGTTTTGGTATCCCACCACCTGGTCAATGCGGGTCAGTGGGTGGCCTCCGCCCATCCAATGGATCATTTTATTTTAGACAATTGGGATCCCCATTCTAACCAAAGGAAACAATGTTTGAGGGGTCCCCCAGGTTCAACCCCGACCCCGGTTTCTAAGGACATCCCATTCTTTTACGAAGGCAGTTAAATTACATACATATATATTTTAAAAAGTTTGGTATATAACTCTTAAACTTCAAAGAACTTGAAATAAAACACTATCTAAATCAAATCTTTAATGCCCTCTCCAAATAACAAAGGTCCCAAATCTTCCCGGGATGAAACATATGTAATCTTTAATCCCGGATATTTGTCCCCTTTTCTGAAAATCGGTATTAGATAATGATTATCCAAAATTTTGGAAAAGTTGTCAGTTAGTGAATTTTGTAGTAATTTTTATGGAAGGTATTTTTTTTTTAAATAAAATATATAATTCCTTAAAACATTTATTATTGCACTCTAAATTTGGTTGGTAAAAAGATCTTGTGCTTGGTTGTTTTGGGATACTGAATTTTTTTTAACTAGTTACCCTGTGTTCGCGTGTTTGGGAAAAATATCCCGAGGTTTTTAAAAATATACTGTATAATAAAACATGAATTTTTTTTTATGTCCTATCTTAGAACAACAAGACACTATTTTTCCAAACAAGACCCGACTTTTTTAGAAAACAATTCCCAATTGACTTTTCTTCCCTTCTGAAATCGTTTCAACCAAAATTTATGGCGTAGCCGGTTTACAATTCCGACATTGCGAATCCCCTTTTCAACCCTAGGTCATCCCGCACAGTTAAACTACAAAATCGTTTTAAAAACATTGGTCATCTTTTTATTCCTTTCATTTAATACTTTTTTATTTTTGTCCATCTAAAATTTTTTTTAATTAATTTTCTGGCATTTTCATTTAAATATGTTAACTCAGATTCGGAAAGGCCCCAACGTTCTACATTAACAGATACTTATCGTTACTAAATTAATGTCCGTTTGTTTTTTTAGTACAAAAAACTTAAAAAATTTATTGCCACATTCTTAAAATGTTTTTAAATAACAATTTAATTAAATTTCAAAAAGTTCTTATAAAGTATAATAAAAAGATATAGTTTTTTGTTTAAAAAGAGAATTTTTTTTACTAATAATTTTTTATAAAAAAAAAACCAAAATTTTATTCTATCCGTTATAAAACCTGAATCCAAAAGAAAAATGTTTACAATCCTTTTTTCTTTCAAAAGCACCAATGAACAATAAACATAACAAAGAACCCACAACTCTATTTTCCCTGGAATTTTAAAACTAAATGTTTTAGTTTTTTGGGCTTTCAGTTGATAAACCCGTAAATTTTATTAAATTTGGTATAAAAATATTTGAATTAATCTAAGTCAAAATTTTCACATTATTTTTATTAAATTTAAGCCTTAATTTTGCCCTTTACAAATTGGGATATTTCCAATTTAAAGTTTCTTTAATTAACAAAATTCCCAATTAAATTTTAACTTTTGTTTTTGTAAAAAATTAAAACATTTTTTAACAAATTTTTTTTTTTTTTAAAGATTTTTTATAATTTAAAATAAATTTTTGGTTTTTATTGAATTATTTTTAAATTATGCATTATAACAATATTTTTTAAAAAAGTACCAATTTTTGTAACTTAAGTCTAATTAACAAAAGTGTCAAAAGGTTTCTCATCCAACTTTCAAATCTATAATTAAAATAGCTTAAAATTTTAAAGTAATAAAAAAATAACATTTTCTTAATAAAAAAAATTTTTAAACCTTTATTAATTAATTTTTTTTATTAATTTTATTTTTTTGTTTCATAAAAATTCTTTAAATTTCCTCATTAAATTATGGAAATTCCTTTCAATTTTTTTAAAAAAAAATTTATTAAGCCACCATTGTTTTCCAGGTCCCTTAAAACACAATGTTTCTAATTTCTGTTTTGTTTTAAAAAAACTTTAAAACTATCCACAATTTTGAAATTTTTAACACTAATGGGGATCGATGAATAATTTTTCGTTTTGATTGTTGGCAATAAACGAACGAAGATCCAATAACATATATATAAATATTCAATACATATAACTATACTAATATTATTGAGATAAATGATATGTATTTTTGTGTGTATGTTAGTAATAAATAAACTTACAACCTACTGTTCCAATTTAAAATATTCTTTAATTACTAGAAATAAATATTGCATAGGCTCCTTTTTACCTCTGGTCTAAAAATGTCACAGTTAAAGAGCCATGGACGGACTGCTAGTTTAGTTTAGTTTTGTATAAAAATAAAACACATCTTTAAAAGTTCTCTCTATCTAGGCAGTTATTATAAGAGGGTAATATTTTGTATACATTTTTTTTATTTTAAATATTTCAATAAACCTCGATAATATCGTTAATTCGAGGGTACTCGATCTTTTTTCAACTCCACTTAAACTTCGTTCGTAATTTAAGAAACATTTAACTTTTGTTATGATAATAAAAAGCTTTTATATGTTTCAATTAAAGTTGTATCGATATATTTTCATTTGGTTTATGTACGATGTTGAAACCATTATGTCGGACACTCACTTCCGTTATGATAGCGCTTCGTTGGCTGAATGCAGCTTTAAAAAGGTATAATAATAGTTATATTGTGAAGAAACATGTCCATTTAGATAAAATCAATACTTATGACTGTACCTGTGTATCTTTTATGTAATAATTTTACCAAATACGTACAAATTTCGATGTCAAAATATCTTAAAGTGACTCGCTTATTCAAGTGTAAAATTATATATAAAAAATTATTAAAAAATATTTTACAATATGGTTTTATGTCGATGAAAGAAAAACTCTGTAATTCGATATTTTAATTTTTTTTCTACTTCATATGTTTTTTTTACTAAGTATTATATAAAACATGTTATTAAAAAAAAATATATTTTTGGCCAAATGAAAAAGAGATAAAATACCTAGCAGTGGTATTGTTACGTAAAGTAAACGACCTTTTTATTGATATAAACACACCTGGAACCAGGTCTTTTTGTGAAGGGCTAAAACAGAAATAGGAGTTTAAAAATACTTACGTTACTCTGTGCGAGAAAGGTAGGGAGCAATATAGCAAATTTTCTCATAAAGGCTTAGTTGTTATTGTCTTTGTAATTTTTTAAATCATATATATTTAAAAGACAGAAATATAAGAAAGTTTAAAACTTAGTGACAAAGATGTTTAAGCTATATAAACAGAAATATTATATCGTAAAAACCAACTTAAAGTTAAGTGTCACGTTGATCAAGGTTCTATGGTTCTAAAAACACGTTTTTATAAACCAAGAGAATAGACTTCTCGGACTATGTAACTACAAATTTACTGACGGCTAAATAGGTATTTATAAATTACAGTTTATTTTTACCTACATCTATGTCATTATGCTTAAGTTTTCTAAATACTATGATGCAGTTATATATAGATATAGATCTTTACAAATGACTACATCATAGTTTTTATTTCTCGTTAGCCAATTTTAAACTTACAATTGTTACAAGAATTTTAAAACAAGACATTAATATAATTATTTCTTTTATTTACGCGATTATTATCATATCAAATCCACTAATTTAGGATTTTCGCGTTGCTTAAAATATATTTATTCCCGACGTTTCGAGATTCTTTCCAGCATCCATGATCACGGGCAGACTAGTTGGTACTATGTCTGTATTTCAATGTTTCGAATAACCGTCAGAGTTTTTATTTAAAATTGACATATCGTTCGTTTTCTTAATTTTTAATGTTGGTTTCACAAAAGTTTTATACTCTGCGTTTAATTTTTGAAATTATTGGATCCCAGGAAGGTCAACGATCCAACCATCCTCTCTATTAAAATTTGGATATTTTTAATTTCTATTAGCTTCCCGAATCATCCTTAGTATAAATCGTGTTCATTAGCCAGTATTTTTGGTTCATCAAATCTAATATAATGATTGGGCTTGTCTAAAACATGGTCATAGTGCAGATTTCTTATAGCGTCGGTGCTTAACATCAACTATATGTTTCTTTTACTCTGGTTCTTACTGGTCTTTTGTTTGTCAATGTATAGAGACCACAATCACAGTCCAGTTTGTACACACCTGGTACCTGTGAGAATTTTACATTTCACAGATGGTAATAATTGGCTAATCTTCTTCGGCGCTTATAATGTGTTTTATAGAAGCTCGCTTTAAAATATAACCGATTTTGTCAGTGACACCTCTGATGTAGGTAAGACAGCAGGCACTCTTTCGACTGTGGCTGGCTTCACACAGTGATGCGACGTAGACGTGGAACTTGGGTTGTTTCTGCACCTGCTTGACATTCTCCAGTTCAGCCGTCAAATGCTCCTTGTCTGCAGATCCCTGTGCTCTCTGAAGCAAACATTTACCAACAGTAGCTAACTGCGAGGATGGTGGTGAGAATCACCATTTAAATATTATTCGTGTGGGTTGCTTTTCTAAAACTGTTTGTCTCTTTTCCATTGTGAACTTTACAGCTCCTTAGCCTTCTTAGATATTTTAATCATCAGAAACTCTAAATAGCTGAGCCATACAGTTTTAGAAAAGCACCCAACGAAAAAATTTAATGGTGATTCTCACAACCATCCCTCGCAGTTAGCTACTGTTGGTAAATGTTTGCTTCAGAGAGCACAGCGGATCTGGGACAAGGAGCATTTGACGGCTGAACTGGAGAATGTCAAGTCAAGTGCTGCGAGAAAACAAACTCCAAGTTCCACTGTCTACGTCAGTCACTGTGTAGCCAAGCCACAGTCGAAAGAGTGCCTGCCGTCTACCTTAATCAGAGGTGTCACTGATAAAACGTTATAATTTTAAAGGAGCTTTATAAAAAACATATTATAAGCCGCCGAAGAAGATTGTAATTATTACCATCTGTGAAATGTAAAATTCTCTACAGGTACCAGGTGTAAACTGGACTGTGATTGTGGTCTCTTACATTGGACAAACAAAAAGACAGTAAGAACTAGAGTAAAAGAACATATAGTGATGTTAAGCACCGACGCTATAAGAAATCTGCACCTCTAGACTCATGTTTTAGACAACCAATCATTATATTAGATTTGATGAACCAAAAATACTGGCTAATGAACATCGATTTATACCAAGGATGATTCGAGCAATAGAAATTAAAAATATCCAAATTTTAATAGAGAGGATGGTTGGTCGTTGCCACTTCCTGGATCCAATAATTTCAAAAATTAAACGCAGAGTATAAAACTTTTGTGAAACCAACATTAAAAATTAAGAAACGAACGATATGTCAATTTTAAATAAAAACTCGACGAGTTATTCGAAACATTGAAATACAGACTTATACCAACTTAGTCTGCCCGTGATTATGGATGCTGGAAAGAATACGAAACGTCGGGAATAAATATATTTAAGTAACGCGAAAAATCCGTAATTAAGTGAATTTGATATGAACATTAATATATTAATAGTAATCAAGGATCTTAGTTTTTGACAACCTCAAAAGATCTCGGTTGCACATTTTAAATAAGAACTTTTCATATATTGTAGTATAAACATAAATAATATTTTTTTTATAGATTTATTTTTGTGTCGTCAAGTAAAAATAACAGGCATCATTTGTTTTAGATTTTATTAAAACAAAACTTGTAAGTTCTACTAATTCTAAATTAAACTCACGTATTTTTGGTTCGAAATTAAATTAAAATATTCAGAAAGTTACTTAGATAGATTCTTAAAGTCTGTAAAAATTTAGTGATTGACGTTGATTGATGAAACTTATGGACTTTAGGTTACAACAAACGAAAGCCTCAGATCTCAGTATTAGCTTTAAAATATATTTACTTTTCTTAACACATTCTTACATTTACATTTTCTGTATCATGACTGTATATTAAAACTTATTATTTTTTTACATACAATGAATTTGTGTTTACGAGATCTAAATTGTATGCTTCTAGAAATATAAACTAGTATAAAAGTAAAATACTGATAAGCAAAATGATTATGATGAAACATAAAGAAATATCTTCGAAGACATCTCAAGCGATTAACAAAAAAATAACGTTTCTGTTACACAATCATTAAGCATAATTGCTTGGCTATCGACGAATCACGTCTATACATAACATATTGACGTGACAACGTCATATAAATTGGTTCAAGATAGGATGTCACCCTCGAAAACTGTGTCACAGCGCCGCTCACATAACGCTCTTCATAAGCAACCATAAGAGAAAGTGAGAGGCATGCGTCTCTCGTGCGCAGTTGGCCTGCTTAAGTGAAAGAGAGACGAAGAGAAATAAAAAGAGGGTTGATCCTTCTTCCTACTATACGAACGAATATTCACATTACAATCATTTTATCTGTAAAAGACGTTGTCATGTATAACTTTCGCCCATATACCGATTTTCTCATATATAGCCATCTATCACAGTTTAAATAGACGGGCCAGAAAAAATAAAAGTATACACGATTTTTTTGGTATTACGAGCTATTTTATGAGTATAATTGTCTTAGCTTATTGATATTTAATGTAATTTAAACATATTAAAACATACTGAATCCCGCAAGTTTCACAAATGTGCAATACTTATTGATTAATTTTATTTTGCTTTATTGAAATTGAAACCTTTAAAACCTAAATTATAGTTTTTTCTTGTGTTATCATTGTAATAACAAAGAATGTGATCAAATCGAGTAGTCAACAAAATGATATTTTTAAATTAATTAAATAATGAAATTGTAATTTTTGTAAATTAGTAGAAAAATAATATTTCTGATGAAATAAAAGAAAATATTATTTTACATATAAAGTTTCGGATATCCAATAATTATTACATTTTGTGTATAGGTAAAGAGAAATTAAAAGCAGTTTTCGAACATTTCGTAGTTTATGCCACGATATATCTCCGTAAAGTGCACATTAAACAAGTGTAAGTGTTAACCCAGTCATGAATAAAAAGCATCCGACATTCCTGGTTACTTACTGAAATTTATGTTTATGCGTGTGTAATTTGATATTCTACTAGACTAATCTTACTAATGCTAAGTTGATAGTACCAACTCAATCTAAAAATAG